>VYXC01010084.1:261083-297037 GCA_013397175.1 Platysteira castanea
AAAAAAAAAAAAACAAAAAAAACAAAAACAACAACAAAAAAACCCCCCTGAAATTCACATAACTTGTTTTGCTAAAGATCCAGACCATGAGAAACACTCTGACTCCAGGCCTACACTAAATATCTTTCTTTTACCAGAACTCAGTAACCAACTTTTTAGAATAAATATGTCACCCTTTATTCACTTGTGATCATAAAACTGAAAAATATAAAAATATCTGGGAAATATATCTGACTGAGCACAAACACAAAAGCTTTTAGGAAAGTGCAGCGAACAGTAAGATGTCCAGCTATAGAGCTGACTGCTGCACAGTGTTTTTCACACAGAACACATGCTCACCAGTGCAGAACATTAGGACTGGATATTATGCTTGTCTGTAATGCAGAAATACTTGGCTAACACAGAGCACCCGGCCACGGGTACAGAGGAAAAGTTACAGAGACGCATCAACTGCAGAGAAAGAAAATAAAACACTGCAGCATTTGTTGATCCCCACCTGGCAGCATGGGGTCAGAGACTCAAATATTTTGTTTTATGAGCTGATTACAGCACTTGTGCTTTTAATTTTTTGGCATTAAAATTTCATAAGAACTTTAATGTTGACTTACTGCACATTTACAACAGCCACACAAATCCAATTGACCATGATGGCTCTAAAAGCCTTTTAACAAACTAAGTAGACAATAAACTAGCCTTGACAAAGGAGCCTTGAGAGACTTGCCAATGTAGTATTGTAGGCTTTAATAGGGTCTGCTGACAATTCTTTACAGTAGTCTGAAATTCCATCAGACTATTGTTTCACTTTGGTAAACCTTGCTAAACTTCAGTGTTATCAAAATGCTGGGTGAGCAGGGTAAGGTGGGACCCTTTGTGGGCAGCTTTGAAACTTCCTAGAGTTGCATTAGTTCCTACCACCTCAGTTTCAGCTGAAATTCCAGTTGTATCATCTCTCAGCATATACAATAACCAAGCCAGAAGAAACCACAATGGTCTAATCACACTCCTCAATAATTATGCATAATTAATTTTTTCAATTTTTGCTTCAATCCATGAACAACAATTTCACAAGCAAGCAATTCATGAGCTGATTTGAGAGTATTCATATCTCATCTTATTTCCCAGCTAATAACTTAAGTGCAAAAAGCTTTTAGTTTAACTACTCAAAAATCCATAGCAAAATAATTCATTCTAACTGAAAATTCAGTTCACATGCTATTATTTCTCCTCTAAATTAATTTAATTCTTGAATTTAATGTCCAAACACCTACATTTCCATAGGTAATTTCAAAATTTTAAAAATACGTGCTAAAATTTGCTTTAGTTTATTTGTCTTTAGCTTTTATATTTGTTTTCCACACATGTGGTCTTATGCAGAGGAAAAAGTCTTTCTTTTTTAATTGTTTTACATTTTGAACAATCTACACAGATTAAAACTGGTGGTAAAAATACAATCAACTCATTTCTGTAATCTGCACTTTCGCAAATAGATTTCCTAATAATACGTCACAAACCAATTATTCTATGTTTGAGGTTTTTTTATTTATATGGAGTAGCCCAGGCAATCCACCAGGAAACTAAAAGGGAAGACTGAAAAAGGCAACTGTATTTTAAAGTGCCTTTAATACTTAATGACTTCACAAGAAGGCTGATACATTAACAAACAGCTCAAAACTGCTCTGTGCTAACACATAACCCAATAAAAAATGGTCAGTCCCACCATCTCATTTAGAGCATTTAGGCTTCATCAGAATTCATTACGTGACCCTTGAATTCCACAATCCACTTCAGTCAGTCTGTGTCACCTTGATCAGCCTGAAGGTTACAAGTGTTTGCAGGAACCCTCCCCACAGTAAAGCATTGTTGGAGAACTGGTTTCACCCTGATAATTCATATCACACGAAAGAATGCAAACTGCTATCTCAGCAAAACCTTTCCTTGGTGAGATAAATAATGGAGCCAAAATGGAAAGCCCCCCTTGTCATATTTCCTGCTGCTCTAAAGAAAATTATAATTCACACAGGATTTGTGCATGCAGATATTATTTTAATATTTCCATATTATATGTATATAGTATAATAAATAAGGCAGTGTACTTTATCTTTCAGGGAAAAAACCCCAGTATACTAGTTTTCTCTAAAGTTGACAAAGAGGACACTTTTCCCCAAATCATAATCATTCACTTCATCCATACATTTCTTTCTTTTTCAAAAGTATTTTTCATTAACTGCCCACAGCATAAGTAATGTAATAGGAATATTGCAAGTAGAAAAATTGTTTGCAAATGGGATTGGGAAAGGCAACTCAAAGACAAGTGGAAAGGTGAAGAGTTGAAATATCTGCTGGAGTCTTGTTTGTTTAGATTAGCAGCTGATTACCACTTGCCCACATCAATTGCAATCAACTGTATTTATATTTATCCTTGGCATTTCCTTCTGAGCTATCAATCAAAACATTTCTTTCTGGTTTTCATGTTAACACACACTTCTAATCTCCAATCTGCATTTAAGATTTTCACTTTAAGTGTGTGCAAGCCACTTACACTTAAAAATGTATTATTAAAAACGAGAAAGAGAAAAACATTTTAGTAAATATGAGTGAAAGTTGATTCTTTCCTTTAGAACTTAAATGATTTGAAGCTTTATGAAGATCAAAATTGCTCCAAACATTGGAAAACTTACTTTTTCAGTAAAAGGACTAATATTGAAATTCTATTATTCTGTATATTGCTGTATACTCTCAAAAAAACCCTCAGTTATTTCATTTCCCTAAAATAATTTTTTAACTCATAAAGCTTGAGCTGTACATCCCTCAGCCCTTCATGCCAAGGTCAAAATGTTCATCTTTATGACCATCCTTTAAAAGTGATAAAAGGCAAGTGGTTCACTTCTGCACCAGATGTAGCACAAAAACTTGCTATGGCAAGGTGTCCGTGTAAAAGTTCCTCATTATAAATTTGCTCTTTCTACCTTTAAGTCCAAGTATTAAGAGAAAATATGGAGCTCTAGTGGATATTGAGTCTAAGCAATATCAAGGAATGCACACCATGTGGATTCTTTTGCACATTTACTTCACATCTCTGGGTACACAGGCATTGCCACCTCTTTTGCCTGGTTCTTCCAAGACAGTTTGAACATGCAAAGAATTTACCTTCTTGTATTGCCAGAATTACCCTAGAGCTCCTCATTTGTTGATATTGAGCTGATATTGAGCTCCCAATAATGTACTGGATTACTACTTTAAATACAAGTATACAGAACTTTCAGACTGATAGAACCTTATGAATTACTTTTGGAAACATGAAAGCCAGGCAAAGACTTTGCATTTAAATTGATTTTTTGAAGGGTTTCCGAAAAGGCCTATTTTCATGACCATACTTAGTGATATCTAGCAGGATACCATAAAGCATGGGCAGCCTAGAATAGAATGACAGTCATTTACATACAAATGAGCTCATTACTATTGCATTTTTTACCAGCTGTTGATTCAAAATTTGAAAGATGTTTTATGAATCTACATAAAATATTAAGTGATGGCCATTCTATTATCAGTGTCCCTTATTAATTCTTTGTACTAGTTTTCAGCTGCATTTTAGAAACTGTCATTCCATATGTCCATTTTAATCAAAGCCATCACATGCCCAAATTTTAATCTGTGTTAGAACTATTTCCAACTGCAGTGCACATTGAATTTCCTAGACATGAGTTTAAGTTTAAGCTATGACACGATGCTAATAAAATGTACACTCACTTTTAATGGAGCCAATATGCTACATTTCCTTGAAAGGAAATATGTATTCTAACCGTTGCTTAAAGGAACATCAAATTTATGGGCAATCTCTGCAGAAACTTCCTTGAATAAACACTCACTTCAATAGGATTAACATACATCTTTTCTGGAGCCAGATCTTAATCAATATTCTGGTTGTCTTGCTCTGAAAGCAGCAGGAACTCTTATTCTTCATCTACTATACAACAGGTAATATGCTACAGCCCCTTCCAGAACCCTCATCTGACTAACTCCAGGGAAGCTTGAAAGCAAATCTTCACACATGCAAATCTTCATGCAGTCATTAAGGATTGCTTATTTACAGAATGACTTTGACTAGATTGATGTTATTTCATGCATACCTTCACACAATAAGAGCATGGGACCCAAGGAACACATCCTGGCTTCAGAAAAGATCTACTGAGCAGTGTCTCCCCGGAGGCAATTGCATCACTTCAGTGGTGCTGGCAGCACCTCCCTTTCCAGATGAGCAATACTAACATGTATTGCTCATTTAATATGAAAAACATTAAAATTATCCAGAAAGAGGAAGATTCTGTCTTAATGCAGAAGCACAAATTCTGGATCACATGCGATAAGCAAACATAGTGTTGAAAACTATCCCATAAGATATAAGCAGGGGTTGTCTCACTGAACAAGGACTGCGATGCCTCAAATTACAAAGAGATGAAGCCATGAATGTAACACGAGGTAAAAGCAGACAAAAGCCTATCTCTGCTCCCAAATTAGTGCCCTTAATCAGAAGCACCCAGTGATGAGCAGAAGCGCTTAATGTCACAGTTTCCTACATCCCAGAGGTACCAGACTTTGTTGCTTTACCAGCTCAGAAAACCCAGCTCCTCCTCCTGCCATGCTTAGATCTATTTCTCATCTTGCTCACTGCCTCTTCCAACCCTGACAAAAGTCAGAGTCCACCCTTTCATCACTGTGAGGCACAATTTGTTTAAGCAGCAATTAAGCACCTACAGAATCAGAAGATGAACAGTGCAGGACAAAAGAAAACAAAGAAGGCTTGGAGCTTGCCAAATTCTGACTAGAAAAAAAGCCTGGTTTGCAGGCCTAACCACAAAATTCCAGAGGAATTGCAAACAGTGGTTTAGACAGACACCATTCTTGCATGCCAGCTTTTAATTCTCAGACCTCCAGCAGTGCATCATCCTACTCCACTGTCCTTTGGACTATAAACATCGCCATCACAGAGCATGAATTAATAATTTCTAAAATGGTGGATTTTAATTTGAACATTGCAGCACATTACTGTTAACACTATAGCCTCCGTAACTGCAGATTGTGTAGTATTGCTCATGAGTTTCCTTCCTGCAGAGTTTTTGGAGGAAACAAGCATTCATGAACAAAGCTTTGCTAATTAGCTCAGAGCCCGCCTGTCTGAAGGGGCCATCACTAATGAAAAATGAGAAGCAATCAGTGAGAGACTTCAAAAATTGGGAAGAAGAGCACAGCAAACCAAAACATAATTGTATTATAAATATTGCATCAGCCCTGAAATTAAAAATAAATAAATATAGGAAGATTGTTTAACAGATATTATAAGCATAATTGGAAGGTATATAGAGCTGATTAACACATTCAGAAAAACACTTTTATATTTTGAATACAGTATGCTTCTCATGTCCTGGTGGGAGTGTATCTAGCTTTAATTTCACACTTTTCATGAGCAGCCAAGCTAGAAAACCATTGAGAGTATCAGCAAAAACTCTCTTGAAATTCCATCTTATGCACTTAAAACATAGCTTATTCAAACTGTTTGTCATTGAGAAGATTGTGACATATCACAGTCGTGACATATCAAAACGTAACATCACACCGAGAGAAGTTGGGGTAATGTTATGTGGAACATTTCAGAGGAGATGCAAACAAGATTTACCTCTGCAATGCCACCACACAAACACACAATAAAGTCTCTCATCCCCATGTCACATTGCAACACTGACACATCTTCACACCAAAATAAATCCAAACTCGTAAATTAAGAAAGACATATCCAAAATCCCACTGTTGAATATGATTAATAATAACATATAATAGAACCTGCTCTATTTCAGGTATTAATCAATGAAATGATTACAAACTTGTAAGACTGCAGAAGCAAAGCATGGAAAAGTAATCCAGGCTATCACATGACCCTACACACCTGCAATCATTCCGCTGTATCTGGAATTATTTACAAGAAACTGTTTATATTTACAGAAAACACAAGGGTTATCCAGATCCCTCCTAGATCTACAGATATTTTCTGTTTTCTGCCATGTTTTTTTCCATGCTATGTTTCTCAGAATAATTCTAAAGATAAACAGAAGTATCTCTGTCAGAAGATATTTGCTTATTTTATGCTCAAACTATTCCCTTAAGAGATAAGTGTTGTCAGAGGTTCAGCAGTGGAAATTAAAATATTTCCACTACATTTAACTTTCCAAAAACAGCCTATTTGAGCCAGGATTGTTATCCCTGATGAATAAGACAGCTAAGAAATGGACTAGTTTTTGAGAGAAGACATTATTTCACTGTATTTTATACTTCAGTAATGTGCATACTCATTGTAAAGAGGCTGTGTACAACCAGAAATCCAAAATACTAAGAGAAATTATTGCTTTAAATTTGGAAGTTCCAAGAAGAGAGAAAATAGATATTAATTAAAATCTGATTTGGATTCTTCAGAGAAGTCACATGCAGATACCATTTTTATAATATCTATTCAAAGTTTACCTGAGTCTTTAAACCTGCCGAAGTTTGACTGTGACTTATTGTCTGTGCAATTGCTGATAATTTTCTAGAAGCTATCAAAGTCTATTGCATAAACTTCTTCATGGAGTTAGAAAATCCATATTATTAGCATGAGAGAACATATAATTTTTGAAATGGTTTGGGAGCAGACAGAATAGAAAAGAGTTAATACAATCCATGTACCTCCTTAACACCGAAAATGGTCAATAATATAGAGGTTATTATGAGAATGGAGAGATGTCCCCTATCTCCCTCTCCCGATCCAGAATTACATTGAAGCAAGGAAATTCAGAGCAAAATGCGTACAATAAAGTTTATGCACTACATTTTTTATATTCCTAACTGTCTGGCTTCTGTTATCTTTTTTGTCAGAGTCCTTGAGTCAGTTCTCCTGAAGGGCACAAGCATTGGCTTGCACTTCCTATATTGCTGGCACAAAACAACAGTCCCCAGGCTCCAGGAAATATTTTCAGAAATATCACAAAATAATATTTATGTACATAAATACAAATACAGATGTGTGTCAGGTATAAGCACCTTAGAAAATGGGTCATTAAGTTGGATGGAAGTGACAGAAACCAAAGAGAGAAATAGGGTAGATTCTGCAATCCCATATTATTTGCTTCATATAATAGTAAAATACTGCAAATCATTTCTGTAACAGTGAAAGTCATAACATCGAGAATATTGAAACCTTATGGAGTTCAATGCATTACTCATGTGAATAACCAGCTAAAATAACAGTAATTTTTAAGATAAGAAGGCCAGTGAGAGAGCATAGTCATCTATAAAAACTATTTTTTATCTTTTTTAGCAGTAATTTTTAAGAAGTAGTCAGATTCTATTCCAGTTTTTAAAATTTGGATTTCAACAGAAATACAGCCTTTCTGTTCAAAAATAAGTAAGTATAACAATAAAAATGTTGAAAATTACATGTTCAACTTAAAGGCATAAAATGCTTTCAAAATATTTTTCTAGATTGCAAGGAAGTGTCCAAGTAAGGGTCAAGGAATAGCTATATTAAATAACTAGGCACAGCCTAATCTATGTACTGTTTGCCTTCCAAAAATACTTCAGTAGTCAAAATACATATTTTCCACACACAAAACAAGTACCATGTAACTGTAGGTGAGTGAAAGTGCAACATAAGCACCAATGGGAACTTCAACAGGAAAACTTCAATTTCACTCATAGATGTGAGTAGGAATGCAAAGAGCCAGGAAGGAGGTAAAACTGCCACAATATTGGTGTCAGCTGCCAGGCTCTATGGAATCCCCCTTTCCACAGACTTTACTCATCCTGATTAAGACATTATCCTGACACACCCCAAAACAGGCTCACAACTTTCAGCATAAAATGCTTAGATGTGTAAGAAAAGCTTTGTCTAGTTTTCTCTAAAAGAAACCTGGGCTTCTCTTAAAGTACATCCCAATGACTTTAAGGAAAGAAAATTAAAGTATTTGCCAGATTTGCACAAAATCTAACCAAAATTTGTGTGATGGACAACAGGAGCTGTCTTTATCTGAGCTGAACTTCTGGGCACTAACAGTGCACATTAACTAACGGGCTGATTTAAAATACAGGAACCATTTTAAAATGACATGATCCCCATAATAAAAATTAAATAATTAAAATGCTAAGAACATAAATCCACATTTTTCTTGGTACAGATAGGCATTTTGCTGATGAATTTATGCTGTTATTTATCTACCAAGATTATCTGACAGACCATCTTAGAGTCAACCACATCAGAGACAACAAACTCATTCAACAGACCAATGCTCAATTTGACTACAGAAACTCAAGGGTTTTTAAAAGCTCTTTATTTCAATTGTTAAAGCAGAAGCCTTTATTGCTGTCCCACAGGGCTCAAAATAACCTTGAATATTTTTATCAAGATATTAGGATATAAACAACTCCTACCTTTAATGAAAAATGATATTGCTCATATTAGTATCAGTTGGATACTTTTAATCTTGGGTTTGGTTTTTTTTCCAAATGAGAAAGAAGATTCATTTTTATTTATCATTGAAAGAACGTGTACAACTGCAAAGGATACATGTGGGAAATAACGATGGAAACTGTTTGCTGATGGCAACATTTTTACTAATTGCTTCAATCCACAGGAAGTAGAAAAATATCCAAGAGTTGTTGGCTTTAATCCCCATCTTCTAACAACTTTTTGATAATTAGCTCTTAAGCATCTCCTGTAGCTTCATGTATTTAAAAAATAAACTATAGATGTTTGGTAGAGTTCAGGGCTTGAAATCTTGCATTCAGATTTTTAAAAATGGTTTTAGTTTTTAATTTGAGCTTGCCAAATTTGTCAAAATGATAAAACTCTCAAGTCCAGAGATAAGAGATATAAAGTTAGTATTTGCAGCACTTTATTTTTCAGCTATAACCACTCTTGGTCTTTTTGTTCTCAACATTCCAACTACATGCTTCAAATTTGATTTATGAAAGCACAAATAGCTAATGAGAAATAGGTCACATTCGATAAGGACTGGAAACACACTGGAGTTTTATCCTGAGGAGTGACAAAGCAGAAAACATTTCCCTTGTCATGCCTCAATGCAAATCTTGATTTCTCCTAAGTGGACCCTGGAGAATCATGACAAAGGAGGCAGCTTTAGAATCAAGCAAGTTTTCTTACTTTCTCAGGATTTTTCTCTCACTTGTATGCCTTACAGACCTTTAACATGCAACTCCTCACAATTTAATCAACTTGCATTGGGAGAAAAAACATTGTTCACAGAACACAAACTGATTTTTTTGTATAAAATGAGATTGCTACTTTCAGGTTGCCCTCAGTTTTCAATATTGGGTTTTTGTTCAAGTTTCTTGCCATTTTCATCATTTTATTCATTGAATGAAAAAGATTCCTTTCTCTTTGTTTGAGCAAATTACATTCCAGAAAAAGTAAAGTAAAGAAAAGAAAAGTAAAATAACACTTTAAAAACTAGAGTTGCTAATACATTCACACATAAGAGTCCAAAAAATTCCTTTAAGGAACTTGATTTTTTATTTTCAGGAATCACATTAGGCATTCAGTGTTGTAAGATAAAGTGCCATGGAGAAACCTTCACCCTTACTTGTATTTCTGAAGCTAAAGTTATAATCATAGAAGTCTTCTGTGATTTGACAACTTTCGTTTCACTTGCAATGTGAAAAACATGCACAAGCAGAATTTTACTCCCTCTGTATTGATCATGTATAGCATAAATACTTGACCAGGGTGGAAAGGTTCCATTAAGGTTTTATTTTTAGGACCTGCAAGAAAAAAATAGTGTTCAAACTGTGAAAACCAAAATGCACTCAGAATACTTCCCAGGAGATGATGACTTAGAAGAGCCAAAAGAAGAGTTAGGGAGCAAATCAGGTGTTGAATAATCTTATACCTTGACAGGACCTAAGGGATTTGGAGAATACACCCATAGCTAAATGGAACAGTTCATTTCATTTAAAACCTCTTTCACTTAAACTCATTTGTTTCCTTCAGCCAAGACCCAACCATTGAGATGAAGATGCTATTCTTGAAATGTCTCCAAATAGCTTGAAATTCAGAGCATTGCTCAAATTTTCTTGTTATTTGACATACTGTACGAGGAGAAGTAGGTAAGCTTTTAATTCCTGAGATAGTAAAACGCCATTTTTCAAAACAAAATCTATTTTTAGGACAGGGATATACTGGGGGCACAAGGCATGAAACTTAAAGTCCAACATAGTTATTACTAAGCCCAAAGTGGGTTTAGTCAAAAAACCTTTGCCTGATCAAGTTTGAGAAATAGAAATTCTATTTATAGATGAACATTCAACAAGTTATTGAATAAGAAACTAAATGCTGTAAATATGTGCAAACACCACTGCACAGAAACCGGGAATTCTCTGCAGCAGTACAAGTGAGTTTCTCCCTGCTATCACCAGAGAGCAATAATTTGCAGAGAATTCTCTTTTCTGCACGAGGATACTGCTCTCAGACTTAAATCCATGAGCAGATATGTTTTTAGGAAAGTTTTCCTGAAATAAATATCCCTTTTGTTCAAATAAAGTCAATACTATTTTGAGCAAAAAGCACAAGATTTGTTAGGCACTAATGATTTCTAAAATGTTAATAGCTCAACTAAGTGAGAAGGGAGAACTGGATCTAAGGAAAGGGACCCATATATTCCAGCTGCATGACTGAGACACCCAGTACAATGCACATCAGTCTCCTCTCACGTGCTCAAAGGTTACTGGAACCACTGTGCACCAAACTGCTCAGTTACTGGGACACAAAGTCCCACAACGGCGATTTCTCTCAGCAGCCCTGTTAGCAGCTCTGAAGACTCCAAACCATAACAATGAATTTCATGATATGAGAAGAAAAAAGACTCTCATATCATCTTTTACCTTCAAATGTTAATAATAAACCAAGGAGTTTCTGTGGAAAAAATACCTTTTCCTTTAAAAAAATCATCATCAGTATGGAGTTATAGTTGCTAGGGGAGATCTTCATCCGTTCCAAACATCCAGTTTATTCAAATTCAAGCAGAGTTTAGTGAGTTTCTTAATTCTGTCTTGGGTTTCTGTTACCAGCTGACCCTAACACACAGATAGTGTCACACTGCTGCTTTTGAAAGGTACTGTTTAGAACAGTGTATCATCATCCTACTCCACAACTATCATCTAGCATTTGACAAATTTTGCAAGCATATTATGTTTTCTTAAAACTCTTCACTTTTAAGCATACGATGTTATCTCACTGTTCACTTTTGGCTGCACAAAATCAAATTTCAGAGCCACACTCATAGAACTGTAACTGCTGACAATGGAACTGTCCTTGCTGCTGACACCATCCACCGAGCCCAGATCTACAACAAGGCCCCCTGGGACCATCCGTACTACCCACTTCTGAGCAGATGGAAGCAAGAAAATAGGACTTGATCAAACAAAGCAAACATACAAACTTAATTATCTTAAAATGTTTGCCATTGAATTTCAAATAACTCAAAACTGCTGATAGTGTCATATTAAAACAGTATTATCATCTGAATGAAACTGACTTTTATATACTCAACAGTACTGCCAATTTTTTTATTTAAAGCATCATCTCTCTTGAATAATATATATATTATGCTCAGGCTAAGGCAAATTAAAATCTAAAGCCAAAACCACGATAAGATTTTCAGACAAACAATATAAATTAGAATGATCACTACTTCCTCTCCTGACGCTTCTCTGAAAGTTAAAACAAGCAAGTTTACTTCCCCAGCCAAGATTAACACAACTGGGGTTTCTAAATTGTCATTTTTAGATTTCTGATATCTCTGAGAGGCAAGGAAAGAAAGTTATCTAATGCATTTTAGCAATGAATTTGCTTCCCTGCCCAAAAGAGAGAGCTAATGTTAAAGCTCTACAGCTTTCTGAGTTTCCTTTCCTCAGTAAAATTTTCCTGCATACTGAGGTCACCTAAAAGAGGTGTTTATGTCTGTGTACTGAAGCAAATGACAACTGAAGTCCGTGTAAGTATGTGCTGAGTACTTTAGATTTTGTACTCTTTAATAAGTGTTACAGGCTGCCAGAGAATCTGTTGAGAAAATTGACAAAATACACACTTATATGTATCTATTTCTGTTTTAATAAATTGTAGATATATGAATATATGAACTTCACAGAGAAAAGAGAAACCCAAACAAACAAAAATCCCCCACATCCTCCCCAAAAAAACCCCAAGTAAACAAACCAACCCACCCCTGCAGCTGGAGAAAGATTTAACCAGGTCTTCAAAAGGCTTAAAAAAAAAAATACAAGTTGTCAAGTACAATCCAGCCGTGTTGTCCCATCCTAAAAAGAAATAGAGGTGAGACAGCAAATTACATGTAATTCAGCACATGACCTTTAAGCCCTTCTGTTTTGGGGATTTGGAAGAAGGTTTATGCAGTTTTATAGCATGTCTCAAAACAGTCATTCTGGATTATCTATTCACACTCTTTTCCACTGAATGCTTACTTGAAAAAATGTCAGAAATTCTTAATTCTTTGGGGTTTGCATTTTGCCCTCTTTGTTATTCTGAAGATTGCCTTTCCTGAAGCTGTATCCGAGCTCCTGCCACTGCTTTTCATTTCAGGAGCTAAATTGAACCTAGGGAAGATCCATCAGCAGACTGATCTAATAAAATCTTCTAGATCTGACTGACTCCTCTCACTACTGCCAGGTACCTACACTAGGCTTCCCAGTACCCCTGATTCTGGAAGTGTGGTACAAAATCCCAAACTGACCCTCTGCAGACCAAAACCAGATCTGGTTGTCTTGTCTTGCCTGTGGTGCACAATTCTCTTATGCCTTCTTAGGAGGTTTATTCACCTAAACAAACAACTTTATGTGTCAAAACTCCACGTGTGACTGTAACATCTGTCATGCCACTAATGAGAGCTTTATTACAACCACCTTGGGCACCTCTGACTACACAAACCCATGTGAATCCTGGCCCACAACATCCCCTGCACAATAGATTGAGGAGACAGAGAGGAACGTTTAAAGCACCAGCAATCCCATATCACACCTCGCTGAGGACACACTATAATTGTACAAACAGTTGCATGAAAGCCACAGGCAGAAACAAAGTCTGTGTGTTACCTCAATTCATATCTAATTGCAGACTGATTTGCGGAATGAATTGCGATATGTCTGCAACATCAGTACTTCTTTCACAAGGAGTTGGAGGAATAATGCCGATACCAGAGACCTGTTCCAAGTTTGTGCCTTGCTGAACACCACCAGTGCCACCTTCTCAGTTCAGGTTTCGTGGATTAGGGGTGGCTGTTATGCTGCAAACACTGATCAAAGCCCTTTGTAGTAAGGACTTTGACAATGTTTGATGGGATTTATTTAAATGTCATGTGAGTTTTTAGAAGTACTTTTTATAAGAAGCATTTCACACTGCATATTTTCCTGACTGTCCAGAATCAGATTGAAAACAACAACAAACTATTCCAAGGTGTCAAAGATATCTAAGGCAACACTGAAAAAGACAGATTTTTTTTCTATTTTTTAAATGGAGAGTAAATCAGATTATTTTTGACACCTCTTATTTTCCCTTTTCTCTGGATTTATATACACATCTACAGTGAAAAACATGAATTGATACTCCCAAAAACTTTTTCAAGCTATTACAATGCATAATTTCAAATGAAAATTAACTTTAAATAGTTAAATGTATATGCTAGTCATAATAATTTAATTATTTTTATATTGATCATTTTTATTGCTGCATTTTACACTTTACCTTATTACTTATTGGACACTATAATGAAATTCCACCTCCTTACTGCATTATTTAGTAAAAAAAACAAAACTGGCAAACTATAGAAGTACAGCAATACAGAAGTACAGAAGGTGACTTAACAAAAAGCCTGAATTTTAATTAATTTATGGGAAGATGGTTTTGAAGATACTAAAGCAAGGCAGTTTACTCAACAAAGACAGGAAAGGTTGTTCCTTCCTGCATGACAAATTAGGAAAGCATTCTAGTAATTTCTTCATCTGAAGTACAAAAGAGGAAGGAAAAATGAAAGAAAAAGCCAATAGTACTTTTCCTCAACAGAATGAATATGGATTAATGCATATTATATGGCAGTTCTGGGAAGAAAATGAAAATTAACTTCCAGCAAATTCCCTTGCCATCAGTGTTTCTTCAAGTCTTTATTCTCCAAGAGAGACATTCACAAAATCCACAAGTCATGATGATGAAAAAATCCTAAAACCCAAAATACATAACCCCCATATGGTCTACAAGTATGAACACATGCATTGTAAAGGTGAGCAGATTTTTCAGCTTCACATTCCTTTTTGTAATATGCTCCGTATCTGTAATACTAACACTGGATTTTGCAAGGCAGCTTTCCTGGATTTCCTACTACTTGGAAAAACTATGCTCCTATAGTGCTCTAAGTCATGATGCTTTTCCTGAGCTTATGCACCTCACACTGGCTCTGTCTCAGTTTCAGTGTCCTGTTGTTTCTTCACTAGTCACAGCTCTTGGGCTTTTGCATTAGAACCCAAGGTTTCCAGCTCGAGAATGGGGTCACTCTCTGGGCACACACTGGCTTTGGGAAACTCCTGAAGAAGTCAGTAGGTGTTCCCTGGAAAGCTCTTTCTGTAATCTACCTAATTAACAACCTAATTTCTTCTATTTAATTAAGATATCAGCAATTTGCTTTCCCTACAACATATGTTGGTGGGTTTGGTTCGCTTTGGAATCTCTGAGCAAGCTGGGGAACAGACCAAGCACACAGAGCAGGCTCCTTCACTGTGAGTAAAAGTCAAATCCCAGAAGAGCAGCCCATGACACGTTGTACGGAGCCAGGTGTCACTGTGCAAGCATGATGGAAGTGTCTGGAATATCCTGCTGTTACTCCTGGCTAAATATAGATCTCATATTCAGGCATATACTCAAAAAAATCAAGTTCTGACAGGTATCAGCTAAGTTTTGATTAAAAAATTGACTATTTCAACCAGTGTCTGGGTGTCTCCAATCTAAAACAATGCCAACTGGTACAAAAAATTCTGTGAAAACCAACACTGTTCTACAGAGCTGATATATATATATGTGTGTGTATGTGTATATATAATATATGTATGTGTGTATGTGTATATATAATATATGTATGTGTATATGTATATATATACACACACTTCTTATGACAGTGATGTTTTATGCTCTGTCCAGTGCTCTCTGTTATTCAGATATTCCATTTTTTTTCCAGATGGGGAATAAATCCCTGTTTTTTCTGAACCTAATTTACCTTCTTTCTAGACAATGGCAGCATGAGATTATTTTGGTTGTTAGTATTGCCCTTTAGCTTTCCGAAGGTAGAAGTAAAAATTTATAACTGATGTTTCAGAAAGATCATATTGTCCTGACTACAGCAAAATAACCCAATCAAACATGAAGACCAAAGGCTTTTTCTTGCTACTGCAATGACATTGTGCAACTTTTCTTCTCTTACGGAAGGAACATAAAGGAAACAAATACAGCACACTCCATGGTCTAAGATAAAACAGGTACTGTCCTTTTCTGAAAAACATACACCCCTTGCAATAGAGTGTACATAGAGTGAAGGTAAATCTTAAACATGGATGTTTTTCCCTTTGAACCAATCTTCAGGTATGCTAACTTAGAGAATTCATGAATCTACATGTGAGATGAAGGACAGAGAGGCAGCAACACCATGAGCCAATATAACACAAACTGAAATGACAAAGTGACAGTGGTGACCGAGATGACAAATGACAATATTCATATTATTAAGCACTAGATGACATTCAGTGACTGCCCAGTCCTGGCAACAGTGAAAGACTACACAATGTTTAGGAATAGCAGCAGAAGAGAGGTGACTTTTTAAAGTCTTCCACAACTTCAACAGTCAGCAGGGAAGGGACAAGGTTTCATACATCCATAGAGAGCTCTTGTGGAGTTCAGCAAAACAGAAATTATTCAGAAAATGTATATGCAGTATTTTTCATTGACCTAGTTAGCTGTGTTTTCTTTATTTGAATCCATAAATTCAAAGTTCTCCCATCACATACAAAAAGGGTGAAAAATAACTTATTTCTTACCCTGAAATGGAGGCATGAGAAATTTCAAGGCATTCCAAATCACCCCTTCAATAGACTTTTTGCTCATTTTTTCCATATACTTTGTGGACCAAATGCTGAGCTGATCCCACTCTGGCTACAGACTGTAAGTTTCACAATAGGAACATTCAAATTCCCTTCTGCTCCTTGCTACCTCCCCCTGTCCTTGGTCCTTCCTCCAGGGAGCTACAGGATATATTTCAGCCTCCATGCCAAAACCCACCAAAACAAAATATTGCCCCTTCTTCAAAGCAGGTGGCCATTCCCACTGTGCTGGGAACAGACCCACACAATCCTCTAAGACATACCCTTCTACAACCTGTACCCCTGTCCCTCTCCACCTACTGCTCCCATTTTGCTCAAACTGACAACTCCCGGAGCAGCTGGTTCAGCTGGCTGCTGGCTGAGAGCTAAAGAAAGCAATGAGGTCCTTCAGTGTCACCTTCCAGGCTGTTATTTGGAGTGACTATATCCCACAGTATATTTGTTTCCATCAGACAGTATTTTTCATGGATTTTCCATTTTGGTTCTGCTAAGAACACTTTTCTCAAGCCAGAGGAAAACATTCAGAATCTACCATGTTCAGTGGGGCTGTACACCAAGGTCCAATAAAATAAATGAAGCACTTCCAGCAGAATAAAAATATCCTCACAGCTGAATGAATTTTTAAGCCTTAAGAAATACACTTTAAAATAGAGACATGAAAAGATAGAGGCTTTCTCTCTACAGGCTGTAGGCCAGTGCAGCCAAAACCAAAAGTCAGTTTCAGATGAGTGAATAATCAATGTTAGACTATGCAGCTACAAACACTTTCCTGCTCCAGGCTGCAGCTCAGCTGCTCTTCAGCCAAGCCCCAACTGCATCCCCAAGCTTGACCACAGGCACTCTCCTCCTCTACCGAAAGGGAAACCAACAGAAAATGCTCTTCCTTACACGAGGATAACAAAATAAAGATATTTATCCTAAATTTTCTAACCTGTTAGAGCACAGTTTAGCTTCCCATTCATTATTATTCCAGCAAGCTTTGCTCCTGGGAAAATGCTCTGGCATAAAACAATGTTAACTCTGTGTTGTCCATTTACTGGCAATGAAGTGGGATATCCATCACCAACCAATTCTTTCAATCTCTTTGTGGCCTGAAAGCCATGAGAATTTGATTCTAGGCAGTCAATATTATTGGAGGGCTGAGGGGGAGGGGGGGTGTGTGTGTATACACAGCTGAAACAAGCAATTCTCCAACCCTGTTTAATAAATATGCACTCACTTATGTTATGAAATATATAGAAAATCCACTGGAAGTTTGGTGTAGAGATGCTCTCCAGTCTGAGTACTAACACAAATTTAATAATTTCATAAAGAAAGCTGCCTATTGTAGTTAAATAACAGGTGAATATGAATATCTTCCTTATATATTTGATATGAATATAATATTTATATATTTATGTATTATTTATATGGTACTATTAGCAAGTATGGTGCAATGAAATGAAGTATTCAGTGTTAATCTGAAATATAAATTACTTGTATGGCATGTTTTCTTGTTTTGCTATTACAGAGTACAGGCCCAATACTCATTTCAAGACACAGAGCAGAAATAACTACTAACCCCTAACGCTGTGTGGGTGGTGGGTGTCGAGGCCGCCGCGTTATCCCGAAANAGCTGCCTATTGTAGTTAAATAACAGGTGAATATGAATATCTTCCTTATATATTTGATATGAATATAATATTTATATATTTATGTATTACTTATATAGTACTATTAGCAAGTATGGTGCAATGAAATGAAGTATTCAGTGTTAATCTGAAATATAAATTACTTGTATGGCATGTTTTCTTGTTTTGCTATTACAGAGTACAGGCCCAATACTCATTTCAAGACACAGAGCAGAAATAACTACTAACCCCTAACGCTGTGTGGGTGGTGGGTGTCGAGGCCGCCGCGTTATCCCGAAAGCGTCCCTCGCCAGGAATCGCTCCGGCGGTGCCACTGGGCACTTGCTGGCCGTGCCATGGGGGCACAAAGCACACGCTCACACTCAGCTGGACAGCTCAGGCATCACCAGAGGCAAAGAGTCAGGAGGGGCTCTTCCTATAGAGTTCTGAAGGGTTTATTGCCAATGAAGGGTTCCATGGACAAAAAGATGCTGACCTGATGGCCATGACAAACTTATATGGGAGTACAGAGAGGAGGCGGGCAGAGCACCAGTAACCAGTGGTCTGAGGGTACAGGGGCAGGGAGAAGGAGGGGTAATACAACAACAACTGATGGGGAGAAGGAAGGGGCAGAGTGGGGACTGGATTTAAGGGGTAAAAGGGGCGTATGGCTGACGGGCCAACCAGGCAGACCAAATCTGCATAGAACCACAAAGCCTGATGGGGGAGGCTTCTCACCCTGAGCCAGGGAGTGATCTTAAACTGTGGAGCTGGCCAGGCCTCTCCTGCTCTGGGGCTCTTTGGCCCCTCGGCTTCCACTGCCACTGGCTCAGCCACCAACAAATCCCATATGCTCTGGATCTTCTTTTTTCAAAAACCAGTTCATGATCTCAGGTGTTTGTATTTCTGATCAAGGGAAGCAAAGATAGATTAGAATCAGAGTGCTTTAGCAATTAGTAACCATCATTAAAAATATTATATATAAATTATGGAAGCCTTTTACATTCCAAATGTCTCCAGGATTTTAATACTGTGAAAAATATTCCAAATTCTGGATATAATCAGATTATATTACTATGCTGAAACAGACAATACAGTAGTTATTGTAACAGTTTAGTGTCCATACAGAGAAATTATGAATCAAGCAGAGCACAGCCAGTTACTGTAACTAAACCAATGAAATGGGAACAAAACTAGCAGCTTACTCTATGCACAGTTTAATATTATGTGGAGAGCTTCTAACCAAAAGCCAAAAACTTTCAAGCTAGAATCAACAAAGGAAATACCAAACATACACCTACTACATATATATACATATACATGGACAGCTTAACCACTACATTTTTTGAAATTCCTTCATCTATTTTTGATCAAAAACTATAACCATGTTTCATTTTAAAAATTGATATTGAAACATGATCACCGATTACTGGGAATCTTAAAATTCCTAACATACAATGTGATGATTCATAAATGCTCAGAGGAGGCAAAACTTGAAACCTTAACAAAGCCAACCCATCAAATGTTCAGCCGCCTGAAAACTACTTTTGTGTAAACAAATATTTTATCCACTCTGCCTTAAGAGTAGATCAAGATCTTTCCCACCTGCTTTGTCTTTCTCAGAACTGCAGTGCAGAGGTATTTGTGATCCAGAAGCTCAGCTTTGTTCCAGAAGATTTTAGAGACCTGCCCATTTGTCAGCCTCTTACCATGCTTACACCACTCAACAATTCTTTGATTTTCTTCTTCCTACCAGAGAAGAATGCTCATGACCAGCATGGGTGTGTTAATTTGTGTTACAGTAGCATATAGATCCACAGAGCAGAGATAGAAGTCTGTGGTCTTCATCAATTCAGCAGGGCTACTCTAGCTGATTAGGCACTATCATATTAGAACATGACCACAAAGCCCCCAGAATACAGCAGAAAAAAATCCTAATGACTGCAATGACAAATGCATGGGGGAAACAAATTACAGAAACATAATCAAAACATACCATGTCTAAGTGCTCAGAATGGTTAGGAAAGCTGCTGAGACAGAACAGCCATGGAAACACTTTTTTCCTGTATTTTGGCAAAAGCAATGCAGATAGGAATTTTATACCTAACTGATGAGTCCAGTGCAGTACTAAATCCAGCCTGTTAGCATTCCAAAATAGCTTTTCATGGTGATGGGATGAATGTATGATAAGCTGCATGGGATGGCTGAAAATTCAGCATGGCTTGAAAATTGAAAAGTAGTTTGAGATGTACAGCACATCTGTCTGGACCCAGCCATAACCCTCCCGTGAGATACTTGGTGATGGTTAAGGATGAATACAAACCACATATGGAAGACTGACTTCCTACAGGAAAGCATGAAATACTTTTTATACTCCACTGAACTGTGCAGGAAAACTATGCAAAGATTGTGTTGGCACTTTATATTAAAAGTTTTCCTTTTAAACACCACTGGTTTTCACTAAACCCACAGTGCATAATATCCATTACCACTGAAAACCCTGCAGAAAATAAAAAAATAATGTGTTTCCTTGCTTATTCTCCCTCACAGTTATCAAGCCATTTACTCTTACTGCCTTCTTTGATTAAAGTCTGAAGTTCTATTATTAGGCTGACACCACACTAACACTTTAAAATATCTTCTCCATGCTGACTGTGATCAATCACAAAGGCCATTAATTTTAAGCACAACTACTTCTTTTACTTCATATTGACCTAATTGCAAGAGTGCATCATGTATTTGCATGACTAAGTAGTTCCACTTTTAACTGGTTTCATAGATAAAACTAGGTGCCAGATTAAAATCTAGAAGTTAAACCTTAACAGCAAAAGAATCCCAAACAAAGAAAAAAAACCTGTAAGGGATTATCACTGTGAATAGTCTTTGCTAGAGTTATTCAAAGCACTGTTTCTGACTCTCAAGTAGGACCTGCAGCAGGTGGAACTCTGCTTCCAGCCACAGGAGCACTGGCTTGGTTGCGATCTGTCAGGAGCCCTCGGTATTGGGGATTTTGGCAGATGAAGGGATAGTGTGGGCAGTGCAAACGACACAGAAGCTCACTACTGTGAGTGACAGACCCTTAAGAATGTCCAGATTTTATTCAGACTAAAACAGGATCCAGGAAAGCTCTTACAATCTAAAATTCTAACAGGTTAAAACTCACCATATGTTTAAGTAGAATAACCAGTTCCTTTCAGTGAAACCAAATTAGATGAGAGATTGTGGAGGGATGGGAAGAGGTAACTGACCTTCACCTGGCCCTCTGCATACACTTTTTCTCGGCATGAGTTTGCATGGTTGAAATGCATCTTTAGGAGTTTCTTCAGCTGTGTTGCAATGCACATTCTGAACCCCATGATGAAAAGCAAGGCAGTCCTGAGCATACATTGCAAAATGATGTTCCTAAAGGCTCTTTTATTCTGTTCTATTTTCCCTCCCCGTGGGGGTTCCACCCCTGTGGTACCCCTCATCCCCCCCTGGAAAGAGTGGACCCTGGGGTGGAAGCATGCCCTGGACATGGGGTTTCCCTCTCCTGATGCTAATGTACCCAGGTCCTGTTTCTCCTATTGGCCATTTTGAATGTCCCCCCGCCCTGAGAATTCTCTACTTTAGGTTGGTTTTCCCATGAGTCTTCAGTCTTTGTGCCCAGACCAGCAGCCATGCGGGGCTGGAAATAAACATCTCTGGAACAACTTGCAAAGACCATTCCCTAATTCTTTCCACGGGCACCACTGTCTTCGGGAAGGTTGCAGAAACCTGGCTGCAACACCTCCCCAGTAACTATTTATTGAATGACATTTGATACCAAGGGGGAACTACTATGGTTCCTTCTCTGTATTAAAAATCCATACCTAGTAAGTAAAAAGTATGACTTATGAAGGTTTTTTTCCTAACTGTTGTATTAATGTGCTTTATATTCTTTTTACTTGAGTGACTTAATTTAATTTTTACCCTTTTTTTTTTTTGATCTGACAGTCTGTTTTATGATAAGCAGTGAGCTTTGTTCTACCAGGTGAATCTGAACACCTCTCAAACACACCTACCATTACAGCACAGACAAATCTGCTGAAGAAAACAGAAGTCATTCCACAATACTCCTCATTCCTACTTTCACCTTTCTGACCCAAAATATGTCATCAGTATTTTTTCTAGATAATGGGTTTATCCAGGTTCTAATTTGTACAAACAAAAATGTGCAACTAATTATTCAGCAAAATCCTAAATAAAATGACATGTAAACCATAAAATGTTTAAACCAGAGGTTGGAATAATTCTAGTTAATTACAATACATCAGATTTTACTGATATAACATCATTTTACAGTAAATTAACTTTACCATTTTGTGGAAATTAAGTACAAGAGATTCCAGTCTCTGTTGCAGCCTTACTTCTCATATCTGGTTTGGTCTGCTGCCTTTTAAGAGACTCTCCCCACCAACACCCTGAGTTTGTACAGACATGTAAAGACTCGCTGCTGAGTCACCATTATAGATTAAATCAGCTGTGGGGTTGGCTCGTGGTCATGTTCACCTGAACACCTGGCAGGGGGTTAACGATGAGCAGCAGAACAAAATGATTCCATTACAGAGAAATCAGTTTTCTGATATTTTTATGAGAGTTTTACAAACTACATCCTCCTCTCAGGACAGACACTATGAATGTTCCTTGCTGGTCAACTGTTTCATTCCTTCTGTTGTTTGTTTTTCCACAAGTATTTTTCTGGGGAAAAAAATTAAACAGTAGATGGAAACTGAGTTCATTATATTCAGTGCTGGACAACAATACTGAATGGAGCTGTCGAGAGATATTTTAATAGCAGTGTTACTTTGAAAATAAGTTGTATCTTTGTACTGCTCTACCTTTTTCACATAATTTTCACTGCTGCTGTCCAAAATATAATAAACTGCAGTAATTAAAATTATGATTCATCTAAATATGATGAAGATAAAAAGATAAAATAAACCAGACTGGCAAGATGAACAAGTTGCAATTAAGAAACCCCCAAAAACCTATAATGATACGTGGCAAAGTTGTTTATGGCTTAGTAATTATCTGACAGCTAGATTGGTTCAATAAATCAGAAAGGGAAAGAAAAAGGAAGAGAAAATATTGTTACATTGTGACTACTTAGACATGCAAAAGAAGGGAGAAACAATGAAAATCCAAATAAAATTAAGAGCTATGAAAAGCAAATGGTTCACTGCCACTGATCTCATAAACATGAGAAGTGTTTCTGAGCTTTTGTATATCCTGAAAGCAGGAAATCCTGCACTTTCTTTCACTAAGCTGTAGAGTTGTACAGTTACAAATCCCTGTGCCTGTAGTGGACAGGGAGAGAACAAGAGCAAACAAGACAGGCAGAAAGATGGGCAGTTGTGTGCTTTTTTTAAAAAAGAAAGAGATCAAGAATATGAAACCTAAAGTGGGGAAGACTCTTGCCAAAGGCTAATATGCAGACCTTTAGGTGAGCAAGAAAGTGAGCCCAGCATCCTGAACTTCAGTTCAGTACCTCTCAGTCACACCATGTCAGAAATGAATAACCTAGTGTCTTCAGCTGTTAAAGGTGAGACATTAAAGAATGGGACCTTCACTTCTATTTTTCAAAAGGCCACTTGTAAAGTGTGCACATCCAACCTCAAACAACAACAAATGGAGCATTGAAATAGGAACACCATCATTTTTAGGACAGCACACTGCTGTTGTACAGGAGGCCTTATCACTCAGTATTTGCTTAAAAAAACCTGCCAGGCTCAGTTTGCAGCTCTTGTACCTTGAGCTGCTTGAACCCCAGCCATCACTCAAGCTCTCTATGTCTTGATTAACTCATCTATAAATTGCACAATAAATTCAAAGTATGTTGTTAGAAGAAGATGCTCCGTTGAAAATAAGCATTTTTAACTTCAAAAGTCAAATAAGTCCCTTTTTGTGGAGGTGCCCCCCTGGGGGACGGGCCCTGGGAGTTGAAGCATGGTTACACGGGGTTTCCAGGCTCCCTGATGTTATCCTGTTCATTACTGGTTATAGATGTTTTCCCCACCCCGAAAACTGTGGTTGTCCCATGACTCCTGGGTCTTTGGTGGTGAGTTCGTGCCTGACCTGGCTGCCATGTGCTGGTCTGTGTCTCTCCTGGCTGCCATGCGGTCAGAGAAATAAAACACCCATGAATATCTACCAGAAATATTGTTCCTGATTCTTTCTACGGACAAAGCTGTCTTCAGGGAGGATTGCAGGCTTTACTGACTTCAACACCTTTCTCCTTTTGCATAAATAAGCAAAAGAAGCAACTTTGTTTTATATGGAAAATCTCTGGATGTTGCTTTCAGTAGAAGAGTTTAGGCAGTGCAATCACAGGACAGCTGTATCTGCTGACAACAATGGCTGCATCAAGGGCTAAATAAAAGATCTTTTCTCTTTTCAATATACTTTAGTTTTCAAATTTTTTTTTCCTCAACTGATTGGAAAATCATTCCCACTCCCTTGGACAAATCATTACAAGTTAAATGCATTTAGTAATAGCTTGTTGGACACAGCTGAAAGAAAAATCACATATGAGGCTGAGCAAACCATAATTTTATGAGTAGATATGGCTTTCACTTGATGAGCTACATGCAAAGTAGTCATACGGGAATCCTCGCTACACTGTTTTGGGATTAATGCTACTTCTCCAACATTTCAAAAATAACATCTGTTCGATATCATTTACAGTCAGTCTCTCTCAGCTGAGTGTGACTCACAGCTGAATATGCCAGCAATTATTAGCCAATTACCTGTAGTTCATGCTTACTTGCATATTCTTGTAATTGTTATTTATTCTTGCCGCACTTCCAGCGTGACCTGCAGACCACACTAATACATAGCTCCTAAATCACAGACTAATTTTTCAGAAATGCTGAGCTTTAAAACAGCATGAAAAATCTTCCATTGCTTAATATTAGACTGTCAGCTTCTTACATGGCCATGCAGTTACTACAGATATACTTTCAACAGCTTAAACAGAGCAATATGAAGGTTCTGATTTAAAACAGCAGTTAAATATATGCTGCTAAACAGGTGTTGGATTCTCCACAGTCTTCAGCTGAGATATAAGCTCACGATTAAATACCTTGCTAAAGAATACAGTCAGCCTTATATTATCAGTATTATTATTATTATTGTTACAAACTCCTGTAAATAAGAACTGCATAGTTACTCCACAGAGCTTTGTGTTAAGACAACAGAAACAACACTTTCTTTAATATACTCTATTTTTTCAGTTATCACGAAGTATTTGTCCATCAATACAAAGCATAATAAATATTTTATCATTATGGTTTATTTTACAGTAGCCACATTTCTGAATTTATTTCTCTAAAGTGGTAAAATCTATTTCTCTGGCAATAAAAAGAGTGTCATAGCATAGTTAGCTGCTGAAATCTTAATTTAACAACGTATATGCAAGCAAAAATGAATAAACCTGAACTGGACTACAAAATCTAATTGAAGACATTTATAAAAAACTTTTGAGGGATGTTTACACAATCCCTCAACCATTACTTAAAATGAATTTAAATTACTAACATTGAATGTGGTAATTCTTGTTTAGAAATGCTTCTTCACAGGGGTTCTTCTATGAAATGTTTTTTCTAACTCTAAAATTTCTCTTTAGCATTATGACTGAGAGGTAGGATTTCCTGCCAGAGTAACACCTGCCAGAAAACTGTGAAGTCAGGTATCAACATACAAAGTTTAGAACACCAAACACAGTGGTTAATTAAACACATAATAATTATCAGATTTTTGAGTCCCAAAGCTGAAGAAGGTCAAATCATCACACAAAATAGTTGTTAGGATATACACTTTAGCAGTAAAAATAACTTCTTGCCTTTTTTATTACCTTTGTTACCAAAAAAGCCCAGATGATAAAACTGTTGATGACAACAGCCTAATTTCATGAGTTAGCAGCACTGAATAAAGAGTGACAGGCCACTAAAAAGTGAATTTAGTTTTCACATGTTTGGAATTACACAATAAAACTCGATTCAACCACTGCAACATTATGAGTAGCTCAGTTAGCAATATTAATAAAGCTGGACAAGTAATACACATCTATTTGTGATAGGTGTGGAAGAACATTGATATTTAAAAAAGGACAAAAAACAGACATGAAAAATCAGTTCACCTTACCATAACCTTCCATTTGAAGCTCTAAAGACCTGAGTCTGCCAATTTACCGTATAAAATAGAAACGTTACTCCTTCTGCTGTCCATTTCTAATTTTCTATGAATGCTACCCATTTTCTAGTTAAAGTAACTACAGGGGTATTATCTGCTACAGTGGTAAATATTAATTCACTGATGATTTTTACATAGGCAGTAATTTATTGCATTGGCATTTTCTTTGCCTCGTTGAAAAAGGACATGACTATTACAGGTCCTAAAAGGAAGTTTGGTTTCAGCATGGGACAGTTTACACCTTTAATTTCATATACATATAGAAATCCAGGTTTTGGTGTCTTTTTGGCCAGCCTGGAAAAGCTGATGACCATTTTATCTACACAACATAATCTCTACCTCTCAGCACTGCTCCTCATCCCAGTCTGCTGGATGTTGCAGGCATATAACACTGTACTTAGTTCTCCTGTCCCTGGAGTCCCAAATTCTAACCCAAAAGTCAGTCACATTCTAAATGAAATCAGGAACTTATAATTTAACAAAACCCAAGCCACTTACCCTTTTTCTTAACTGCATAAGACTTGTCTGACTTAGTGATAAGCTTTCATCTTTGACCTTAACAATACAAAATCCTTCACCCCTAGGCAAGCCCAGAAAACCATATTTAGCCTGAATTTACCATAAACCTTCACTGTTAATAATATTCTCCCTCACTGAAAACCAGTAAGCCTGTCTGAGCCCCGAGATTACCTGAGATTTATTCTAAATCTAATCCTAGCCTACTGTGAAACTACTGATAAACTCCTCTCCCCTACTGGTATTTCACCCCAGCAAGAATTCAAGAATCTCAAATACAAATTTTGCGTTTTTATAACCAAAGCATATTCAGCACATTCAATATCTTACAGGACAACACCAGTCCAACAGCTAAATCAGCTCAGGGCACACTACAAAAGGATGAGCATAGATCTGAAGCTGACAGCACCAGTTACTCCTTCCCCCTTCAAAACTTTCTGGCCAGGCTGTGCTGATGCCTGAGGTGCCCACCTAAAAACAGAGACTACACAAGAATAAGGGAATAAAGGTAGATATTTATTTGAAGGGACTTCAAACATACACCCTGGGGAGCCAAAGGCTACACCCAAGATGGACCCTGGGTCACAAGTTCTTCACACTTTTATAAGTTTGGTCCATTTGCATATCATGATCAATTCTCCAATTACAACCCCAGTTAGTGATGCAACTACCCCAAGTTTGCCCTCCTCTTCAGAGGCCTTAGTTTATATACTTTGGAGCCTGGGACTATCTAAGTGTCCTTGAAGTGCAAAGCTAGAGAGCGTTTGTTATGTCCAACCAGCATGAGAGAAAAGCAGCTAACAGGCCACAAGAAACTCCAGAGGTACACACTAGGCAGTACAGGATTTGAAAAATAGAAAAGTTAAAACCTGAGGCATCACTGCAATCCTGGATAATCCCATTGGATGCATACCTGAGGCTTGCACTGGACTTGGACATGCCCCATGGACATCTGGTTCTTTGCTCTCAATCCCAACTCTAGTTTCACACCCAGGCAACGGATCCCAGCCGCAGGCATTATCCCAGACTTGTGGACCTTGAGGGATGAAATGATAAAACTTTTGCTCTGCAATTCAAAGCCCTAACCCCAGAGATCCCTTTTGGTCACCAGAACTTGTCAAGAAATGCTAGACAGGACAGAGTAGTTTTGATCTCAGCCCCAGCGTCTGTCTCCGCTACCTTCACCTTTTCTATTCCAACCCCTAATGTCACTGCAAATATAACACAAGGCTTTCTTGCATGTCCCAGGGCCACAAGGGTCTATTCATCTCCACTGTAACCAGCTGTAAGCCTGGCTGACACACAGTACAAGCATTAATCCTTAAATGAATCTGAAGAATCTTGAGTTTTATTTAACCTTGGGGATCTTTACCCAACCATGAACCATAAGTTATCCATTATTATCACCACTGCATTTTATCTTACTTCTGTCCTAAAATGTAGACCATAACAAGGATTACCTGATCTTTCCTTTCAAAGGGTTCCACAAAGTATTCTTAGGACCACACATTTATCTAGGACTCAGGAAAGAAACACAAGATCTTGATACATTCCTTGGTCTTGCAAGGCTGCAGGACTAACATGGAGTGTGGCAGCAGTAAAAAAATACGTTACTGTTATTTCTCAGAAGACTGAGCAACGCTCACGGCTAGAGTGTGAAATAGGTTGGAATTCACTAAGGAGGTCAAACATTTATTGCTGTATCTCAAAAGGCAGTCAGAACTAGAATGGATGCTGGTGTGGGTGGGCCAGACAGTTTGCACTTACCTTCAAGCAAACATATATCCACTGGACTGTGGTTACATCTAGAATTAGAGGTGATTTGAGAAACAGAGATTGAGGATCTCAATTTACTGCAGGCTTCTACACTTGTAAGCCTGCAGTAATCCAGGAATAATCTTAGCTGCTCAAGCACCACTTTGTCAAATACCTGTCCCTATTTCATCATTAACTCTAGATGTACTCTAAAAATGAATTTTCCCTTTCTTACCCACCCTCATCATAAGCCCTTTATCCCCACCTAAACCATCTTCTTCACATTAAATCCTACAAGATCCAGAAAGAAATGTACCCATTGTCACTCTGTAGTCTGTAACACTAATCTTTAACACATCCCTAACCTTAACCTTAACATCATAGCAAAGACATTTTGCACATCCTGGAGCTAAGCACAATCCAGTTATTCTACCATAGTTCAGTTCTGTACTGTGTTACAGAAAAAAGATCAAGCTTTTCAATCTGCTTCTCATTTTGCTTTTTTTATAGAGTTTAGAATGACTTTTTTTTTTGTGATGTTAGCACATGTGTTCATAAATCTTGACTGGTCTGGCTAAAAAAATCCATCATTCCTATAATAGACATTAATGCATATAAAGTTGGAATGGTTCAACTTCTAGCAAAATGATAGCATGCGTTTTTTAATGGCAATTTAAAGTAATTAATATGATAGAGCATTAATTTGCTAACTGGAAGTGTTTGTAATGAGGCAATGAGGATATTTGAACATCAAATGTTGTAAGACATTTGTGGAGTCACTGTTATGGGTTAACCCCAGCTTGAAGCTTTAGTTTGANGGCCGAGCGGCCCGAGCCCCGGAGAAAGGGAATGTTTTTGGTTGTTTTTCTCTTAATTCCTTCTTATTTCTTTTTACTTTTAGTTTTAGTAATAAACTTCATTGCATTCATTAAAGTGTAGTGCCTGCTTTGTATTCCTCCCTAATTCTTATCTCACAGAAGGGACAAACGTGAACCAACCCACTACAGTCACTCAGTGTGAAAGGTAGGGTTTTTAAGGTGCTTCTAAGATTAAATACTTAAAATTATGCATATAGCTTTATGCTGCTAGTAATACCCACATAATGTGATTGTAGTGCTAACAGAATGAGGTTTCCTAAGTATATATTACTTAGTATATATTACTGAGCATATACATACTGAGTATATACATACTGAGCATGTATTTGGGAGATATTAAGGGATGAAAATACATATACCAATATAACTGGTTTGAAAGGTATTTTCTGAAAAGGACATCACTTTTGGTCTTATTCATCAAAAGCCAAAGGACTGGTGAGCATATGAAACTGTTGTTGAATATTTGTTCAATTAAACTCTCAGAGCATGAAGTTATATCTATGTTGTTTTTACTATGAAAACATTAAGCACAAAAACAAAATTTAATTTTTCATATGCCTCTTCAAGGTTTCAACCTGATCATGAAATATTCCAAATATTGAACTGATTAATTTTTTTTGGCATCGCAGTCAACAGATAAAAAATCCTTTTAATAATAAGACAGGGAAAGTCTCAGACTGTGAACTTTTGACCACAACCTCAGTGTTCCTCATCCTGGGCTCACAGTGGTTATCCATTGTGTCCTCCCTCACATTCACACAAAATCATTCTCCACGTGCAGGTGGTACCCAATGCATACAAGAACGGATTCCAGCATGACAGCAGAAGTATGCAACTACTATTGACTGCTACTCATAGAAACAATTATCACAAATCCATGCAATAGTACAGAACTTGCATTCAGTTTCATAGAAATACTTTTACAGATAGTAATTCCTGTGAAGGTAGAATAGAATAGAATAGCATGTCTAGAATAGAATGCACTTCTTAAACTAATCACATGAAAAAAAATTATACACGGAATTAAAGTATTACAAAAATCACCCACTGAAAACCTAGCATATGCCAAAATATCCCATTACCTGCACCTAAAGGAAAAGGTTTTCCCTATCCTGCAAAACCCTTTCTGATTTCTTTTACCATTCCTAGAGCACGTTTATTAATTTCACACACTATATATTACTTCTCCTTAACCAATGGTAGCTTTTCTGAAACTTCACAAGCCTAATTAAAAAGCGATTAACAGTTCTTTTTCATCTCACCTTCGGTAAACTTTGCATTCATTACTCCCTCAAACCTGGAACAATCAGCAGATTTGTTACTTCATGTTTGTATTCTGCCACCTGAGACATTTATATAGGTTAGAAGTGGGAATAACAAGCATCTCCTAGGAGAACACAATTCTCTCTGCACTTAAAACACCCTGAATGAGTCCATTCGCAAGTACTCTGTTCCTTCTATTTTAAAATCCAGTTCTTTATCTGTCTTCATCCTCTGTACTCTGGCTTTAAAAAGTATATTCTATGTATGGAAACCTTCCATGTGGAACATGGCTTTATATAAAACCTCATAGTGTGTGTATCATACTGGCTACTCGAATCCAAGGTCAAATTCTGCTTCCCTTACTTGCACATAGTTCTGAACAGGGCAACAAGGAGGAGTGTGAAGCAAACCTGGGTTTCTCTGCAGTTCTGATCACACAATGAATGTCAAAAAAGAACCACAGCAAGTGCATGTAAAACAGAGCATTTTGTGGGGAAAACTACAAACGAGATGCATGACATAGAGCAACTCAACAGCATATTAGAATGAAAACAAACATTCTAGGATGATATAAATAGTGCTGCAAAATATCACTGCAGGAGAGGAGGAAGCAAGTGCTGAGACTTTTTGATGAGAAATGTGCTTCAGAATGAAGCACCAATATCTGCGCAAACAAGAGGTTTTTCATTGTAGCATAAAATTTTTCATCTTTTGGAACAGAATTCTCTGACTTATTAAAGAGATGTTCTAGAATGTGTTGCAGGAAGGACAGTGAGACCATGATGTTTGTGTAGATACATGCTTCAAATATCACAAGGGATAGGCTCAACAGTATAAATCATCATATGAGGCAATAGTGAGAGATTAAATAAAGCATTTCTCTGCTGCAATATATGTCAATGCATACTGTGGGACATTTCTCAGATTCATCTTTATTCAAACTCTCAAGTTGGTAATTGAGGGATTTGCCCCTACATTGCTTCTAAAAAAAGTGCAAAGAGCCATTAACTCAGACCTTAATACAGCAGGCTTTGAAGACTATCCAGCACAGAGGATTACAAGCTGCTTCTTGCCTGAGAAAGCTACTGTGAGATACGGAGCCTAAAGTGATCCCAAAGCTTTCTTAGTGGTAGCATGTTTACATGTACACAGCACCATTCTCATACTGGAGGATTAACCAAGATTGAATGAATAGAAAAGAGATGCTGATGTCACCCTAATGCAACCACAGACAGGGTTAACTCCAACCAGCACCAACTACTCTTGTTCTATCTGTGAAGGCCAGGTTGGATGAGGCTTTGAACAGCCTGGTCCAGTGGAAGGTGTCCCTGCACATGGCAGGGGGGTTGGAGCAAGATGATATTTAAGATCGTTTCCACCCCAAACCATTCTGTGATTCTGTGGCTGAGAATCTGTTTTCAGGTGCTATCACATCCAACATAATGAGGAGCGAGCACCCTTTGCTGAGTGTCTCTTCTGTGAGGTCTGATGGCGTTAATAAAACACTTGTACAGAACTGGGATGTGATGACCCAGCAGTGTTTCTCTGGAGCTATTCTCGAAAGGAATGCTTTCCACCGTAACACTTAACTTGTTCTGCAAAGTTGTCTTCAGGCAAGTCCTGAGGACCACTGGGAAGTTTGTAGCAGAATACAATAATCATACTTTAAAGTGATTTTGAGGACAATACTTGATATATGATTTATACCAAATAACCACAGAATGGATGATTTTGAATGCTGACCATTATTAGCACATATTAAATGAGATGTTTAAAATGGAAGTAATAACAGTATTTAGAGACAAGTTTTCGAACCAATGAAATTTCAGATCCAGCAAACACAGAACTCTGATGTTTGAAAGCACATTGGTAGACTGTGAAATTTAGCTAAAGGAACAGGTAAATGCCATATGATGCTATTTCTCCATGCCATTCATATTTTTTTGTCTGTGGAAACTTTGTTTCCTTTAGTATTCTTAGAACTCTTTAACTAGCTTTTAACTACTAAAGCTTCCCACTATTTTTTCAAGTCAGCAGCTTACAAGAGAACAGCTGTATTTACCTTCCTTTGTTCTTTTTAATCTGTGTTGATTATAGAGTAAGTGCCTAACATTTCATTTCTGTATACTCCAGTATCCCAACAATGTCAGAACATTGCTACCATTTTAAATCATGTTCTTATACTGCCTTCTGCCCTAAAATATCATGTGGAACAGTTGTTCCTCTAATGTAAAACTTGCTTTATAAGGGAAGACACTATGAAGTCAGTCCCAACACCACAATGTACAAAAACACCCTCAGGGCACAAGTGACTGACAAGGAGGATCAGGTGGCATGAAAGGACATTTCTTTTGTAGTGGCAAAAATTTCTATGTGGGCATGGAGGCTTAGATCTCCTGAGGAACGTGAGTACCATGCTGTAGTGATTCTCAGACACAGAAGATGCACACAGATGCACAAATTTCTCATAACAAAAAGATATGCCGAAGACAAAGTATTCAAATAATCAGGTGGTTTCAGTTCACTGCAGATTTTTCTGAGCAAAGGACTTAGAGTCAGCTACACCATCATCAGTACAACTCCCACTAGGATCTGCAAGGCAAGAAGGATGCCAGTGACTGAGTTCTACCATAGAGTAGTCATGCTCTCTGTGTACCCACAGGTATTGACCTTCCTGTTGATGTACATGGGGAGAAATATAAGCTAGAAATATTAACTGACTCCTTTTCTGAAATGCAATCAGGTATTTACATGAAAATCACGGTAAATATCAAGGGGACTTGAAAGGAAATAGACATGGATAAGGTTTAGGCTCAGATTTTATAAACAGAAGTAAAACTCATGTAGTATCAGTGAGACATTTGAGACAATTACAGAAGAACCTGAGAGTACTCTTATATTTAAACAAACTAAATGAATGTTTTTGTTGTTGCTGACAAAGCACATATGCCCACAAATTTCCAGGGAAAATTTAGGCAATGGTGAATGCGTAAGAGCCTCTGAATGCCTCTCCTCATTTTCCTGTATTCCCATAGAAGGGCTGGCCATAGTTTAATCCCTGGGCTCTGCAAAGTCATTGTCACATGCAAAGGTTCTGGACTAGACACTGACTCAACCTTTGTTCTTATCAATCAATATAAACAAATAATTGGCACTAAAACTTGTAGAATGAGCAGAGTGCAAAAATCAAAACTACCCTCTCTCTAAATACACCTTACATATGTGCAAACTGGTATTGAGTCCTACTTTCAAAAGTATAACCAGCAAGCCTAATTTTACTTTGTGTTTTTGCAAGGCACGAAATAAGCACACATCCACGTACCACAGCTTTTTAGTATCTCGGGTAATTTTGCTCATGTGGAACTCTTCATCCCTCTTTCTAAATTTAAACAGCTCTCAAAGTTTAAGATAGCTCAGAAAACTTATAATTTTGAAAGTAACAGGGATTGAAAAAGCAAACAAAGGAAAACTAAACCAGATGAAGCTGTAATTACTGTATACGCTTAGTGTAGCAGTACTGAAGTCTGCATTTTATTTCTTTGACGCTGGTCAAGTGCGTGCAATCAATGTGAATTATTAGAAAAGAGTTAGAAGATAATTTTGAAAATATGTCTGAAATGCAAAAATTTGAAAGTTAGATGAATTTGAGATGGCCGTATTGATTTTGATTTTACATAGAAATATCACCCTGTTTCAAAGTCGATCTCTAAGCTTTTAAAGCAAGGTCTAATTTTATAAATGGCTTCTAGTGCTGTGTTTCCTGCTGTGAGCAGACATAGTCTTAACCCTTAACCAGTCTGTAGACTGTTGTCTTCTGAAAGTGAGAATGAGGTCCTGGGTCAGTAATGCCAGCCTGGGCTACGGCTCTGCTCTTTTGGAAGCTTTCTAGACCAGTTAATTAAGAAGCACAGCCTCAATATTGTTAATACATACTGACATTGCAAAGATTTTCTGTACACTGAGAAACATACCCTGAGCCCTTAATCTTTCACAGGAATCAAAGATGCTCAATTGCAAGCATTTAAATCTTCCAAAATCTACCTGAAGAGCAAAGAACTGTAGCAACTTAAAAGTCATAGATACATTAAACAAACAAATACACAAAAATGCAATTATCATCAAAAGAAAAACGTGAATCTAGCTTAAATGTAAGATAAAATTTATCTGACCTTGCCCCAGTCATCCATGTCAGGGTGCTCGGAAATCAAGCACACTTTGTTTTTAAATATATTAACAGCCAAAAATTTAAGGAAACAATTTCTCAAATTTCTCTCAGATAAATCTACTTCAGTAGTGATAATGTCAAACAGAACATTTTGTGTCTGGTATTTTCACAAAAAACTCTGCTATTTTTCCTTGTGACGGTGTGCTAATAAATATGGGGACACTCAAAAGGCAGGATATGCAGCAGGACAAGCAGTTTGCACTTCCAGATGAAATCATCAGACTCCAAACTCTCTGGGGCTACGGCACTTTAATTAATTTGACAGTACATAGTATTGTATATATTTATGGTGATCTAAGCACAGTAACACATCCTAATTAGTGGAGTGGAAGAGGATGAGTAACACTGAGGCTGACTGGTGTTCACAAGGAGTGAAATGTTTATTTACCATTTGACTGTGGCTGGCAATTTTGATAACCATGCGCCTCCTGGCTGCTGCAAGCAAATATCCTTAGAGCATGAGCGTTCCAGCTACCTTCCCTCTCACACCCTCATGTTATACTAGAAGAGGAACAACATTGTAAAGAATAGCTGTGATTTTCCATGTCACCTTCAACAATTGTCTGCATCTTCCAAGAATTTTCCTAACCTCTAGCAGTTATCAGATCATCAATTTCAGCCTATTTTCAGTACCTTTAAATTGCATGACTGAGAATCAAGAATTGAAGTTGAGATCAGCAGTATAATGCTTAACCATTTGATGACTGAGTTGGCTCAGGGAATAAATTTGATATGTTAGAAACATTTAAAATACCCTGAAGCTATAGAGGTAGAATGAACAAAATTTTTCAAAAGGGTAAATATAGCACAAACAAATTATTGAAATTTAATGCACTAACATTAAATTCCTTCTTTTTCAGTAAACAATCAAATTAGAGTGCAATTATCACTAAAGAGAATTAAATAATGATTACTAGAAATTATTAGAGGTAATTACAGAAGACATTAAATGTAAAGAGAAACTCATCTTCAAAAGAATAATATTTTTCCTATGCATTTAAACTATGCCTTTATTTCTATTAACGAGGTGCATAATGATGACTCTGGCCATTTGAAAAGCTAAAAGTCTGTAATTGAACGATTATTAGTGTCATGCTGCCTAAGGGCACTATTTGTCAAGAGATTTATATTATGGTAATTATATCCACTCAGCCTTGAAGGATAGGTAAAATCTTCTAATGGAAATAAATTATCCTTTAAGTTTAATTTTTTTAGAAAAAAATTGTAAATTTAGGTTCTTTGTTTTATTATTTAGACCTTCCATACTAGAGTTTTTGAGAATACTTCACCCCCCCGCACCTCACC
>VYXC01010084.1:297469-341806 GCA_013397175.1 Platysteira castanea
AAAGGAAGAAAAAAAAGAAAGAAAAGCCTTGCAATTGCTTCTGATAACAAAGACTGTGGGTGGGCTCTCACAGCGTTATTCATTTTGTGAGGTCCAAATCCTAAAGCAGATTAAAAAGAGCTTTAAAAATATAAACATAATGATTTCTAAATGCAGAGTGTTTCTCTTCTGTTTTCTGATGATTTTTCAACTTACATTAATTAAACTCAAGAAACCTGATTGGACTCAGTAGGTCATGATTTGTGGGAAAAACTCTTAAGTAAAGGAGCTTCAAACGCTGGCAGGACGCTGAGCCAGAGCCTGAAGGGTATCAAAGGCATATAGGTGTATTTTTTTCCTCTATCTACTTAATGTGAAGAGTGATTAGTCCTGGAACCACTCATTAAGCCCAGACATTGTGTGCTTCAACTACTGCCTGTCCCCGGAGAGGGGATCTGCACACTAGCAATCTTGCAATAGATTTTTAGATCAGAAAGGTTCATATGTCTCCTTAAAGCATTTCCAACACAGATATAATCAACTTAGAACTTAGGGGAGGCCAAAACCCACAAATATAGCCTGTCAAAATGAGTGCAGAGCGATCCACAGCATAACAAACATTGTGTACTTTTCCATAGAGAAAATATCCCACAATGTAATAAGCCCAGCCATCCTTTGACAGCAGATGGGCAGGATGAGCAGTGCCCTAGCAAGGGCTGACATTGATTATGGCAAGCATGAGCCAGATAGAATTAGGAAATGAAATTCATTGTTACATCAACACTACTATGACTGTGCACACTGCATGACATGATAGGAAAATCAATGGCCACATAACAAGCATGACATGGGCCCACTTCGCACATAAAAAACCCCAAACCTTTTCCAGGAAGGATCTGGAATCTGCCATTCATGAACTTTGGCCACCAAAAAGAATTGCCTTTGGAAGACTTACTTCACTGTGCTTTACTGACACATTGCTATTATCAAAGTCTGAAATGCTCTTCACTGTTATTATTTGTGTTAAATAAAACACAGTGGTAAACACTTCATTCTTTTTGCAAATTCTATTTCTGTCAGCTCAACCACTATTGCTTTTCTTCTTGTCGGTTTTAGCAAATAGCCTACTAAAAAGCTCTTTGCAACTTAATTAAAACACACATTATTAATGCCATGTTTATATGGAAAATCATTGGCAAAATAAGTAGCCTCTAGCTTTTGAAGCAACCGCAATTAAGTCTGTCAATATGTACTAGTTGCTGAAAACACGAAGAAAACAAGACTAAGTGAAGCAATTTGACCTGCTTCAACCATCTCCACATAAGCTGCCTTTTTACAGAATACTTGATCTAGAAAACTACCCATGGATCAAATATAAGAAACTGTCACTTGTGCAATATAATGTATAACTGAAGGTGCTAGCTAATTTTCTTTAAAGATAATGACGAAAATCCTATCTCATACATGGAAAATTTACCACTAATTTCAATAAAACCCATAATTTCTAGGTATTACGTAAGAAGTAACCCTAATTTAACTACAGCATAGGAAATGGCTGCTCAAAAAATATGTAGCCAGATGAAAGCATCCCCAATTCCAAGGCTAATATCTTGAGGTATCTGTTGGTGTTGCAGGTTTCCCTGCTGCCATCCCTCAATTTCATGATTGCTTGCTCTAGTTTGATCAGTAGGTAGCTCAGCTTTTTTCCCTGGATGCCAAATATCACCACAGTTCTTATATTACCTTCTGCCTTAGAATCACTGTAAGGGGCTGTGAAAACTTGCATTGAAAAATTTTCATGTCAGAAAGATTATATCCTGAGGATTACTCTATATATGATACAGATTTTTTTTTTTTTTTTGAAGAATGAATTTTCCACTCCTTTGGTTGTTGTTTCCTTCCTGGTACCCCTGACAGCAAAGTGTGCCTAACACACACAGGTACTTTCTTTCACATGGAGCAGAAACTTAGGGAAGGTGAGATGGAACAAAGGGTCAGGAGGATTTCTTTCTACTTGGGAAGTGGCAGGCAGAGAATTCCACAGCTGAGAGGCCATGTCACAGCACTGGGGAATATACAGACAAGTGTGTGTGCTCTGGCAGGTGGTGTGGAACAAATTCAAGAAGCAGATTCAAGTATTGGACTTCTCAACATGTTTGTTTTAGATGTTAGAGCCCTGAAAAACAGGGATCTTGTTCTTTTATTTTGAACATAGCTCTGAGATGTTATCAAGTAGGAAATTTCTCTAATATTGTGCCTAATATTCATTATACGCACAGAAATATATAAAAGCATCAGCCTATTGGTATAAACATGATACACATGAACAGGGCAACCCAAAGTACCACTCCTTGGGAATCATGCATCTCACTCCATCTGCCATTTGCAAGTTTGGTTTTTTCTCCTTTCCTGTAGCAAGACTAGATGAGAAGATGCATCCAGGTTTGATCGCGCAGTGTTACAATGACTGAGGTTAGGAATGAACAAATCCTCAGAATATACTTCCTATCCCCCTACAAAGCGGGGTCGTGTAGGAGGGGCAGGTACACATGGGCACTACACGGTGGGACACAGCCAGAGACACAGGAGAGGAGATCTGATGGTGAATAGACTGCTCTTCAAAAGGCCCCAGCAGAGAGCAGCAATGAGGTTTACAAACACATCTGAAGAAGAGGTTGCCGTGAAAGACGGGATGGAGGGGAAAATCCAAGAACACTGACAAGGTGTCATAAGCACACTGAGTTGTGCAGCAATCCAGCTAAATGCATGTATCTGACAGGCAAAAGAAAATCAACAGGTTTTATTAATTCTCTCGTTTTGTGAATGCCAATATCTAGATTTATGTGTTTGAACTTTGTAAAATACGAGATGTAATTAAAAGTGTCATTATTGAGCAATTCAGATGAATAAAGTGTTAAATCACTGGCAGAAAGGCATTTAAATACCATATTTTAGAAGCAGATCAAATGTTTAAGTTTTTTATAAAAGGTATTTGAAACCTGGGATTTACTACTAAGCTTTTACTATTTTGAACTCCCATACTGATCTGGGAGAAAATAAACACCAAACTATCCACTGTTCTCTGGGATGGAAGTCCCAAGAGTTAATTGACTGTTAATACACATATTATAATAATTGTACTGGGGAAAAAACCTAATTTGCCTTCTAAAGTTTTACATGATTTAATATTTTTATCTCTCTGTTTCTGCATATCTATCAACACAGGATAGGAAAGAGATCTATCACTCACAGTGACCACTTACACCTTTAGTCACCACTGTTCCTTTATCAGGACATTTTAAAAAAATCATATTTAAGGCAATTCTCAATTCCTGAGCAAAATAATAATTGTAGGAACTTCAGTATCATCAAGTAAAAAACTAATAGCTATGTAGTATGTTTGAAGTTAACACAAGATCAGAAGCAGACAACTGCAAACCCCCTCACTACATAGCCACATTAGTGGGATGTTTCCAACAAAGATAATCCAAACTGTGACCATTTAAAGTGTTAAAAATAAGATGCAGAATTCTATATCCAGTGAAATGACTTGTGATTCCATTGGCACTCTTGTTTCACACATTTTCAGACTCAAGCCCTGCCCACACTGTAATTGCCGTCAGTCCTATCTGTGATGCATCTGTGGCAGAGGCAGGTCCCAGTTTTCATCACAGAGTGTACAGCCAGATGCAAGATGATAATGATGAGCCAGGTGCCTGCTGTAATAAGAAACATGCGGGAGTTTTGAGGAACCCTGAATGCAATGAAATGTGAGAAAACTTTACAAAGTCATAATCTCTTCACAGTAGCAAACAACATGTGTTTGGAATGAGCACAATATCCACAAAACACCTGCCTTATAAAACAAATCCAAAGCAGCTTCAAATGTGTGTCTTGATTCCATGATTTCTTTAAGAACAAACCTTTGCATCACATTGGATGAAATTCTAGATTTAGTGAGTGCAGTGAAAAACTTGTACTGATTTCAACAGTCACAAGTTCGTCTCAGGGCCACTCACTTCACCATGGTCACTGTATGCATTCCATGAGCTATAAAAGGGCATAGGACTGTTCAGAAGCATGAGGGATACAAGATGAACCTTCCAGAGTTCAAAAATGTGCAATAAGACACTATTTAGAGCACATAATGTACAGTAATTCAATTATGTTTGAAGTATGTTAATTTAATAAATGTTCAAGCATCATGATTGATATGATATGATATGATATGATATGATATGATATGATGCCCAATACTGGCAAATATGGGATAGGATTATGGGATTAGAAAAAGCAAGTACTTCAGATAATTCTAAAAGGATAGAATCAATGCTACATTAGTTCACAGCTGTAACACTGTTCACGGTCTTTGATAATATCAACAGGACAGCAGACCATTTTACAACAAAAAACTGAGGTGATCTCTGCAAAAAAACAGATGATCACAAAAACAACTTGTAAAAGTTGCTGGTTTATGTGCTTATTTTACAATTAATCTCTATACTCAGACATGGGAACAAGAATCCCTTGAGTAATGTGGATGCAAATGTATTTACAAGGTAAGAGGGGGTACAACTGTTGTGGTCCGGTATTGCCTCTGAGAGCAGCCTCAGCTCATGGAAGAATTAGGGACACGGTGTTTTATAAGGTGTTAATCAGGTCTTTATTTCTGGGGCCCAACCAGCATGGTCGGCCACTCGCACAGACTGACCCCGCTCCCCGGGGAAACCCCCATCGCTCCCCGGGCGGGCCACACAAAACATCCAATCACAAACACAGCTCGAGAACGTGTGACCTGAGCGCAGGGGTCTGGGAACCCCGTTCTCTGCCATGCGCCCTCCAGGCTCCCCTCCCACCCTGGGGGAGCGGGGGGGCAGGCCCCCACAACAACCCCATCAATGTGTATAACACAAAAAATGAATAAATACAAAGGTAAATAAAACAGAAAATGAATCCTATACTAACTGCAAATAATTAAGCTTATCAGTGTAAGTCCTAAGATGCTACCAGAGAACAATTTCATGCAGCAAATAGACAACAAATGTCATGTTTTTCAACTTCTCCTGGCTGAGCATCAGCTATTAGCAACAAAATAACAGTTAATTACGACAAATTCCATAAATTTGAGCACCTCAAAATGTAAGAGTTCAATCCACAAAATACATCTTGCTAGAGCGTCTTCTCCACTAACAAAATGTTGGATCAACATTTCACTGCAAATCACTAATGGATTTTTATACATTGCAAAAAACAAATAAGGGCTTCCCTCCCTACCCGCTGTCAGGAATTCTATTTAACTATAAGAGTCATTAAAGACACAACCCCCAAATTACTGAAATTGCCTAGGTAAATAAAGTCATCATAAAACATAAGAAAATGAAATATTCAAACACACACTAAAATTATTATCCAAGACCAAATCCAACAAGTTGTCTCTGATTATTGTAGTGTGCACTTAGGAAGTCTAAGTATAATCAGAACTGCTGAGAACGAAGAGCTCCTTTGTCTCCAACCTACAAAAGTGATGCATTCCCCAAACACGGGTTCAGTAGTAAAATACAAGTTACAGTATTAAAGTTTCATTTTCACTGGTAAGAAAAAGTAGAAAAGCTTTCAGGAGAAATGAAGTATTTCGCTGTTTTATTAAATGCTGTCTTCAAAGACATCTTCACAGGAAAACAAATCCCAAACTGTTTTCATGCCTTGAAAAACCTATATTAAACATTTTTCACTCTGCCAGAGGAGCAATGCAGATAATATATCTCTTACAGAATATCTACATGACATTCACAGTTGCTGATGTACTATTGTCTATGGGAGCAAAATATACATTTTTTACATTCTGGAAGTGTTTATATCTCCTCCCAATAATGAATTAGTGCAACAAATGTTTCTTACAGAATAAAATAAAATCTTAATATTTCCTAGAAAGAAGATAGGAAAATTATAGGTATTACAGTATTCCAGACAAAGGAGTGATTTGACTGAAGTGACATTTGGGACGCAAAGACTGCCTCATCTCTTTGAGCTATGGGTCTACAACTATTTTTGTGCTAAATTTTAATCTATCAGTAGTTTAAGTCCATTCTAACACAGGACTATGAAACTACACCAAGAAACTTTTCAGAAGTGGTAGTCTCACAAAAGAGTGAAAAAATGAAGCAGAAACATTTTATAACGCTAAGTACCCAGAGCCCAAATGCAATCAGATAGATCACTCTTCTCACACATACACACCCATAAAGTAGTATCTACCTCGGTGTCACTGTAACAATGAAAGTAAAAATGCCACGGATAAAAACCCCTCACTGAAGTAAGAAGCTCGCCGCAAAGAAAGGAAAAGCAGGTCAGGCTTAATGTGCCTGTGTGATTTCTCAGGGCACTCAGTGTGCCAGATGCTGTACAGAGCCCAAGGAGACAATATCCCTGCTAGCTGAATCATCCTCATCCTCATCATTCAGAAGGTACAAGCTGTATTTTATTTATACAACCTAACAATGTTTCTTAAGTGACAAGCCACAGAATAGCTGTGGGTTCAATGGGAATTGCACCAAATCTTTTGATTCAATACTTGGACCATGCTTCAACCTAAATTCCCCAGTAATTTTTTACACTTAAGGTTCAGAAAGGATTCAATAAGCTTTCAAGTATCCTTGAACAAACTCCATTTCTTCTTCATCTCAAACTCATCAGTCTGCTTTGGGTTCTTCACAAGACACTTTTTGTATAATGTGTGATAATTTTATCTGGCCCATGCAAATTTAATGTATTCTCATGTTTCTGGAAGCATTTCACAACCCTTTTGCCCAGTAAACACCTCAACAGGGCTAGTGCAGAATAGGATCAAACATATTGTGTGCTGATAAACATTTAATTGTAATCTTTTGAAAAATTTGGTATTTATTAAATCAGGAACTTGAAATGCTATCCTTTCTTCCAAGTAGAAAAGATTGTGCAATGTTTGTTCTGCATTATCTGAGATATATCTATAAGCCTCCAAAATCATCTAAAATAGGGATAACCTGAAAATCTCAAGGCTCACATTTATAGTGACTGACAAGAGAAACTAGGGCTATGAAGGGAGGCTTCAGGCTAGAGGAGATTTGCTGCAAGAAAAGAAAACTTTCTCAGGTTAAGTTGATACAATGGATATCATCAACAAGTAAGATGTTTTTCAAATTTCTTCATAAATAGTGGTTAATTAGAAAAGGACACAGTTGTCAGTGGAATTCCAAACATTCTAGATAATTTACTATATAAATGACGCTTCTATTCAAAATAGGCAGGGATACATCTGGATTGCTTTTCTATTTAACTCTATGATGTGACTGACCTTTATATTAAATTTGGTGGAATAGATTTCCCATTTATATTAAACGATATAAAAGAGTTTACCTTTGAACTCCAGACTTAGATTTCCTTGGGCTTGAGATTATTTCTGTGCTCCAGTTATTTACTTAGCCCACTGATATGAAGATACCCAAACCAACATCATGACTAGCCCACCAATTTCATAATTAAACATAACAGTACTCTGATCCAGAGATAACCTCTCATCTCTCATCATTAGCTAAAATAATTTCCTGCCTGTTTTGTCTGCAAATTATTGTTTTCCAATCCTGAAGAAGGTTCCTTTCCTTGTTACCAGAGGTAAACAAGTAGATGTGTGAGCACCAGAACTAATGAAGCCTGGTTCACAAATCTCCATGGAAAGCTTCTGATGCTTAATAAAAGGAAAGCTAATTAGCTTTGGGGTTAATAAGTTTGGATATTAATAGGGTCTTTCTCCTCCACTCAGAAACCTGTATGCAGAGCTCAACACTTTGATTCTTCCAGGTCTCTGTCAGATATAAAATATTGGTCAATCAGTCAAAGAACCAAATACATACAGTGAGATTGAAAAGCCTTATTTTGGGGGAAGCAGTGATAAAAATAAAAAAAACTTATTTCCTTTCATAACAAGAAAAAAAAGTATTTCATCAACTGCATAAATAATACTGAAAATAAGACGTGTTATTAAATATTTTCCAGCAAAACATTCAACCCTTGTCTCATATTTTCTCTTAACAAATGAACATACACATGACCAGTGTCCATGAAGACAGCATGACACTGCTTCATAAGGCTGAACACTGAAACCAGTATTTCCTTAGACTTTTCATCCCACAGAAGTCAGCAGAGTATATGGAAAGAAAGGATGCCAACAAAACACTCACTGGAACGTGCAGAGAAATGATTACAGGTGAAATAACAGCCTACAACCATGCAGGGGAAGGATTCTCATGCCACTAACGGGGACAAGGCTGGTGGAAGGAGCAGCTGTGTCTGTTCACTCTGCCACTACTGCTGCATTGCCACTTGCTGCACTACTTGAGAAACTTCCAGCCTCTGTGGCATTTCAACAACTATTTAGATGATAAAATCAATCTGAAACACAAAACTACAAAAGTCAGGAATCTGAATTTCACAAAGTATATGCCAAAATGCACACAATTAAAAGATTTTATTCTAGATTTCCCTAAGCATGTCCATTTTTTCATTCTGTTTTACAGAAATTAAGTCTCCCCAACCTGGGAGACATTTATCCTGGTAATTTTATTGAAAAAAACCCATGAATTAAAGAACAGCTCAACTCAGTTGCTCATCTTGAAGTAACTCTGGGTCAGGAAAAACTTCGGGTGGGGAAAAAAAATAATATAGTTCAACCAATCAGTAGTCCCAAATTGACATCTAATCTGGAGCTCCAAACTGAAAATCTAAATCCTAAAAAAAGCCCAAACCCATCAAGTACAGAGTACTTGATTAAACAATCATCTTGCCTCAGTACCAATACATTAGCTTTAAAGTGATATTTTAGGAATTACTTATACAGACTTTTAAAAGAATAGGCTACACCTTATTACTTGCATGAAGAACACTGTCTACTTTGTATTTTCTGTACCTGGCAATAATCCCAGGACACAGAATTTTTTAAAAAATCCGTGGAAGCTAAATAGCTATGTTTGAATTATAATTGTGTTTAGATTTTGGTTAAGCAGATGAATTTCAAAAAAACCATAAACCAATTGATTTTCCCCCTTTAGAAATTGCTCAAAGAATGCATTTTTATGGTGGACCTTAGGCAGTGAATCATGACTAGAGAATTGAGTGAGCATCAAAACGTTCATAGTACCACAAGCTATTTTCTTCTCTGCTTCTGATTCCTAGACAGTTATTATTTTTGACAAAGAATTAAAGAGAAATATTCCTCTAGGTTTTTGAAAGCAAGATGTTCATTATTAATAGAATTTTTTACCTTGGTAAGAATTTTGTGTCAGAAAGTATCATTTGGGGAGCTTGGGAAGAGACAAGAGACAGGCAGACTGCTGGACTTCATTTATGTTGTGTTAGAGGTATTAAAGATCAGCCAGTTTGTGGGGGTTTTGAATTCATTACTTATTTCAACTTCTTCTAAGTTTTGTAGTTAGTACTGGTGAACTTCACACATATTCACTGTACAAATACTCTGTAGAAATTCTTGGCTGAAAAACTGTTTTAGGAACATCATCTTGTACTTTCACAGTGGAATATCCATGTATATGCACACTATTATACTTTTCTTTCTATTATGTAGCATGATGCATATCAAAAATGATTCAATTGAAATTCTGTAGGTCAGTTGTTGAATTATGCATTTTTAAATCTTATTTTAACTTCTAATCTGAAAATAATAAGAATTTAGGGATATATATGCATTTTCCAAGTATTTGGTAATACACTTTTTCCTGACTATTGTTATCAAAGGTTAGTGGTGGAAAAAAAACCCAAACCACAAAACAATGAGAAACATCACTTCAGCTGATGGCTAGATGGACACCTATTTCCCCCAATGGCATTACATTTAGTTGATTCACATTGACTATGGAACCATGACTTTGATAGAGAAGGCACGAGCCAGAACAAAGGAATCCAAGAAAACATCAAGTTCTTTTATACAAATAAATTGCATCCTGATACATAATACCTCAAGGCTTGATGGTAAATTTGCAATAAGTGTGACTATTGGATCACTTATGTGACTGATACTGAAAAATGGAACCAACGGCACTTGGGAAGAATGTGTTAAGAGTCTCATTCTAAATGGGCTAATGAACCTGTTCTCTGAAAGTTACTTAATAACACTGTTGAAAAATCACACTCAAAATTTACAGTATTGTTTTCCAGCTGTTTCTGGTGATTGGTTTAGGAAAAGTGTTTTACTTTCTTTAAGTGCATGTTTTCAGGTATAAAAAACCCCATTAAAATTGTTGTGGTGTGTATTTTGTTATTTCCCTTACTTTTATTGTTACTTTTGAGATGGTTTAGCCCCCCCCCCTCCTTCCCCTCAGGGGGTAGGTCTTGGGCCCAAACTCCTCCCCTGATCTCCCTTTTAAAGTTATTCCCCTCCCTTTCCTCCCTATCCATCACCCCGATCCCTCCCTTTATTCCAGCACATTCCCTGTCCATCACTCCAACCCCTCCTTTAGCCTATGTCAATCCCCATGGAACCCTTCCCCTCCTTCCAGAGACTTCTGTATTCCGCAACATCCCATTGGCCCTCCCTAGTGTCATTTTCTGTCATTTACCCTCATTAGTTGTATGTAAATATATTCCCTCCCTAAACTCCTCCCTGTATTATCCCTGATTGGTTGTATCCTCTCTCCGCCCCTTGTATCCACCCCCCTTTAAGAGTGTCTGTAACATATGATTTGGGGCTCAGTCTGGCCAAACCCTGTTTGGGGAATAAAGGACTCTCTGGACTTACTGGTCTGGCTGGCCCCTCCCTCACCTCTTTACCTCGAAGCTCGTCCCGGGAAGACAACTGACGGCCCAGGATAAGGGGCAGGGCTCGCTCTGCCTCTTAGCCGCTACCCAGCTGCTGACTCAGAGGTGCTGGGGCGGCCACATCCTCTCGCGTCACCCGTGCAGAGCTAGCCGGGGATTAAGACGGAGAGCACGGGTCACCGCGACAAAAATAAAGTGCATTACACTCATAACCCCTCCAAGGGAATGCCGTCTTTTTCTTTTAACCTATAGAAATTTCACATTCATAACGGGCATCTTCACATCACATTCCTATTAGTAACAAGAGTTTTATTTGATTCACAATTGCAAGTCAGTGCACTCTGTCAGGTAAGACAATGTTGGGACTGGTTTTCCTCTGCTCTATCCATTTCTGCACTCTGAACTTGTACTATGCTCAGTTACACAAATCAGGAGCTCTGAATCCCCTATCAAAACAGTTTGTGCAAAGGAATGGAAAATAATTTCTCTATATTTTGGAAGCTACTTGTAGATGCACATGGCTGTCAGATGTCTCATCATAATGAACATGATTATGATTCTGCCTCTCTTTTTCCATCAATTCATGGCAGAAAGAAACTGAGTATCACAAATAAGGAGAAGACCTATATATATTAAGGCTGTCATTTACAAGTATATAGATTTATGCAGTAATACCATAAAACTGAAACCCTTATTCCACCCTTGATATGTGCTTTGATTCACCATATTACATTTCAGAGAGAAGTGAAGCAACTGTTTAATCCAGTAGTTGTTCATATTACACTGAAGTGCAGAGTACTTAATGTGTGTATTAATGCTTATGACTGAGCACCACTTTACTATTGAATAAAGGAGGAACACAAAATTATATAAGGAATATTAAACAATTTAACCTTGTAATTCTTTAATCTGTTTTTGTAGGGGTGGTGGAGTGGAGTAAGGGTGGAAGGTCATTGTAGATATATGGTCTAAAAATACAGTCAAACCAAGAGTTTTAGAATGAGCTGATGCTTTTTAGTTAGACCAGCAGGTTCAGAAAAAGTAGATGAAAGTTCTGGCTAGTCCTTTTTCAAATCTGAAACAAAAGGAGAAAAGTGTAAAAAGATCTGTAATTAGACATTAAGAGCAATTGCTTAGGATTTAATTAGATATGAATTGCACTGTTCAGGAGAAGAGGAGGGTTTACTTGAGGAGACAAAGGTACTCAGTAAGGAGCTGGGGTGAGAGGGGGTTGCCCTCTCAGGGGAAAGAGCTACATGTAATCTGTAACCTGGGGAGCACTGTAACATTAATGGGAGGCTGAGGGTGAACAAGAACTTGGACAAAGCTCTAAAGGACAAGAAAAACAGTATCTGCAGTGAGTCCATAGCTTTTGGTATTTACTAAGTTATGAATTTCAGTTTCCAGGCTTATCTTTCAAAAGTGTTTTGTAGGTCATCCTTTAATTAAGTCAGAGCAGTTGCTTCCAACTTGAATTTTGCTTTGAAGTTTCCTGCTTCTGTTTCAGACCTCAAGAACTACTTACGTGCCTGAGAGCTTATCTGTTTTTTATTTCCCAACTATACTTAGTCTAATTAAAGATGTTACCCCTACCTGTAAATCTTCTCCTAATTAGCAACTTCATGGATTTGCTGATGGCAAGTGCAAGAGTGGATCACTTCACTGCTATCAAACCAAGAGGGAATTAAACTAAGCATGCTGAAATGTTATTTCCTCATTAAGAGAATGCAGAAACACCTTTTCCTCTCTAACAAGACCATTACTGCAAAATGTTGCCCTCCAAGACTGGAGTGTTCTTGTTGAGGTCTAGGAGAACACCTATCTCATGCTGTAGTGGTTGCTGAACAACAAAATCATGGTTAAAAAAATTAAGTTTCTCTGGTATGCAGGTGTCACAAAGGAAAAGATGAGATAGAAGCACTGATACCTGTAAAGAGTCAAATCGAAATTGAATTAATTAAAAAATAATGTTTTGTTGCAAAATGGAATAGGACATAAAAGAGTAATGTTGGAAGAGTCAGAGGGAGAGTGAACTTTGAGTGGACCGGCACAATGCTGAAGAGAGAAGGTCTCCATGGTCAGTACACATTTCCTACAGAAGCTGGATAGGAATGACAAAGAAAATGCTTTCAGTCTCCTGGGTTTAAAACATTCCCACTGAAGGATCTATGTGCTCTCCCATGTAAAGGCAAAGCCAGAGGAATCAAAAGGCAAACGAAGCAGATGGGACATTGTGAGCGATCCAAGAACTGACTTAATTAAAGAACTGTATGTACAATCAGCTTTAAAGATTTACACACGATGTCAAGTGATGGAGAGGCCCCTGAGCTCATCTGAGAAACTGCCATGAAGGAGCACCTTCTTCACCTACCTCCAAAGAGAAAAGGAAGAGCAAATAAATCTGATATATTATAGAAGAGCAATTTTATAATTTAGTTTTAAACTTCTTAAAGAAGCTCTCAGAATTTCAGTGATACAGTTTACAAGGGTATTCTGTAAAAAGATCAGGAAAAATAATGTAATATGAGTGCAGTTCTTACTGTATTTATCATGTATTTATCATATAATTTAAATTAAACATCTTTGGAGGCTAAACAAACAAACAAGCATAGCTACCTTCTCCATCCTGATTTTCTATTAAAAATAAAACCAAACAAAAATAATGAAACTAAAAACAAGATATAAAATACTAAGAAGATAATTGGATGAAGACAGTGCAGAAGACAAAAATGTGATTTATTTTAGTCTAATCTCTGGAGCTTCTCTGCCCATTTTCTTTTCTCCTTTGAGAATGATTTTTTAACATTTTATATTATAGATCAAATACAGTTTCAAAAGGAGGTAAATACAATTCAGTAAAAGGATTTTTTAGATAAAATTCCCAAAACTAAAACATAAATACAAGATTATAGAACCCATCTTAAGATGGGAGAGAGCAGGAACTTGATTTCTCAGTCTGTTTCCTGCAGACACTGACAGGCACAAGAAAAAAGAGTCAGACTCTATCTATGGATGAGCACTGACAACAACATGGGGTAAGTTCCAGCTGCTGCTTGGCCACACAGGAAGATAAGAGGAACCAGATGCAAAGTTCCCAACATACCACACCAAAAAAAGCCAGCACCAGGTTAGTTAGTGATGTGTGCCCCTTTTGACAAGGAGCGGGGCCTACACAGACCTGAGAGTACACAAGTCGATCTCACTGTTTTCTTTGTGACTCGTGTCCCTCACAGCTGCTACCAGTACCAGCTGCAGTCCCCTCCCCTGCTCACAGTCTAGACTTGAAATGATTTTCCCGCTTTCCTGGCTTGCATACCCACGTTTCTACAAGTCACTTGGATCTGGCCTGCACCTCAGACAGCTTTTTCCTAGTCTGCATGTCAATTATTTCTTTCTGGAGGAATCAAACTTAAACTCAAGAAGTGGCTTTACTTGCCTGTTTTACATAGTTAACTTTTACCAGAATTTCTAGAACATATCAAATAACAATTGACAGATGAAAACATAATTTATCACAGGTTCTCTCAGGCACATCTGTCCCTATATTTTTTTTAGTCAGCATGATTCCTTACCTTCCTAGCACAGAAACTTCTGTTCCTTGCTCACAAGGGTCTCTGGTACATGTTTCTAACAGATGTCTTCCTGTGACTGTCATCTTCATAAAGCCCCAGTGAGATGATAATCATCCCCACAACTTTCAGTTTATTCTAAGAATCTTCCCTTACTTAAAAGTTTTTCTTCACCTCACAAAAATAAACCCCTTTCTAATAACAAAGCTCCTCTGTCAGGCATGTTCTCCTGATTTCAAATTTCATCCTTCTAACGAGTTTATAAACAAAATAGCCAAAGTTTCTTTTGAAAAGACCAATGTCTTTGATCCACACTTCTCTTTTACAAGACCCTTTTATTAACTACTGAAACAGGTTAGCAATAAAAAAATCAGAAATAAGAAAAAAGTTATAGTCTCCAGTACAACGGATGTTGTAATCTTTGGATGTTTGTTTATTGAGCCCAGGTTTAGAATGCAAAAACCAAAATTATATTCTCCTGGGTTACATCCCTGAGACAAGACACGGAAACCCTGTATGCTGAGAATAGCATTCTTGAGCCACACTGAGGTACGCGTGCTCACCCATCTCCAGAACAGGCTCCTGCAAGAAAGCACAGTGACAGTGCTTGACATCCCTTCCATAGCCCAATAACTGAAACATTCACAGAAGTTGGAGACCTTCATTCAAATCCTTCCTCATAGCCCAAGGGGATTCAAATCCTTATCTCTTACCTTCCCATGAGTATCCTAAAGATTAGACCTGTGAGATTTTCTGGGACTGCAGGAAACCACACACTGTTTTCTTGCAACTCCTATTAAGGCTGTAAGACTGAATCCAAAGGGATACCAGATTCATACCGCCAAAAGGGAACAAAGAGAAAGATTATGTAGGAAGAGGCCATGTTGTGGTCCCTCTTCTAATTCATTGATGTACAACCCATTAACTATATCCTGGGAAAAGGAACTGGAATATGAGGCTCCATCACACATTTGTCCCAGATGACGTTTTCAAAAGAATTCAAAAGACTGATCTATGTACATTAGAAGAAATTAACCCCTACTACTTTTTTTGCTCTTTTCTTTGGGTTTATTCACCTTTTTGAGAATAATCACAAAAAAAGGTTTCCAAGTAATCTGAAGTTCTCACATCTCTTTCTTCACTTTTTAACCATAGGGTTTTTTTTACTATTTCCACAGTCTTTTTTGAGTCCTGTCTGACCATCTCCCTCTCTAAACAGAGCACACTACAGTCATTTTTATCAAGAAGGAAGTGAAAAACCTCCATATGTGAAAATAAATGCAACACTGATGTCAACACTTCTGGGGAATCAAGACTCAGTTACTAGGGATTACCTGTCCTGCTCTGATAGAGGATGGCCACACACTGCCATTAATGGGTTAAATTAGCAAACATACTGTATAAGATGTACCTGCCTTGAATTGGATGAGTTCATTACTTCTCAGAAGGAAAGCCATGGGCGATGGTGACATTTATTTTATTTAGCCTGCAGGGACGATTCCATTCTTTAAAATGATGACGTTTTCAGAGATGTGCTGGTTTTGGCTGTGAAAGAGGTGATTTTCTTCTTAGTAGTCAGTATGGGGCTGTGTTTGGGATTCATGATGGAAATGGTGTTGGTAAGTCAGGGATGTTTTTGTTACTTCTGAGCAGGGCTTACCCAGAGCCAAGGCCTTCTCTGCTCCTCGCCCCACTCCAGCAGCGAGAGGCTGGGGGTGCACAAGGAGCCTGGAGGGGACACAGCCAGGACAGCTGATCCCAACTGACCCGAGGGATATCCCAGGCCATACGGCCTCATGCTCAGCAATAAAGCTGAGGGAGGAGGAAGAAGGTGAGACATTTGGAGTGATGGTGTTTGTTTTCCTGTTACCACTGTGTGGGATGGGGCCCTGCTGCCCTGGGGAAGTGAGGAATGAATTCCTTGTTTTGATTTCCCTGTGCATGTTTTATCTTGATTCATAAATTTCCTCACTTTTACCCTTTGATTCTCTCCTCCACCCCCCCAAGCAGGACTGAGTCAGCGGCTCTGTGAATCTGAGTTGCTGGCTGGGGTTAAAATATGACAGGAGATTTGTCTCTTGCGATTCCCCATTATTTATCAAAGGACTTGTTAAAAATAAAGAGATGTTAGATTTTTGTTTAGGGAATTCAGTTTGTCCTATCAAAGGAACCCCTCGTTTCAGGATGCCTTTGTTACTGCCTTCACCTCTTCCTGCTCCTGACATTAGTGCTTGTTCCCTACCAAGGGACATCAGTATCTGAAGTGAAAACTGGCAAGAAACCTGGGACACAGACAAAAATCAATATCATTTTGAAAAAAACAATTTGAGAGGTAGCCATCAAAGGACTCTGTATTTGGAGGTAAAAGAAAATATCTCCTTCCCTCCCTCCCAAATGTCATGGTTTAGGAATGATATTCTACCATGACACTGCTTGCTCCTCCCTTCACCACCAACTGAAAGCACAAAAGATGAAGATCACAGACTGAGATAAAAATTTACTGGAAACAGCAAACAGATAAATAAACAACCAGTAACAACAGCAATAATAACAACACATGGCCTAACTAAAATTCTACATCTTAAATTCTTTCTTTTCTATTGGAGTCCCTTAGTTCATGTTTATTTCTGATAAACAATATTTCATAAAAGGTCTTCTATAAAACTCTAACTTCATTCTTCTTATTCATTCAGTCTGAAATAAGTTACATCAGACAATTTATAATTTTTCTTGTGAAGGACAACTGCTACTTTTGTTTGCTTTGATATAGCAGTGAAATTCCTAGCCTTGATCAAGACACTCACTGCAGACACCTGTGCTATGCCAGCCATGAACTCTGACAAGGATCTCCACCCTCTGCAGGGCCATCTACACAATTTTGATGCAAACCTAAGATCTTAACCAGGCTTTGTGCCTTTAAAAGCAGAATCATCTCACAGCATACAGATGATTTCTGTGCTGACTATGGGTCTTGCAGTTCTCTGCATGTTTTGAGACACCTAAACTGACACAATTACGAGCTTTCACAGACCAATATAAAAGCTCTGTTCCTGAACTGAATGGTTTCAAACTCACTCTCCATAGTAATTTGTTCTCCAAAATCATGACTTCACTAACTTATTAATCTTCCTCTGCCTTAAAACCAACAGCTAATTATTTTTTCTTCACAGTGTTATGAACGAGGTTTAGCAGTTTACTTCATTGCTCCAACTCTTTCATTTATGGAAACTGTAAATAATAAACCCCCATTTTTAAAGGCTGCTAGGAAGGTTATATACCAACATAATACAACAGTTTTAAGACAAAAGATTAATTTAAAAAAAAGTCCTAACCGAAAATACACTGAGATCCTTAAATTCCTCTCATCAATCCACAATGGCACTGCAAAGGAACATCATATTCATATCTATTTATGCTTTAACTTCCCCTTCATCACCGTGAATAAATTAGCAGTCTTACCACTTCCACCCTTGGCCTCTTATTTTTGAGATGCAAAGGATTTATAGAATCAAAGACATCACTTGTACTCAACAGATTTCACTCATGCTGCACTAAGTCCCGTCCTTATATTCAACTCTGACGCTGTTTCCTGAATCATAAAAATTCAACATCAGAACCAACATATTTCTGTTCAATATTTGCCTTCAGGCTGAATATCATACACAAACAGGGAATGTAACACTTCTGACTGTAACCACTGCTAACTGAATCATGTGATGTGACAACAATTGCTTCTGTATTTCACAACAAGGTAGAGAAGCTGTCATTTGATACACAATTATAACTGTAGTATTGGTAATAAAAAAACAGATTAAAATATTTATAATATTTTTGTAAAACTGCTTGGAAGATACATTAAGAAGTCATTAACATTTACAAAATATATTCATGAAAGGTAATATAAGCAGAAATTTATTATAAAATGAACTCTCTATTGCACGTTACTGAACAGCCTTGTAACTCTTTCCACAGAAACCTAAATCTTACACATGGAACACCACCATCTACTCCACAATCTCCTAATTATAACTGAACAAAATGAACTTGTGAGATGCCAGTATGACTTCCAGTTCTAATTTGGGAAAATCACATAACTTGTTCTGAGTGGGAAAAAAAGTATTTCTCTGGTTGAAATGGTGCAATCACACCATGTAAAGAAAATGTGTTAAAACCAGACTCCAGTTGGCTCAGGAGCAAGGCTTGTGTATACCACAGTGACTGCAGCTAGCAGTGGTGTCATTTCAGCAATCTCAAAATCAGAACGGAAAATCAGAACTTAATATCAGCATTTTTTAAATGCAATGGACATTTCTATAGGAATGTAATTATTTTCATTAATTCCAACAGAATCTTGATCCTGTCTGGAAAGGTCACTTAGCAGCCCAAGCACACAGATATATCCAGCCTACCAGCAACAATGCTTAGCATCTCAGGCTACAAAAGCAGCATGGCCTGTCAAGCTCTGAGATATTTAGGGCTATTCACAGTAGATTAACATTTTTCAGTTTTCTCAGTATAAAGTCTCAAAATCCCTTATTTGCTGGGCTTAAAATAAAATTTTGTTTTGTTAGAGACTTTTTAATTATTTCATTACTTCTTGCAAAAGATGTATGGTTTTTGTTCCAGCCACCTCCAGTAGCCTTTTAGCATTCAGAATTCATATGTTGCACTGAAATGATAGATGAGTCTAACCCTGCCAAGCAGACACCTTTAGAAGAACCATAAAAGACCTCTAAGTAGTCCTTAATCATAACTGCATACTCTCTTACGAAACAGTCCGTTTTAAAGACTCACATCTTGCAACCACTTGAACAGAGGCAATTTTGCTCACGGGAATAAACCCACAGGATGAAGAGTAGTACACATGAACACAATGCTATTGTGTGTTCATGGGTTCACTGAATCTTCACCTTTTCAGTAGTTGAATGTCTCTGATTGTGCCCTGGCTTCCCAATCTGAAACTAAGGCACCCTGAGACTGTACCTGCTGGGTCTTTTCATGGACACTTAGCAGATCTGAAGAACTGGACTTCCATTTCAGAATAAACCAAGGTCTCTGAGTACCTCTATATAAACATGTCATACCCATATGTAGTGTCACTCACTGGATCCAGAGTGAGTGTGAGTGCAAGGTAGAATAGGTCTGAACTTCTCTGTAGTGTTTCCAGGGACATACATGTGTTGTAGAGATTCAGCCATGGCAAGATAGCAGGAAATTAAGTGTATTCTGAAGGTTGTGTTTGGGGAGAGTTAAAGATCATTTTATGTTCTGCTGAGTTTCTTGAAGGGAAGGAACAAACAGTGAAAATTCAACTGGCAGATTGGAAACTTTTGTCTACATTTTTTCATTTTCAAGTAGGCGAAAAAGAGTGGACCAATGTACCATGTCTCTGATGCCTTTCTCTTATCAATGCATTTTCTCAGTAAAAGGAAAAAAATCTGTGAATTAATCCCATTTTTGGTATGGTCATGGTCCATATGGCTCATGAACCAATCTGTCTCAACACCTAATCTTACAATTAGGTCATGCGGGCAACAAGAACACATAGCTAGAAAAAATATCCAGCACAACTTTATATTGGCATGAACTCATCATGAAACAGCACAAGAACTTCTTAGACCTATTCAGATAATTTGGTCCAGCTCTCTTTTAATGTATTATTTTCACTAAAGTCTTTGGGTTAATAGAAGAAATCTGTTCCTTAAGTTGCCAAACTCTCATGCAAGTAAGTAGGAGAAAAGGCTAAATATGACTTAGCCCAGTACTCAGAATGACCTCAGCAGCTTTCAGAATATGCTTCATGCAGAAGGTTATCTAAACCTAACTGTACAAAATGCAGGGTTCTGGAAGATGCTCTGTGTCTCCTTGCTCAAAGGCACCAGGACTTGCCAAGAACTGAACATATTTTAAAGTCTGCATCCACTCTTTTTCCCTATTAGTATTCATTATCAAACTGTTACAAAATGGGACCTAAGTACATAAATAAAACTCTGGTAATGGTTTAGGAATTTAATCCTTCAACCTTTCATCTTTAGAGCTATCCTTCTTCATGTAGGGATCTCTCAGCATGGGAGTTACAGCACCTCAGGTCCAGGGGGAGGTTTTTCCCTTTAAAATGCAACAGTTCACACTGAGAAATGACTGACTGGTTTTGGCTCTATTTTTAAATAAGAGACATTGCAAGGCTGTACCTTCCAATCCCATTGGTGTTAATGGGTAAAATTCTAAGGTTACAATTTAGTTGTGCTTCAGCTCCTGCTGAGATGAATAGACAAAAACTTTGTACTGCTTTCAGTCAAACAGGATTGGGAGTTCAGTTTTACCTCAGGCCTGGCTCATGCAAGTTTTACACTGAAGTCAGTGGGACGTGTCTTGAACAAAGATTAAGGACCTCAAGATCCAGCCTAGTGTGAGCTGAATCCCTCAGCACCTAACAGGATCAGCCACGTACACACTACTTTAAGTAGAAAATTATGACAGAAAATGAAACCTATTTCTATTTGACTCATTTTTCTGAGATCTGAGGAAGAGACTATCTCAGAATAATATTAGAAAGTACATTATAATCCAGTAAAATATAAAGACATATGGAAGAACTCTGTTCATCCACATATTCATCAAAATAAAACTTATTTGCAACTCATATGTCTATCAGCTGTGGCAGGCAAATAACTTTCAAGCTCCAGCTATGGCATTATGAGCTCAAAGGCAGTAATATATTTCATCTATTTAATGCAGTGGAGAAAGGCTTGTATACCTCTTCATTTATAAACTGAAATGCATTGTGAGGTTACATGAATAATGAATATTAAGAAAAGACACCTGCTGCCAACAGGTCTAAGAAATCCAAACTGTAACAGAAGCAGGTTTAAAATTCATTTCAGAAATTTTCCATTTTTCCCAACATGACAGCTTTGAGAGAAAAGACTCTACTGAGCAAAATGGGTGCTGCTTCCTTTAGAGTTCATTATTTCATTTCCTCTGACATTTGGAAAATTTTCACTTCATTCTGCTCTTTCTCCTGCCTGTGTTATTTGTTAGACTCTCCTTTTCCTTTCTCACCTTTTATGTCAGGAAATAGATGAAATTATTTGTCTCATCACAATAAAAGGATAGCTCATAATGTTTTTCTTTCATTTTTAGTTCTCTATTACTTAACTGCAGTCCTGGCTGGTTCTTTGTATTATGGTTTTCATCTTGGGAATTAATAAATTAAACAGAAAAAAAATTTAATTAGACTTGGCAGGCTTGCAATAGCAGTGATTTAGGGGCTTCCTCACATCAAATTGAGACGGAATGTTTCTGTATCCTAAGGGAGACCAAATGAGATGAATACCTTGAAAGAGATTAAAATATGTTAGGGAGACATAAAGAATAGGGAGCCACTTTGGAAAAAGGTCTGACGGGCAGCAGTTTTATTTTTTCAAAATCTCTTTGAGAAAGGAGGATTTATCTGATCAATCCAAAGACCCCTTCTGAAACTTGGCACACTAGAAGTACCAAAAAATCACATACTTTCTGACAATCTGAAATCCCTTCTACTAAAATTTTCATTTTTAATCCTAAGAAGGATAAAAACCCCATCAATTTTATTGGTGTTATGCTAAAAATGAAATTGTTGCAGAATTAAAAGCATGGACTTCAATTGATTCTGTGTGTTCTTAATTTGCATGTTATACTACTTTAAACATAACTGGGTCAGGGCAATTCCCAGTTTAAAGTGCTGACACAGGTGATTTTGCACTAGAGTATCAGGCCTATGAGTGACATGTGAGGCATCCAATTTGTTTTGCAGTCTTTATTAGGAAGGCAGTTACCACCTACAAGTGACGGGTACCAAGAGTTAATAAGATGCCAGGTGAACTGGGGCAGTCACCCCAGCAAGATTTAGCAGAGGACTCCTGTCATGCCTCTGATACATGAGCAGAAAGCACATCTTTATCATAGTTTACATATTCATGGAGCAGCACTGACAGACTCAAAGAAATCACACATGCAGGCACGAGACTAAGGGAAAGGAAGAGCACAAAGTGTACTTCGTAGGAACTGTTTATTTTACCAAACCAATTTTTACTTTATCATGAAGAGGCTTGTAAGAAAGATGGGAACACTTTTTAGCAGGGCTTGTTGCAACAGGACAAGGTAAAATGGCTTTAAACTAAAAGAGGATAGATTTAGATTAGGCACAAGGAAGAAAGAATAGTGAAACGTTGAAACAGGTTGCCCAGGGAGGTGGTGGATGCCCCTTCCCCGGGAACATTCCAGGCCAGGTTGGAGGTGGCTCTGAGCAATCCCATGTAGCTGAAGATGTCCCTGCTCATTGCAGGGGGATTTGACTAGATGACCTTCAAAAGGGACCTTAAAAGATCCCTTCCAACCCAAACTATTCTATGATTCTATGAACTGTAAGTTGTTCTGTTAATCAAGTAAATTGGAGCCAACTCAATATAAACCCAAAAATATTTTTTAAATGTTATTATTAATCCAACAGAAAAGTATGTCTTTATGTTTTTGTCTGAAAATGAAGTCTACTTAAGTTGGCAGTGCCAGGCAAGACTTGCAGTCAAACTGAAATGTATGTTACTGCTCTGCTCCATCAGATACGTGACTAACTTCTCAAGAACAAAATTCCAATTGATTTAAGAAATATTAAAGTCTTTCTATGCAATATCCAGAAGGATTTTGTACCTGATGGCAGTATCAGGGAGATAACATATAAAATGATACACAGTATTCAATGGAAAGGTCTGGGGAAAGGAAAGAAATAAACCACAGGCAACCCAAATATACAAAATTACATCTTGTTGCTATTTAGTTTAGATCTACTAATTAATATTAAAGAACTACTCTATCACCTTCTTATTGTGAATTATTTCAGTTTTGGAGACCTCTTCTTATTTTTCTCACAAGCAGGCTTGTGATCATTCCATACAAATCAGTTCCTCCTGAACCAACCTGTATTGTTTTGTTTTATAAGTAACTGGAGGAAACACATTTGTTGTGATGGTCACACAAAACCAGCCCACTATTAGCCATGGGGGCACAACGATCAAGCAGGATTTATTACTACAATTTACTGTAAGTGGGGATATAATCATAGCCCTTCTTTCTCCAGCAGAATTGAGAAAACCATTAGCTGTCGAGCTATTACTTTTTCTCTGTTCACTTTGGTTTCTAAACAAACACACAGAACTGTGCTGCTTTTCATACAGGATTTTTGTGTTCAAGTACATTCAATTCTAAGTGAATGCAGCTACAAGCCACATTGAACCATGCCATTTATTTGGCTTTGGATCTGGCCTGCCAGATAACGATCCTGATTTCTCATGGTAAATGTGACCAGTCAATAAGAAAAGTTAAATAAAGATATCTCTGCCAGCAAGCAAAATTGGAATAATACATTACAAAGCAGACTCAGCTTTTCAAACCCTTCATTATGGAACCTAAGAGGTCATTTGATTAAAGCTGAACAGAAATAGCTATACATCCTTGTTTAAAATGCTCACCAAGCTTGATACGTTTAATGACGTTAGTTATGGTTGGCTTATAAAGCCAGATCTAACAGAAGTATTTTAGCATCAAAGCTTCAGATTTCCTGCCCCTTAGGATGAGTCCATATCCCCGTTATGTGCCCAGACATTCTGTACAGCACACAAGAGCATGCAGCCCCTTCAAAACAAAGACAAAGGTTCAGGCATGAGAGTTTCCTCTTACAGAAGTCACTGTCCTAGGTTATAGTGTAAGATGGGCCCCAAAAATATTCTATTACCATTTGCATGAGCTGTTGAGACCAGGTTGGGTGGTGCTCCCTGCCTCCTCCCTCTTGGGCTATCTTCTGTTAATGGGCCCATCAATGCCTTCCTGCATGACTCACAGATAAGTGGCTCCTGATTATCTCCTGTTAATGGCCCATCAAGGCATTGCCCTATGACTCACCATCCCATTGTGAGATGCTCCGCCCAGNTGCTGCCCTCCTTAAGCAGACACCTGTCTTTCAAACCAAGACAGTCACTTTCCTGAAGATAGGAATAAATATTAAATTTGAATTAAGACACTTTTGTCTGCTTGGCGATGAATGCAACAGTTGGAAAGTGGTATCCACACTATCTCTTTTAAATGGCTGCACAGGCTGGCACTTTTCTTTTAAGAGATTGCTATTACCATTAAGAATAGACAGGTAATAGTGTTTCAGTGTTTTGTATCATTAGACCATTTACCCAGCAATAACTCTCCATGGGGGGATTTTAGGCAGACAGGATAGGGAGCATGTTGAGTAGCAATTAAGCGGTGCTGCTAAGGTTTATAATTGTGGCCGAAAGTTTTCACATATATTCTATTTTATATCTAGCCCTAAGGATATCAACTGGGTAAAAAAACCATCAAGAAATCTTTTTAAACCCCCCCGGTTTTTTTCCCAGCCCATCCACAGACAATACCTGAAATCCCTTTGCAATAACTGTCAGAACACTGAACCTAATTTTATTTCTTTGTTAATCAAAATGGTCATTTGAGAAGCAGTGATCATCCTAAACACTCTCTAAAGACTACAGAGGAATAATCCTAAATGTAATGAGTGCTGGATAAGGCTACAGAGCATCTTCATTTCAATTTATGAAATTGGTTATTTCATTTGTTGACCATTTGGACATGCTCTAAAAAAAGAATTCAACATAGATATCCAGAGTTAATTGATGTGTTCATTAAAACTGTAAGCCCATAGGTAAAACTGTATGCCCATAAACTTCAATAAAAAAGCCATACTTAAACCTCTTACTCATTAAAAACATTACAAGTTATTTATTGCAGTGCTGCAAGACTGGAAATCAGTTCCTACATGACCTTTGCACTTTCCATAACATCATGTAGCTCAAATACTTAGACACTAATGACCTCATGATTTTGCCAATTAATAACTACTAAAGAGTTTTCCAGGGGGAAAAAAACCAAGCCCAAACCCAGTCTTTTCCACTTGACTCAACAGTCTACCCTTTGCAATCTCAAGAGGATAAACATAAACAAGATTTACATTTTAACAAATGAAGTTATATGCTTCTTGTTTCTAAAAAAGTGATCTATGCATTTCTATCAATTTTCCTGTAAAATGTACTGGGATGATCAGGCTACAGTTGAAGAACCTGCAAATCAACATGTGATGCAAAGTTCCATCTTTCTCATTCTGAAAATAGAAGATTATTTTATGTAAAGGTATGAAACCTTAGGTCTCATCATATTCTGTACGTTTCTTCTGAAACAATTTCCTTTTTAACAAAGTGTGAGGGAAATCATGAAAAAATAAAAACCAATTTCCCCTCTGACAGATCTGGTGCCTGAAATCCACCTAAGATTTTCACACATGTCAATGTATTTTGTGATCAGAGAATTTCTATCACTAACAAGTCATAACCTCTCTCAGACCCCCTGTCCAACAGAAAGGCATTATTGTCTGCACATTAACAAGCAGAAGCAAATGTGCAAACATTGATGTGAAACATTTCTAATATTCCTTTCCTCCTTTAACAGCCAGATACCCCAAGGCCATTGCTATAACCTAACCACCCCCAGGGTTTTCTCCAAATTTACAGCTCTCCCCATAACAATTGGGAGTCTCTCAAGCCCCCTCTTCTTTTCACATACTGAAATTATGCTTCATCCACTCTGACAAGGAATGTGAAATGATCCTTGGAAATCAACCCTTGGAGTTATGAATACAGTGTCTTCTTTTACCTACAGCATGAAGAGGAGGAAAATCATGCTGACATCTCATCCTCCAGCTTCTAATACACAATATAGCATCACTGCTGACCAGTCCTTGCTGTCTGCAATGAATGCATCCACCCACTTGGAAAGCAATGCATCACGTCATGTTTCTAGATGGTGAAACAAGCAACAGACTTCCCAAATTCAGCAAGATTTTGAGACTGAATAAGATGATAATTTGGTTTTCAAACCAGCAACACTGTATGGCCAACATACGTTCAAGGACGACTAGCTAGCCAGACAAAATACCTGGAGGTATTCTATTGGAAATAAATTAGCAAATACTCTTTGCGGTCATGATTTCAAAAGATAAAAATATTGGCCATATACTTTGCACAAAAAGCTAAGTCTATTCTAAAAGTTCCCAGTGCTCATGCCTACATTGCATATTGCAGCCCTACCTGGATTTCTTTCTGGTTAAAAGTGCATGTTCTCTCTCCCAAGGGTAAAGTCTAACTCAAAAGTGGGAATTTCCTGTTGACAAGTGGGAGCACATTGCTTCTGACAAGGAAAAAAGGTGGAATATGATTTATGAAGATCTAATACCATTTGAAACAACTCACATCTATCTCACTTAAAGAAAAGCCCAAAGGAAATTTAGTAAAGAACTATTCAATCTGACATTTGCTGTCCTGTGTATGAAAAAGCATTCCTTGTAAATATTACATTTTATCGCTATATGAGAAGCTGTAATCAAAATTAATATGAAGAAAAACCTCTTTAGATAAAAAAAGCCAACCACACCACACTGAACAGGTTGATAATGGCATTTCATCAAATCATTAACTCTAGAGAAGACACAAATAAAGTAGCTATTATTTAGCTCTAGATCGGAAAGCATTAAACAGGGGCAACTCACATCCGTAGTGCCAGGATTTGCCTCTATATTAACTATACTGCTACTGCTGAAAGATCTCGAAGAACCCTGTTTTCTTCTAAGTCCATGCAATCAAAGACTGTTGTGTCTGTGTCAGTTTTCAGTACAGACAGACCTAAGCCACGCAGATGGAAAATCCAAAACTCAAGTCTTCTTTTGGTATTTTAATATGTTTTAGCAAAAGGGGCCAAACGTAACACAGGATTCAGAGATCTAGATTCTGAGTTCCTAACAAGTCCTTATCATTATGAATGCTGAAAGTTTTTCAGAGACAAGGGCAATGCTGTCATATCTTTTGCAAGGGATAAGATCTTCTTTTTGAACCTGTGCCACTTAATTCAATTGATTGTTAACTTTTTTCAAATTCGAGTTTAGATGAGCATTATTCTCAGATGACATTCTCAGAAATGCAAGGTTAGACATATCTGATAAATTAATTCCCTTTGGATGTTACAAACTCCCCTTTTTGCAGGCCTCAGCTCTATTAATTACCAGTGTTTTGCTTTATGATTTGACATTTAAGCTAGAACTGTGTTAGCCTTATGGTGAGATCCATGAGCTGGTGTAGAGCTCACTGAATGTGCACGGTACCTACAGAAGGAAAAACACAGCAGACATCCCAAATACAATCCTGTGTGAGAAAAAGAGGACTGGGACAAAAAGGAGATAGCATATCAGAACTGCTGCTTAAACTATTCATAAACCATAAATTTAAGAAAAATGTTGATGAAAGTCTAAAACATTGTAATTCACAGCTACCACACTCCTTCAACAGTGTTGTGCAATCTTATTGTGTCTGAACAACTTTAATGTCAGGACGCAGCCTACGATTTATTCAAAAGTGAAAGAGAGAAGATAAACACAGAAAAGACACTTTTAAAGTAAACAGAGGGAAAATATTAATGTCTTAGGGCAATTTCTGTTTGGCTGAGGAGTGAGAATGCAGCAATAGAAGAGATCCAGAGAGATCTACTAGTTGTTCTGAATGATAGCGCTGCCCACAAATCTCACAGGGAAAAGTTCACTTTTGTTTCTTAAACTGGGCTTTGGCCAGAGCTGCCAAATCAGGGCACAGGAAAATGGTGTGCTGACTGTGGGAAAGTGAAAAGGAAATGGACTCCTTTAAACTGTGTTTTAACAGACAATTTACATAAGCATCTTAAACAAGTCATGGAAAGATTTCTTTCCCCTTTAAGAAAAACAGCTTTAAAAATTTTTTTGTTGTTGTTGTTTCCTTTCCCGACACAGATGGGTTTTATACCAATTTTCATTTCTTTAACATTAGCTACTGCTGGCCAGTGGCATGAGACAAATCCTGCCTTCAGCCCTAGGGCACATTCAGGCACTCTGACTTACCAAAATTCCTTTCTACATATTTAGCTTGAAACCACGGTTTTCCCAGCGGTTTTTGTTTTGGTTTCCCTCTTTCCACTCATTTCCCGGCTCTCAAACAGCTCCCGCAGCTCCTCCCGCAGGCCCCCCGCAGCCGCTTCCTCAGGCGCGGCCCGGCCCCGCTCCGCTCCCGCGCCTGCTCGGGGCCGCGGCCTCTGCTCCACCTGGACCCCAGCGGGCAGCGGCCCCCGCCCCGCCCGGCCCCGCGGGTGCCCGATCCCCCCGGGTGCCTGTCCCCTCCTCGTAGCATCGCGAGCTCAGAGCCGCCCTCCCTCGGGACGCTGCGCAGAAGCAGCTCTCACATAGCGGTGTTCCTGGGGAAAGGGGGATTCCAGGCAGTAGGTGCAAAATCCGTAATAGAAGGCACTTTAGAAAAGGAAAGGGAAAAAAAAAAAAATAGAAAAAGACGATGAGGCAAAGGGCAGGGAGAGTGGTGGGTGGCTTGGCCCCGGGCAGGGACTGCCATCTCAGTGAGCTCCAGCCCAGGATGGCTACACACTCATTTTGCAGCTATTCTGTGTTAGACTATTATTTATGCCCTAATTAGAGTGTTCAGGAGGTTTGGGGGGGGGAAAAAATAACCCGCAGAGGAAAAAAATGCAGATGATGGAAGAATTATTAGGGGAAATGAATGTTTTGAAATGAGCAGGGTTCTGCAGGCCTGGCAGCCTGTCGAAGGCCCCCTGCTTCCAGCAGGTGCACGTAACTCTCCTGTGAGGAAGTATCTCACCTGCTCCAGTGAGAAGGTACTGGAGGAGTCAGTGTTGACTCTTCATTAAATTAAAATGTGATCTTTACATAAAGCAGAATCCAGAATTTTAAGTAAACTGGAGAGAGGATAATCTCTGCTCTGAGTTAAGATACCTCTAACTCAGTTTTTCTTTCTAATAGTTGTGGAAATGTGTATGTGCATACCTCATTTTTATTGCAGAACAGGCTGCCTTTAGTTCATGTAGACAGAGCTTTTCTAGCCAATATGGGGAAATGCAAATGACATACATACTAGTGACAACTAGTGCTTTTAACAAATTATAGCTCTTCAGACTCCTTTTTGACACCAGATCTCATCCAGTCCTCTCCTCACTGTGTCCTGAGCCTGCAGGGAACATGGCACTTTCTCCTTCCATTCAGAGCCATGAAGGTGAGGATGCAGTGTCTTTGAGGAGCCACTTGACACTTCACAGAACTGTGTCTAAATCCACTCATGGCTGGTATTGACGAATTATTCTCTACAATACAATGTGGAAGGGTCTTATTGCTGAGCTGTGGTTAGGGGGATGTTACTAACTCTCTCAACGCAAATCATTCTCCAAGCCTCTAAGGACAAGAGAGGAAGTCAGAACAAAGAACATAAAAATAATTTTGACAATTAATATTTAATATTTTTCCTTTTTCTCCCCTCTTTACGCTGCTTTCCTGCTAAAACAGCTGGGATGAAAACGGCTTTCAACGGTCTTTAGGGAAACAGCTTTTTGTTATATTACATCTGTTCTTTAAACCCACAAACCCTGGAAACCACAGAAGCAGATAAATCTCTTTGTCAAGAAGACATACTCAAGGTTCTAGGGACAAAACTGATCTTTGCCTCATGGGTTAATGGCATTAATAATTGCCATTTTGATAAGTCTAAATATAAAAAGTCTGCTTAAACAAAAGAGTCAACCCTTCAAAAAGAACTATCCGTGATAAATTTTCAAGAGCAATGAAAATTGTCACTCTGCCAACTTGATAAATTGTAGCCCCAACTGGCAGAGCCATTTGCCTTGCAGTAAGCACAAAATGACAGATCTTTGCTGAATACAAACTATATGCTTGCACCTTTCACAGCTGGTTTAGCTTGTAAACGCAGCAAAAAAAAAGGCTTTAATAAAAACTGAAGGTTATGCACAAAAAAAATGGTTTCACATCTAACTGCTTCTCTCAGTTTTTAAAGACATTTCTTTCATATTGGAAAGTAGTCTTGAAAGAAACCCTCCAGCAGTCTATGGGATCATGCTCTAAAAATACACATACAACCACACTGTGGTGGTCTCTTCACCACTACTGAAGTGATTCAACAGTGCAAGTACAGTCATTTCAGGGAGAGAAAAATCATGTCTAGTTACACCTCAGTATTTACTGGAACACACGCACACCCCTCATACGTGAAGAAGATATGAACCCTTGTACTGAACTGTCTATCATGAGCCAAATAAATACAGTACCTACTCTAATTCCATTGTTTAGCTGCTGATCTGTCTCCCTGATGACTCATCTAATCCTCCAAGTGGCAGAGCATTTTACATACTCTCAAAAAAAAAAGAAATTGCTGTATCAGAGATACGTTCAATTCCTCTCAATAGATTGAATCCCTTCTTGAAAAAAATAAGAATCCACACTTGCCCAGAGCCACTTTTGCATAATATATACATTATGCAGACACAGTGAAGTTGATATCTATCCCTTTCTGTTACTATAAATGGATGCTTCATGCCTTCAAAAGGAGATTTCCACGCACTTGACATGAGTAGTCACTCCTAGTCCTAGCAAAACTTGATATTAAAAATGTATGAATGTAAAGATGTGATACACAGGAGCTATTTTAGGGTGAGTCTAAGGATTCTTAGCTCTCCTGAGCCACAGCAGACTCACAATGTCTGACTAGCAGGCAGCTTGATGACCAAGAATTGTGTAAAGCTCTTCCAACTTCCTGAAAACAACCTGCCTCTAACAGATATTGCAATGGGCAAGAGAGATTTATTTTAAAGTCTTCTTGCTTGGTCTGTCTTGTCCAGATCAGAGGGGTTTTTTTCTCTTTAAAAAGCTACCTCCAACCAGCTAATTTTATGTTATAGTAAAACACATCTTCAAAGATCAGAAGGCTTCTCGTGTATTTTGACTTGTTCACTTCAAAGAAAGCTCTTGAAGCTCCACCTCAGGGCTCTGGCTGACTCGGTACCTCCATCGGACTGCTGTGGGCAAATATGCAGACAGACCTTGAAAGCAAAGGGTACAACTGAGTTCACATATTAAACTGCAAATTCCAGAGATACCAGCGACTGGTATTCTTTAATTCCTTAATTTCTCACTCCCTAAACCTGCATCTTTGATCAAGTTCGTGCACAGTTCATACTGTTTAGATCTCCCTTGTTTATCCCTCTCTGTACTCTTCCCCGCCCCATTAAGAAAACCCACAAACCAACAAGTAACAATAAAATTAACAAAACAACCCCCCAACACCTGTAGAAAAATCTCCTATTCAAGAGCAGAGATGAAGTATGGGGAAAAAACCCTCAGAACAGTTAATATCTTCGAAAATGGTAAGAAGCTAAAAGTCAGTCATGTAACTTTGCAAGTTAATATTGCCTAGGAAATCTCAGTGATCGGCTCACTGTTTGCTATGCCTGTTAGTGTACAGTTACAGACATGCAGATTGTCTCACTACAATGATTTGTATGGGACGAATTTTGCCAAAACTTGCCTTACTGTTTTATTTTTCTTATATAATGAGATGTCTTTTTGCCTTTTCTTAGATAGAGATAGACAGAAGATAGACAACTTAAGTAGTTTGTATGATACAGCCCAGAAAATCTGCATTATGCTACCAACATAGCCGCTGGGCTCTTGGATCTCCTTGCTGTCATGTATTTGACAAGTAGATAGTGTGTGTCCGTGGAGACACAATAAAGAGGCTCTGACACTTGCCAGGTTCAGCAGAAAGGAGGAAATGACGTTGATTTATTGACACTATATTATTTTTATACACATTCCAATACTACAAGGGATTGGAGAGCATGTCACTTCCTTCTCCATCTTCACTGGAGAAGAAAGGTGCCTATCCAAGTGGTCATATCACAAAAGGAATGAAAAACAGAAAATACCATTAAGTAAACATTGGCTCTATTTACATAAAACTGTGTGAGAAAATATCTGACTCCAAGGTTAAAAACAGAAGGCTTAAAGAAAACAAGGCGACAGATAGTGCTTAATGAAATTTGGTATTTAAGGAGTTTAGTGTATATGTTGTATACAAAAATACACACTATAAAAGGAAAGTCAGAAAAGGAAACAATACTGGGTTGCCACTTCCATTCTGGGGAGTGCAGTGGATGTGAGTTTGTGCCAGGTAGACCCCACAGCTGAGCTCGTGCTGGGAGGATGAGGACGAGCAGTTGAACACACCTCTGGAGCTGGTGGAGTGACAGAGCCCTTCCTGCACACCTTTTAGCTGGCTCTACTTTAACTCTGCACACAGTGTGTAGGTCTAGGGGTTTACTGAGACAGCCACTCAATTAAATTACACTCACAGATTGGTATATTCCTCAGTATTCCAGCCTGTTATCCTACTGACAAAATTCAGCACATTGTAAGGGAAAGTACTGTAGTTCATGAGGACATGACTAATTATCACCTAACAGGGAATGTGTAATAATCAATGCTTTTGATCCACTCAAACTGAAAGTCAGTTAAAGATAAGGCTTAAGAAAAAAGATGGTGGGGAAAACTAATTATGTCTGGAAAATAAGATATATTTTAACATGCATACAAAACATGCCATATAGGAAATAAGACACAGATGGTGCTGCAGTTAGTGGTCAAGGTGAAAATATGACAGAGCTGATAGAAGAAGGTGGGCATTTCCTGTGTGGAGGAAGCATACATACGCTGGGAAGAATGTCAGGAGATGCGTGACAATATCCTCTTAATAGTGGCTTAACCTGAGATCTTTAGTATAGTAAAATGGTCATTGCTATCCAGAGGAACAATTAAAGGTTATAGTGAATCAGTTACTTGGGTAACATACACAAAATGCTGTGCATAATTTTGTTTATTTGCCTAGGCAAAAAATGGGCACAAGTGAGCACAAAAAAACACTTTTGAAGAAACATAAGACATTTCTAAGTCTCACATTCAAGAGTTTGACATAGCCAAAGGAGAGGTGAGTAAGGCAAAGACACCTAATTTTAGAAGGAAAGATATATGATGCTGCTGTCCGAAATAATAGCAGACTATGACTTGACCCAGAAAATCCTTTCACTTCTTACATTTATAGTGCTGCCAGTAAAAGCAAGAAGAACATGCAGTCAACAGAGAAAGAGAAAAATGGGGAAGGTGTCTAGATTCTTGACTGAACTGAAAGCATATTGTATGGGGGGGAAAAAAAAGAAATGAAAAAAAAAAAGAAAAAAGAAAAAGAAAAAAGAATGAAAGAAAAAAATTTCCTCTTTACTGTGCCACCAGGGTAAAGATAAGGAGCTTTCTTTTTCCATTCTGTGAAATGGATTTTATTCCATCTGGCCTAAGGCTTTTCTCTCCCCACCCCCTCAATATTGTAACAGGAGTTTTTAATCTGAAAAAGTCAGATAACTGCAGGGTTACCACAAAGAAAATGTGTTCATAAGTTGAGGTCATTTTCCTGAAGAGAGAAAAGCGAGAGCAAACACAAGCAATGTGTTTGGTTATGCTTATTTTTTTTAACTAAGTGGAATACTTTTTGGCTTGGGAGCAGCCCTGACTGGAGTACTGAATGCTCTTTAGCTGCAATAACAGACTGATTGGTGAACATATCCAGACAACACAGTCCAGATTGCGTGTGCAAGTAACTCCATGTGCAGTGTGACTTCCTAAGCAGGATACAAGAGCTGGGAAGATGCTTCTAAAGGTTTAAGCTAAGAAAGCATTGGCTAGTTGGTTTGCCCCAAAGCAGATAACAGGAACCCAACTGAAAGATAACTTTTGAAGTCTCCTTCTAGAAATCAAATGGTGATTTTATTTCAGTTGCACAGAACACAAAGCTAGTTAAGGTGGTTTTTTTCCAGTCATGCCCTGATTAAATACCCTCCATGAAGTACACAAGTACTTCACTGTAGCAGACTAATCCAAACCAAATTGTTACATTTACCAAAAGTTACTCTGTTTACATTATCAGAGCTTCTCTTACTTGAATTATTTGATCTAACAGATGAGTTCCTTTAAAGCACAGTTTTCTCAACAGAGGAATGAAACTTTGAAATGAGACTGGGACTGTACTACAGAAAAAAAAATATTTCTGTATAATGTCTTAGCAGAAGGGAAAATACTATTTTTGTAGTATCAGGTAAAAAGTATATGAAAGAATCTAGGAAAGATAAACACCAGGAAAACAAACACACAACAAAACCACTATTTGAACTATTGCAATATCCTTCTGTAGTGGTTGGCATTTCCCTTTATGCGTCTTACACAGACAGGCTTTGCCAAGGATTTTCTTTTATAATTCAAGATAGAATCCTCTAGACAGCAGTATGCATATACTGGAAGAAAATAGTTAAAAGAAATTATGAAATCAAAGAGTCCGTTGTCATTGTTTAGCCAGTATTAACGGCCTCCCTTCTTTTCTCATGTACCATTTCTCTGATTTCACCATGTAAACATGTAAACAGAATGTAAACAGGAGTGGAGGGGGTTTCATGTTTTCTTCCAGGCCACAAATACTAAAATGTCAAATAATAAAGGGATGAAAATACATATTTGTATTTGTACATATTTGTACCTCTTTAATCATACACCTCTACTAATACCCATGTCTTCTGATCAGGTCAACATTTCCTATCATTAATTTCTATAATTCCAATGTCTCAGACAAAATTCTTTACAGTATCAAGTCAAACATCTTGTTTGCTTCTGTATATTCACCTATGCTGTTAATTTAGACAGTAAGATTAGTGAAACAGCTGTCTTCTATAAGCTCAAAATTGTAAGCTTGCTTATGTTGCCAATGTTGAGTTATTTATTTAATCACGTCTGAGTTGTTCCATTATTTTGTTTAATGCCAGCGCCAGCATTCCCACTGTTACCAGGGCTGTCTACATTTAATCTTTATAAAATATTGTTGCAACATTTCTTCCATGTTTCTGGCCTTCAGAATCTGCTACCCTACTAAAAGCTGATACTTTCTGAGCCAAATACTTATATCAAGGAGAAAACTAATTTAAGTTCTTGGGAGAGCACTCACTCTGGTCCTGATATTCTTTCCTATTTGGATTGTCTTTAAAGAAGAATAAACTACAGAACACGATGTTCTTATGGTGAAAAACTATGAAACAGCAAAAAATGTCCAAGGACCATATTAAAGACTATTTTTTCAGATATCTGCCGCAGATTGAATCACTAAAGTTTATTTCGTGCTAGTTTTGACATATTTGTGAAATATTTTTTATGAACACACAAACGTCTGTAATTGAAAAGTACTGTATCTATTAAAAGTTACAGAGAAGTGAAAATTGCAGTGCTGAAGAAGGCAGGATTTGAAATTTGAAACCACTGTTGGCTGTGTTACCTAATATTTAATCAGAGGTAGTAGGAACTCAAACTATGCAAATCATTACTTTCAGTGGACAAAAAAGAATAGAAACAAGGCATTGCTGCAGATAATAGTCTTTCATTAATGACCATAACTCACTGAAGATGATCAGGATATATAATTTAGAGTTCATAGCTGCCCATGGGAATTAAAGGAACTGAGGGTCAAAAACTTCAATAGAAAGTTTAAGGTGGAAATCCAATGCCTCACTTTATAGCCTAAGCACTGGCGGGTCTTCCAGTGACTCAAATGATAAAAGATATTCTACATTAGATGCACAATACTAATTTCAGTATGGAATTTGCTCTTAGACCTGTCATCTTTTTTATCTAGTTATAATTTGATAAAGCAATCAATCAACCCTCACTCCCCAAAAAACCCCCCATCAGCTCATGTTTTCATGTTAAAAGTTCTACATACTGCCTACAATGATGTAACCATAGTTCTAGTAATGCCAACGATTAAAAAAAAAAAAAAAAGCATAAAAAGGGAAGGAAAAGAAAGGGGGGAAAAAAAAGAAAGACTAGAAATGAACCAAAGTCTTGAAAAATAATAAAAATCCTCCCCATCAGTTGGAGAGGATCTCTTGTGCAGCATCTGACTTGATCTGACTTGGCTTTAAAAATGTGAACCGTAGTAGTTATGAAAATGTAAAACCATTTCCTTCCTGACATCTTTTTTTTCCCTATTAGGAGGATTAGCACACCTTTTTATTGAAAGAATGCTTGCAAATGTTGAATTGCTGGCAAAGAATTACCTCTTCTGCTATTTAAAAATGGCCCTGAAGATTTAGTTTGGGGTATAAAAACACTTAAAGAAGCAAATGAACTCTACACAAACAGATGACAAAAAAGAAGAGCCTTGGCAGCTGCTAGGCTAAACACTTCTGCTGTAGTTACAAAAGTAGCAGAATAATCGACTTTCATGATCACTTAATATTTTGCTTTATCCTGCTGCTCCTATTCCTCCTGCCACATCCTGGGGCTCTATCAACAGGAAGACACAGCCTCATAATTTAGAACTTTTTAACATGGGGAAAAAAAAGGAAAATAGGATGGGTTTGACCACAGAAATAAACCCTAATATTTGCCTGTTTCATTTCACTTTGAAGCTGAGCATATGGTGAAAATGATGTGTGACAGCCAGCTTTTCATACAGCATCTTTTCTGCAGCAATGTATGGAAGCTCACTGGCAGGGGAACAAGCTGTACCATGAGCTTCCTTCCCCACGATGAGATCCGTGGACCTGAATGAACTGACAGCAACAGCAGAGGGGGCTTGTGCAGGTATGTGCCGTGCTGGGCTGCAGCCATCACAACTCGAGAGACAGAGCCTTTGCTGAGGCCATTTCCTCACTCTGATTCAGATGAATTTGGCCTAGTAAAATGGTACAACGTGATCATGAAGAGTCAAAATAGCTTCTAAGAAAAATGCAAAGATGCCATTTTATTTACATTCTGGAAAAAACTCATTAAAACTTGATGAGTGATGCCTTTTAAACAGCCTCATTTCTCTGCTCTCTCCTATGCAGCACAGAGCACTAAAACTGATGCGTTCAACTCAATGCCATGCTTATGGTGCGGGCTTTGATCTTGTGCACTTAACACAGCTCCTGTTCTTCAGCCATGAAGAATACAGGTATCGATTGCTACGTATAAAGCATTGTAGCTTCTCTTCAACTCAGTAGTCTATATATTTTTAAAGCCCATAAATAAGGAAATGGGGCAGTGGACTGACTGCCACTGTCATGATGGATGAGGTTTGCATTTACACCAGAACACATTAACTAAAGGAGCAATAATTGCTGGTGCTCAGGGGAGAAAAGCTGGCACGAGGACTGCAGCTTCACAGTGCAGGGTGAGAAGGCTCTCAGATCAAGGAAAACAAGAATTTATTAGTACAAAAAATATGCAAAAATATAAATTCAGACCTATTTCAGATAGGAAACTATTTCTGTCAATTTTCTCCTGGCTTCCTGGTTTGGAAAATAAAGTGTTCCTCCTAGAAAGCAATACTTTTTAGGCAAAATGGGCATCTTTGAAGTTTAGTGTTAGATCAGTCCTTTTCAGTAATAAAACAGTGAAGTGACTAGCATGCTGCTGTGTCTCTCTGAGAAATAAGTGCAGACACTACTACTGGATACGGCTTGTGTAGCATCTCATTTATTTACAAATAAATAAAATACAGGAGGAACAGGAAGGAGTAAAGGGAAAAAAAGAAAAAGAAAAACCCATAGGCAAGAAAGAAATATTCTTACACTGGATCCTGTGATCTTGGGGTAGCCTGATAAACTGTTTGTGGCTTGCTGAGGGTGCTTTCAGATCTCCCTTCTGAAGGCCACTTACACACGGTCACCAATTAGTATTGCATTCTGGAGCTCAGCAAGCTGCTAAGTGTCTTTTGAGCTACCATTCTGTAACCTTTCCAAAACTGACCTTTTCATTATCATTTCCCACCACTCTGTGTGTGTATGAGAGAAAAACAGCCTTTTTAATGTCATGCTTATTTCCACTGGCTTTTAAACTTCTTGTCCAAACATCCTGATTTATTGTACAATAAGTGAGAAAGAGCTAATCTTTCAAATACATTCAACACGAAGCAAAACATTTCATTGTCTTTTTTGGGAGGAGTATAACACTGCATCATGGTCATCACCACACAGTGCATGACCATTATTGCTAATAGTGGCATACAAGAGCCTCGTAGTTCAGGTCTAGAAGCAAATGCTGGTTCCTCTCTGAGTGAACTGCAATGAGCCCCCTTCTCAAGTAGAGTTGGCTGCAAATCCCCTGTGCCTTCATGGGGAATTGTTTCTCTAAAAGGTTGTTCATATTCTAAGGCATCGCTGCTGATGGGCTTTAAAAAGCTTTTACAGAGTGCATTTGGTTTCTTAAAATGCATCAAAAATACTCTTGTAAAAATTCCTGTGGAACTGTGGGACAAGTGTTGGGGAAACCGCATACTAAACAAAACTTTAATAGCCGTTTCTGTTTCTCAGTTCTAAAGAACAAGTGCCTATGACAAAGTTCCTAATACTGAATCAAAAACAGCAGCTCCCTCTGCATGATTCTGTAAAAAGTTATGTCTGATGGATCTGGATAAATTGAGACTAGTTGTTGGTTTCTGACGGTTTTAGACTGCCAGGTGATTTGAATTTGTCCATTCCTATTGCTGCAATACTTCTATTGACTTTAAAAGTGAAAGACAGTTATTTGCAGAAATTTGAAAGTTTCAGTGTTAATCCCTAACTATCAAAAATACTGTATTAATATTCTAGAATCTTAATAGTTTCTCTAAGATACAGCATTGCACCCCCAGATGTGCACACACAAAAATGTAATCTCCATTTTCTCTTTTAGATTATGTGGAAAAGACTTCTATGATGCATTCTATGATGCAATAAGCTTCAAGATTTTGAAAGAGGGTCTGTACTACCAAATCATGTCTGAAGCAGCACATAAACACTCACAGTAAGTGCTAGTTTTCACACATACAGCAGTTGTAGACAAGTGACCTTTTTAACCTATACTTTAGATATGATTTAGGTGACCTTTTGTTTTGTGTACTGAATATTTATGTATCTAGTGTTATATCTGTCCTACATACAAAACTCTTTGGTGCAATAAAAAGTACCAAAAAAATGCACCCTCATAAAACCAAGAACAGAAATCTTACAGTCCAACTCAGTGATTCTAATAATTACCCAATAGTACTGTAAATTGAAGAAAAGATAAAAATTACAGTTTCACCTGAACATCTTGATCTCACCACACACAAATCATTACCTAGACCAAGACCTGAGTACATTTATCAGTTTGACACTTTACATTTCAGTGACAAACATAACCCCAACAAGTAAACTCTGTTCAAGTGAAGGACTTGGGAGAATGAGCAGATGAGGGATATTATATAGAAAGCTTCAGTGGTTACTCAGCTGGTCCTCATGAAATAAATTTCTTTATTGGTATAACATTTTTAAATACAAAATGTTTCTCATGACACAAGATCCTTTCACTGCAACTAATTTATAATACCTCTTGCCTTGAGGTCAGAAGAATTAATTAAGAATTATTTGAGTTTCCAGCTTTCCCATCTTGGTGAAGTCCCCATCCTTTCATCACAGTGAGTTTCTAGAGGTCACTTACTTCAAAAGAGGGAGTGAGCATCTCCCACCTCACCTTGGGGTCTTTCCATCTTTTGGGTTCGTATTCTGCTTATTTGCTCATGGGCTAGAGCCTACCCTAACAGTGCTAAATGTGCTCTGATGACAAACCTGTCAAGTCTTCTGAAAGGGCTCCCCATCATAAAGTTGACCTGTTGCTGATCTGGTATTCCCTTTTCTTTTTCCTGATCCCTCTGCCCTCTTCTCTGAGAAGACCTTATTTCTCACAGACATCTGCAGAACACTGGGCTCTGGTGCACTTGCTCTCTCCCAGGTCTTTGATTTCTAGAACTACCTGACTTCCATGTCAGCTGCCTCAATAGCTTTTTATTTTTTTCCATCCTCTACTGAAATTGCCTTATTTTTTTAGCTTTTTATTTCCTTCACTTGCCTTTGCCGCATGCTGAAGACCATGTGCCAACATAGGTCACATTGCTGTCTAAAGATCTGCCTTTAGGTCCTAGGCCTATGTCAAGAATTTTCTAGCTACCCATGAAATCTGGGGATTTTTTCCCTCTCCTCCCTCAAATTCTCAAAACTCTTCTCCAGTGCCTGTTCTCAGCTATGGCTGGTCCTTCAATCTTGTTTTACAGATTCCATAGATTTTCAGGCAAAACTTAACATGTAGAAAAATACTGTCTAGCACCTGCCTGAGAGCACTATTGGTTCTTCACCTTCTCCACATAGTTTTGTTTTCATTATCTCCTCTACTATTAAAAGCACCTCCAGTCCTGCATCAATATTGTCTTTTCAGAGAAAAAGATAAGTTGGCTCCCTTAAGTCAGTCCTCTTGCCTCCTCACTGCAACCAAGAATAGCCACACATCCAAGAACAAGTTGACTCTGCTACTAAATATGAACAATAGGTTAAAAAAATTTATTTCTCCAGAGTGAAGTTAAATGTTAGTGGATGAGCCTAAATAAAATACAAGTAGGTTGAAAAGTTGTGATTCATTCTGTGTTTTCATATGTTTTAGGTCAGAGAAGGATTCAGCAATTCTTTATAATTTTGAAATAATGACTGTTCTTGTATATCCACCAGGTAATGTTTACAGGCACATGCAAAACACAACATCTTTATTTTACACAGCAGGACAAACAGAGACTGATATTACCACATCCTATTAGTTCTGCCCCGAGACCAGTCAGAGGCAGAAATGGGTTTGTTTCCAAGCCATCACTTTCTCTCTAACCCAATGGCCTCCTTCAATGAGAAAGACTATTCAAGGCTTAAAGACAAGAAGGCATTAATGCAGCAGCACAGCAACCCTATTTACAATAGTAATTTCCTTTTCGACAGATTTGAATCTGGAGAACAGGGATTTTGCAGAGAATTCTGAAAGAAACAGGAATCTGAAGCGATAGTCACAGATTTCAATAGCATTTATATTTTTTAAAAAAACCCAAACTTTTTAATCTCCTATTCCATTATAAACAACTGGTGTTGGGGCTCACCCCCCTGCCCCCTGCTCCCCCTGGGGGAGGGGGGCCTGNTGTCTTGGTAGATTTTCCTTGTCCAGAATCATCTCATTCTTTCTGTTCAAACCTTTACATCTTTCAAATTCCTCACACTCATTTACCCTGCCCCTCCACCTCCAGCCAGCAGCACGTTCTCCCGCTTTTTGTGCTCAGCAGCCCATGCCATTGCTCTGTTGAATGCTAGGTGCCATCTATATATTCAAATATTTGACAGATAACCCTTTAATTCAAAGTTTTGTTTGCTTTGGTGGCTTTTTGGGGCAGGAGAATAAGTAAAATAGCAGATTAGGATTTAAGCAGAATAACTGTTCTATTGTGCTAAGTTTTGCTTTACCCATCTCTGCCTCTTGCCTAAGGCTATGCAGTTTTAAACCAGATGTGCATCAATGCCCTTGAAGCACAAAGATACCTGGAAATATTAAGCAGCAGGCTAAGGAAGTGAACAGTCAAGTTGCTTGATTCACACCTCAATTCAAGAGCAGCAAATTGTCCGTGGGACAAACTACGGATACTTGGTCTTCTGCTCTTTATCATTGCCTGTGAGTCCAGATACTCATGCTGTTTTGTCTAATTCTGCTTTGGCACCACCAATTTAATTTCATTGTGTGCTTCAGGCTATTAAAGCTGCAGAAGAACATGCTGATACCATGAACTGGAATATCTAAATGTGGAGAGCAGGTTGGGGTTTTTTTGAACATAGGAACTACACTGTTTTAAGGCACTGTGTGACTACTGAGCTACATCTGCGTAAGCACGTGGCTACTTCAACTTCTGCTCAAGAGCAAAAGCAAACCCCACAGATAAATTCTTAGACATGCAGAATTACTGGAGAGGTTTCTGTGGAATTCATCATCAGCATTAGTATTTCTCCCACAGGTCAGTATAAATAGATACCATAGAAAAGTCTACAGTGCCTATATTTAAGAATGACTCTGAAAGATTATTGAAAATCAGGCACTATTGGATACTTGCTAAAAGTAAGCCAGCATAGGTTAGATGCATTTCTGCTGAGCTGAAACTCTGCAAATGATAATTTGATAGAAGGTCTCCTTCTAACAGTAATTAGGAAAAGTTTCATTTTATGGATTATTAAAACTTCACATTTAACCCAGAATTTTCAAATAGAAAAGTTTTTATTCTTGGTGGGAAGACAGTTTATAGATTTCTCCTTGTAGAAACATTTTTTTCTCACTGCAAAACTAAGTATCTACAAAAATATGTACTCTCAGAGGATTTCTACTCCAGTTTTGTATTTCAGAAGATGAGCTGCTGGCAGATCCAAAGTATGCACAGAGCCAGTACTTTTTTGTCGATGGCTCACCAGATTTCAGCAGAAAGGAGCCCAGAACAGAGAACTGGAGTGCACGCTTCACCCATGAAGTAGCTTGCAAAGGGTTGTTTTTGTAAGAACTTAAGCTACTCAGTGAGTGCTGCCTTCCCCCAGCAGGTGACACACCCCCAAAATGAAGCCACTGAAAAATGCAGGTGCCATGGACACTGCAGGAAGGAACAGATCTGATGTGTTCACAAATATTACTTAGGACCTACTTTCAAGGAAATGTAAAGGAGGCTCGTGCTGGGATGCTGCATGACACTGAATTTAGAGATTAAAAAGGAGAAAAATAATGCAAAGGGTTTAGATTTCTAACCTTGAGTAAATTCATAGTCATGAAACAGTTTATTCAGAAATTCTTCATGACCACACATATCACCATTAAAACGATCTTAAAGCCCCTGACATTTCCATATAGACCTGTTTTGTAGGTATCATTACCTCCCCTTTTATCGATGCACATGAGGAAAGTGTTCACATTAAGGAAAAAAAAATCACAAATGAAACGCATGTACACGTGCAAGACTTTTAGGAACTATAAATACATTGCTTTAATAACAAGTCACCATTAAATTCTTCATTTATTCTTATTCTTGTAAGAAAAAAGAAATAAAAAGCAGATGAAATTTATTCATAAACTGGAATTAAAACATCCTCCCTCACCCTCCATCACTGTCTTGATTATCTATGGATCTCCTTCTCGGAGGAATGCTTTCTGCTGAGGCTTCTGCAGAGCATGACACCACCAAGTAGATTGCTCTGGACTACAGTCTCCTGGAAACTTACAGTGTTCTTATTAGCAGTATATGTTTTATGCTGACTTCCACACTATCTTAATGGAAAGTATTTTATTAAAGCAAAACTTGTTAAATTCCTGTTTGTTTGTGTAGCCCCTTTGCCATTTAAAACCTGTTCATTTATGCCTCAGGACAAATAATTATTAGATAATTTATTTCTAAAAATGAGTATTACCACTCTCCTAGTAGTGAGGTATGTGTGCCGGGTTAAAAAAACCTGGGGAGGCCTACTGTGAAAATTACAAATAGCTCTAGGACATATTACATATTTCAAGATATTTCATTGTATAGATGTACTGTAGAAAAATGAATTTCTGAGTTCACGAGGAGGTAAACTGTGGACAACATAATCAGGATCAACCCAAATACAGCATATGGGCTAAGACCATGAGCTATTCATTGAGATCCAAGAGATAAATGTACTTTCTCTGAAAGTGGAAATTACTGTTCTTGCAGTTTTTCCCTTTTGCAAGGCATTATGAGAAATTCCAGATTCGATACTTGTAAGTCAGCCACACTCAGCATCTAAGAAAACCTTCTAATTTCAGTGTTTTGGGCATTAATAAGTGAAATATGATGTACTCTACAAGAAATGTGGTGAGACTACAACTATTCAAATACAAGCACAATTTAAAGTATTACTAAACTAGATGTGGACAACCAGGTTCTAGTGACAGACTCAATACAAGAGGTATCTGTTTGTTCTGCTGATATCATTAAAATCACTTCTTGTCAATACAAAGAATATGCTTTTGTGTTATCCCAAATGCAATGAGGTTTTTTTTACTGTAAAGAGGTTTTTCTTTAGGAAGTTCTCAGTTTTGTCCTGGCTTCAGCTAAGAGCTTACAGCCCCTCTGGGAGGGGCGGG
>VYXC01010084.1:341822-393863 GCA_013397175.1 Platysteira castanea
GGGGTTGGGAAGGAATCTGAGCTAGTTTTTCTTGCAGAGAGTCATAAAATAGAACTAAGACAGAAGAATTATTAGTTTCCACCCTGCTCTACTTGCTGCCTATGTAGAATTGTTCCCTATGGCACAGTATGTAGTGTTTCATCCAGACTTATTTTAAGTGTTCAGCTCAATTTCAGCCATGAAACGGCGGCTAACAAATAATCTCCTTTGGTTTATTTTTATCACATTCTCAAGTATGCATTAAAATTAGCATAATTGATGGTGTAATTAAAGATGTCAGCACAGCCCTGAATACAGAGTTTCCTAGTTTACTTGTACTCTTAGGATGTTTTCCTGAAAGCTTTCTGCCAACATCACACTGGATTATTTTAAAGACATTTTTAATTCCTAAATTATTGTCCAGGAGATCACAAGATGTTTTAAAAGCTTTTAGACTTACAGTCATATGGAAAGTTACATCCTATGAAAACCAGTTAAGGACACAGTTCTACCTGCTCCCATTCCAACTCTCCATTTCTGTATATAAAATTGATTCCAGTCAGGAAGGTAGGGTCCCCCTGTGCTTCTTTTGTAAAAACTGATCTGTAGTAGCAGAATGGGAGCACAACCACCTCAACAGCCACAGCAATTTCCAACTGCCTACACAGGTGTCAAAGCTTAAGCACCTGCCATTAAGAAAACATTTCTCTTGAAGCTGTGAAGGAAAAAAAGCCACAAGCTCACTACAGCTCCAAACAGAGGCGACCTTACACTTCCTTTTCACAATGTTGGTCATTAAGATTCCAGGGACCAGCACTGAAATTCAATTTGAGCTGTTAAAATGACCATGGGAATGAAGGAAGAATAGTCCTACATGCCATATCAGTGAGGGGTTTTTACTTTCATTTATGTCCTGATGAACCCAGAGTGACAATTACTCTGCTTCAAAGATGACATTAGTTGCAATAGTCTTCCTCACAGCTTACTGCTTATTATATTAGCAGTATAATTAAGGATACTGCTCATTCACAGTCAGCTTTCGGATCATGCAGAATTTGTGGTTGAACCTAATCTCATGTCTGAGGTGGTCTTATGCTCTCATGCACTCAGTAAGAGATGTTCTTGTACTGTCCCATTGTACTAGCCAACAACAAACACTTGCTGCCTCAAAGTAAGGTGGCACATTCATGAAGCAGATCACTAATTCATACATGAACATTACAGAGAGGTAACATGCTTTTCAACCTATGACAATTAGTGCCTTTTTTCCCTGCTAAGGCAATATTTCCTATTCTACCCGTCCCATGGTACCAGAAACTCCCCACAGCTGTTAGTCCTAGCTCCACCGATCTGCTTGAATTCACAAGGCTTAAGGAATAAGTGGATTCTGGAAAAAAATGGTTTAGTGGAATACTGCCACAAATGTATTTTCTTGCAGGTAGCCTGCTGAATATTATGCAGTTCCACAATGGTACCTTATGTTTATTTCTTATATGTAAACCAAACAAATAAGATTATTTTTGCCTGCTATTTGGCACAATTCCATTATCATTTTCCATTTAATTCTTTCAAATGCTCCTTTGCTGCAGTTCATCTGCCTTATAGATCTCCTCTCACTCAGCTTCCTTTTCATGAATCCATTGCAAAAGATACTTTACCTGTTTTATACTTCAAAATACCTTTGTTTCAAAAAGAGAAGATAAAAGAGGATAAAAACCATCAGAAGTAAGCCTTGATAAAAAGGCAGACTTTGAAGCTCTGATATAAATACAGCACAATGCTTTCTAACAGATTTTTAATTTAAACTCTCACATTAATACAGAATAAGTACTAGGCCCAGTGGCAATGCAGGAAGATATTTGGCTTATATGTGGCTTCTTTCCCTGCTGCTGTTACTTTAATGACATTTCAGCTCTATAATGGTTCTGGCAACTTCCCTTCTAAAGAGCTTTTTGAAAACAGAACCAGTCCATACAAAATTGGATTGATCAAGCAGTACAGGTTGTATCAAGGACACTTTGGAAAAATATGTTTGGGTTGCATTTGAATACATTTGAATACAAAATTACCCTGAAGTTCATAAAGATCAGGAAATGTAGTGCAAAAATACTCTCACTAGCACACCTTTATGTGGGAGCAAAGCCCTTTTGGCAGCCATGTCATCACCTAACAGAGATATAGGGTCTAAATGTAATTTGTTGTCAGTAGTTACTAGGAAAACATGACATCTGTCTTGGTAACAAGAATTAAGAGTATAGGTCATGGGGGTCATGAGTTTTTAATACAACTCAAAAGTAATTGCAAATTTACTTTGGTTACCTCGGATTACTTCAGAATTAAAGCAGTAATTATTTCACATGTAAGGCTGTGTTTTCAGATGAATTACAAACATTCAGGTAGCAAAGTCATATGGCCAACAAAAAAATAAATGAAAAAGTCACATGGGGGAGCAGGAACACAGACCACAAGGAGATTGTGAGGTGTTATATTGAGACCTCCACTATGGACCATTAATCTCAGTAAAACAAATGTCTGCATGCTTAAATTGACTTTGAATCAGGCCGACTTGAATTGGAGTCTAACTGATGAGGAATTCATAAATTGTAAAACACAGTTAACCTGTAAGGATGGTTTTAGCTCATTGGGAGAGTCCTAAAGAGCTCCGTCTAATTTCAACAGGCATGGGTACCTATCAAGTTAGTTCAGTCTAATTCATTGTCTTTCTGACTCACAAGATAAATAGGTAAAAGTGCTCTTTCATTTTAAAATATCAATCCTACATATTTCTTACTACTTTTTAAAAAAAGAATATATTTTGAAATAGACATTTTTAAAAATCTGTATCGCTAACATAATCAAATGAGATTTAGGTTTCAAGAGTAGCAATACCAGCAAGTTTGAGTAGACAAGTATGTAGGCATATAAATAAGTTTATTCCATGTTAAATGAAAATAGAAAGTGTGAAATGAACTGTATTAAGAGTCAAAGTGAAGTATAACCACTTCAGCTACAATTCCATTGCAGTTATATGTATAGTCAAGGCTCTTAATTCACGTGTGCAATTATAGTTGGCAAATACCTAGTGTAAGCCAATATTCTGTGCAACTATCTTTCCATCTGCAATTCTGGATGGAAACTAGGAAAAACGCCTGAGAATAATATCTACAAGTTGGAGGTTATGGCACTGAATAGCAAGAATGACAAAGTGAAGGCACAGAAAATCTGATTGAGTGACAACCACTGACAAAACTTTGGAAGAAGAAAGGGATGCGTAAGCAAGGAGACAAGAAAAAGCAGAAGTATTCCTAATCACTTCCACTATGTATAAACTGATATAATGCTTAAAAATAACCAACACGCTGTCATCTCACACTTCCAAATACACCTCCTCAAAGCAGTTTCTAATGCGTGTTTCTGACAGCCATGAATCAAAGAGATCTGCTATTTGGCGTGAAAATCTAGAAACCAAATTGTACACTGCCAGCATAAATGTACCAAAAGTAGCAAGAGTTTGAAGGCAGTATGTCAAGTTGTCCATACAGTCCTCTAGACTGAATATTTTGTCAAGATGTGTGTCACACAGACAACAGGAAAATAGTTTAAGGGAATATAGTCCTTCTAGTGAAATACTTCAGTGTAATTCCAAATCAGTTATCCAGTGTTCTGGATTACCTAGTGGTCTAGCACACCTTAAATGGACAGATACTTCAACTTATTTTTTAACCTCCATAGTAGGTCAATGCCCTACCCATCAATTTTATTCTTCTTCCCAGATAAATGAGGCAATGACCCTATTAATGGTTTCCTTGAGCAGCTCAGTGATGGCACAGTGCTCGCTTTGCAGAGCATGTTACAAATACAGTAATGATATGGCCTGACAAGCTGCTTGACTGCATATTATTTAATGCTCACAGGGCCACTAAGTGTACAGTGAAATTTGTGCTCGTAAGATAAACTAGGCAGCATTGGCAATTGTTTCATTCAGTGGCTGGAAATCTCAGAGGAGGTCACCTAAATCATCTCAGAGCTGATGGGCCAGCAGTGTGGGCAGAGGAGAAAAGGACAGAAGCAGGGAGGGCACCTGGGAAAATGCAGGGACTCAGAGCAGCCTTGAGTCAGATGCCTTAGGTAAATTCTGAAATGCAACCAATTTGAGAGAGGCATTCTGGGGTGCTTCTAAAGTTCTGAGACACTCCCAGAAAAAGTCTGAAAAAAATGTCATGTGCTAAGCTTTTGAGTATCACAGGCACAGCTCATTGCAGGGATCAACTTGGCAATATTCCTTATTCATTACTATGCCTCGGTCAACTTTCAGGTCAATTTAGGAGGGCTAAGGCACATTCATCCTATCTCCACTGCAAAAAAATTTTGAGATTATTGCTTGACAATTGTCATTTTTCCACCACATCACTACAATCAGAATAATACATTCATTATACATACATACATACATACCCTGGGCACGTGTCAGTTCAACAGCTTGAGGCTGTTGGTACAGAGGGCTGAAAGGAAATACACTGGTCTTTAACAGCATCTGCGAGAGCTTCGCAGTGTTGTCAGGAATAAAACACATTAAACACCTGACTGAAAAATACAGTCATTATTTGCACTATTTGGTTGCTTCACCTTTTGCCATTCTGAGGAAAGTTTTTTCCTAGGCAACAACTATGATGATCCTGAAATAAAACAGCAAAAAGAATATGGATTGTATGTCTGGGACATTTGCCTTAAACTAAGCAACAGATCTGGAATACCCCAGGATTGGTTCCATGTGTTGATAACTGCTCAGAGAAGTCAGAAAGAGCAGAAAATATGGATAACAGAAGAGTGAAGAACTGTTGCTCCCTAGTGCCTAAAAAAAGTAATCCCTTGACTACAGCACTGAGCAGCACTGTAAAGCAAAAACAATTAGGTGATCCATGTATCTCAAGCATTTAACTGTAAGCAACATGATATGTTTTGTGGTATTCTTAACATTTTGCTACAAGATAAAGTATTTCAGAAACACTGACCTATACAAAGTAGAAATAGGTTCTCATGCTTCAACCATCTTGCAAATAATTCATAGAAAATAGAAAGTAGTAAAGGCAACTGTCAGAAGCTGGATTGCAGCATCTGTGTTGTATGCTTTCATTACAATGTTTACAAAGAATGGATTCATTTTTGGTGATATTGCATTTGAATTTAGTATTTCTATTATGAATTATCATGAAATTTTAATGCACAGACTGTTTTAAATGTATTTTCATTCATGTATCAAGGAGTACATGTGCAGAAAATAGTACTTTTATCCATTCTTAAGGCATTAAGAACATAATCGCCTTGTGATTGTAAGCTGTATTGTTCTATTTTATTTGTTATTTGACATAATACTTTGGTTTTGTACATTGGGCTTCAGCATTTGCTGACAGAAGGTGAACCTGACGTAATTTTAACTATTCTAGGCTTCTACTGATGTTGTAGTCAGTGCTCTGTTTATTTTCCAAACTGTGAAAATTACAATGCATCTTCAACTAAAATTACTCTTTATTTCTCCAAGCCACTTAAGCATTACTCTAAAATTATCCTATTTTAAATGTAGTGCTTCTGTAGGGTACTTCCAAAGTATTTTTAAAACATTAGTGAATCTTTTAACATTTCATAAATCTATTTTGTATATTTTCATACATTTCAAACAAGACCTTCCCTGCTTGACCACAGTAAACAGGACAGTGTCAGTCCCAGTGCTGTGAGAACTTCACACCAAGGCCCAGCCAAAATGGACTGCTGCATTTATATAATACTCCAAGGGTTCCACCCAACTCTCTCTCTCTTGTGCAGAGACCTCACTCTTCAGCTGTTCCCCTGGCTGGCCTTGCCATGCCCATGAGAGTCAGGACACGTCTGGTCTCTCTGGCCTCCTCCTTAGGAGAGGCAGGCAAAGGGCCCTCCATTCACACAGATCTGAGATCGACTGCTTGGAGCAGGGAGCTGAGCTGTGAAAAGGTCAACATGCCCAGCCTCTGACAGAGGGGATGAGAGGGAAAAGCTCTCAGTGCTGGTGAGCACAACAGCCCTCCACAGGCATCCTCTGGAGCCCGCTCAGGACAGCACTGGGAACAGACTGGCTTGGCAGGTGCACCCCCCAGTTACACACCTGCAAGTGCTGGTTCCTGTGAGAACTGGAAATGGCCTATCTGCCCCTCGTCAGTGTGACTGCACTGTGCGGGCTGTCTCACCCAAACCCCTGTTACTGTGCTGGGTTTGACCTTGGCAGCCTTTGAGTCAGTCTCCTGGTGCTGACAGGCAGCGCTGGCCTGCTGTATCCCGCAATCATGAGCTCCACCTTAACGGAGCCCGGATCGATTTCCCTGCCAGTTGTCAGCCCGTGCTTATTCATTTCACAGCACTACAGTAAGATCAACAGTGCTATAACCGTGCCACCCGGATCATTGAAATATGCACTGTGATATAATAAAGTGACACACTTTGCATTTAAGCAATGGCCTAGCAAAAAAAAAAAAAAAAAAAATCAAATCCTGATAGTGCAGAAACAGTTTCTCCTCATAAGATTGATGGCAATATCAGGCAGGAAAAGAATAATTAGTTTTTCTCTGGTTTTATGTAGAAAGCATTATAGGCTTAAAATATTACCCATGCTGTTCGTTCAAATGAGTTCAAAAATTAAAAAGTATGATAATTTATTTTTACAAAAAAATTGAAAATATCAGCAAGATCCTTAGAAATTTTAATTTTTTCTTTATTTTCTCTATAAACCATGCATTGATCTCATCGATGCAATATGGGTGGGTTTGACTCATTGCAATAATAGGCCAATTATGAAAATCAAGGAACATAACAATCATGAAGGCATTAAAAAACATTTTAAAAACCTCAAACAAAACCTACCACGAAAGGGTGGTTTGCCAACTTCAGTATTTATGTCCTCCTTAATACCATTAACCACTGCTCAGCTCACATACAGAAATAACCCAAACTCTTTATTTTTATGAAGGAAAAAAAATTAGGATTATTTTAATATGTTTAATTTCAACATAGTGAAATTGGTTTTATTTAAACCAAACAATTAACAGCATTTCCTAAACAATGCAATATTTCTGCCCACAGGAAGTCTCGCCAAAAATTGAAAAAACCTGGTGTGACAAATGAACAAGACAAAAGCTTTTTCACCCAGTTAGACTACATTTTCATCCCGAAGTACAGCTGAAGAGTGTTTTCTGTCAAATCACTGCCACCTTCAAATGAACTGAAACAAAACTGAAACTGGAAACAAAATAAAGGCAAAAGTGGAAACAAAATATAGTCAAAACTAGAGAATCAGAAGCAAGGGCATTTATGTGGCCCAGCTCAGGGGTTTATCCTCAGGGACTCACCTTCCAACACCACACACAGACAACAGTGAAAACCATGCAGGAGACTAAATCAGAGAATCTGGCTTTGAAGTGTGACCAGCACAGAGGATGTATGAAGAGTTCAGCAGACACGGGGATGATGGAGCTGCTATCACACCCAAAGTGTCGTTTGAGTGGTAGATTCTGAAAGGCAAGGGTGACAGCTGCCCAGGAAAGACAAGGGAACTGGAAATAATGAAACACAGATCAGATCAACAGTGGTGCCTTTTGACACACTGGTCTTTTGTAGGTAGAGCATGTAAAGATCTCTCTCAAATGCAGACCTCTCCTGTGCAAATGTGGAGAGATTAACATCTCTAGAACTGCCAAAAGCACAGAGTGGAAGAAAATGAAGAGTCATGAAGTTATCACACGGATTCATTAACCAACTGATTGGCACTTTCCTATTGCTGCTGTCATGAAAAAGGACAGGAAGACAGATTCACATTTATCTTTAACACCTCATAGCAGCAATTCTCAGGGAAAGTACATCATCTCGTCTCTGAAAGGTGTCTAACACTAACGTATTTTCAAGATAGCAGGTGCTAACTGTGGAAAGAACGACTTTTACTAAGTACAAACTGATTAAGAAAACTTGGCTTTTCCCATGAGATTTGTGTTATTTCCTTTATGAGCATAATTAGAAATGCTAGAAGTCCAACCACTAAAGACCTAGATATTAACAAACAGGACCTAAAAACCACAGCAAAAAAAATAGTGCCCTTTTGTTTTCAATTTGAAAAAGACAACCAAACAGTAAATGGTGGCAAAGCAATATAAGACTAGAAAATTAAGGCATACTTTATATCATCTACTTACTGACAAAATCATAATCATTAACAAAAATTAATTGTACCAACATTTTGCACCAGAACTAAGACAGCAAATCACTAAGATAAACATCAAACAGTAATGAAGAATTCCTGAAGCTAAACTGAGTACTCTAAAAGAGTAGAACACTGATACAAAGACACAGCCTTTACCAGTAAATCACTTACACAGTGTTCTGGGCAAGCCTTCACATACGACTAGACTTTACAGAGTATGCTTCAGAAAAGAAGCATTCCTATTTTCTATCTTTTTACCTTCATAAGGCTTGAGTTCTCTATACAGAATAGCCTTAAAATCTTTCCAATAGCACAAACCATGAGGTTTTACAACTAGCACAAAAATAGGCTCATTAAAATGTCAACGGAGATACTACAGTTACACTGCTATCCACTGGTAGATTTCTTCTCTGTGAGTTGTAGGAATCTACACAGCCACATTAAGAAAAGTGGTTATTGATAAAAACCCGTCATTTTTCCTTGCAAAGACAGTGACATTTTAAAAAATACCAAAATCTGAGTACTGTCAGTAATTATACTTTTTACATGGCAAGATGATTCAGAGCTTCCAGTTAACTGCAGGTTTGCATCTTACTGAATGCTGCATGGAAATACACAAAGAAATGGCTCTTTTCAAGTAGCTTAAAATCTAAACAGACAGTTGACACAAGCAGGAAGAAAAGATGGGAAGAGTCTACTATAGACAATTAAATATATGCAGAAACATATGTGAAAATACTAAACACATATGGAGAATGCTTACTAGAGTTAACAGATAAGAAAAAGGGCTCAATGAGAAACAAAGAGAAATAACACTGAGAATTGCTGCTCTCCTCCCTGCCACTACCAACATGCAATTCTGATTCATTTTCTCTCCCAGGTGAGTGAGTCAGTGTGGCAGGAGCAGATGCTACAAATGCTGCAGTAGTAAGAGCACTAGCTGTGACAGAGGAGAGGAGTAAACAGTGGGATTCAGGGTGCAATAGCAGTTTCTGCAGCAGGAATTACCCTCTTTCCCTCTTCGGGGCAGCGCCAGACCTTGGTTTTCATGAGAGCATGAAAGAAACTGCCATAGATAACCTTAAACTTTGGGGCTACAACTCACTATTGTCACAACCCTGTGAGCACTCAACTGCAGTACAGCAATAAGAATCATATGGTGGGATTTTTGGGGTTGTCCCGGGCAGGACCAGGAGTTGGACTCGATGGGCCTTGTAGGTTCCTTCCAACTCAGAATATTTCATGATTCTATAATAAGAGCAGTACTCCAAGTTATGAATAAGTGGCCTGATGTACAGTGCTGCTGAACAGAGATAAAGTGTTCGACACCTTCAGTAATAAGCCATGTGTTTCAAGAGGGTCAAGGAAAGTTCTCTTTGAAAAGCCCAGGTAACACCTGATTGCTGTCAGGATGTTTGTTCTCTCCTTTTCTGCATTCATCTCCATTCTGCATTGTCCTCATCGGCAAGTTCATGTACCTTAACAAAAAATGCAGGAAGCTGGCTCTACTGAATGTATTTTTAATGTGTCTGAAAAGATTCAAAGTAATTATAAGGTATATTGGCACTTGGCTGCAGTTGGAGTAATCGCTTGCTTTATCTCTTTGCCTGCAGTTCTGTAGCATGACTGTTCGGCACCAGCAGCTCCTGGAGGCTGGTGTGAACCCAACACAGATGTTTTCCAGTAGTTAATCTGTGACTGTGACCAATGTCTCCCAACAGGAGCCTATTCTAGCTCCAGAAAGACTGAAGCAAATGGGAAGTGAGACTGGCACAGCTTTATACTTTGCAGTGCTCTCAGCAATACTGCCAAACCTTGTCTTTGGACTTAAATTTTTTCCCATGTTCACAATCACTGTGGCTTATAAGACTGTCACATTTTAACACAACTATTGTATTCTTCACACCTGCAGCTAAAATAATTACTTCAAAAAGCACAGGTTAAGACCTGTTTCTCTCTGAAGTAAGACAGTTTATCCTAAATCAATTCAAGCAATACTCCTTAAGATAAATTTATGTGAAGGTTTGTCAGCTGTGTGATTCAAGAACTGAAACTCTTCATGAAGCATAGGCAGAGATTTTGAATGGTGTGAGAAGAGGTGACAGATATGAAGAGTCATTTCTATTCCTTCAGTCTTCATGTAATCATGCATTTTTCTGATAGTGAATGTGCTAGAAGTACATATCTCCTAATCAATCCGTCACCGTGCTTCGTTTTTCTACATCATGCAGTTATTCTCTCCATTATGCTATAAAAAAACTGTTGAATTTTCAAGCTTCAAGGAAGAATACTTGAATTTGTAGTTTTAAATTGGTATCTTAGAATATTTCTCCCAAAATTCAAGGCATCCCTTACTTGCTACCTCTTCTTAAGTATTAAAACGCCAACAAAATCAAGCCTATACTGGCAATAATTGTATTTTGAGAGCATACTTGGAGGTGTAGGGGTTGGTTTTGGCTCTGTATCAGCCTTTGATTCTGTGGCAGAGATGTATTATTTCATCTTCTGAGGACAATGAATAAGGTAACTTTCCAGTGAAGCAGGAATTGTCTTTGCATCACAGGAATTGACTAGCTTAGAAAGTATGCAGAGTATTTCTCTGACTTCCATTTTGAGAAGAACATATGCAGTAAGCATAAGAACAAATTTTAGAAGAGCAAAATGGAACATTATTTTGGAATAAGACTATTTCCTGTTAAAAGTTACTTCATGATCACCTTGAAACACACAGTCTGAAAGAAAACATCTTTGCTTCTCATCACTGCCTACCTAAGTGCTCCCCGTCAACTAGGTACAACCAGTAGTTCAGCAGCAAAATCAAAAGAAAAATAAGTGTTAATATTGAAGGTGAGGAAGATACAATCCAGCGAAAACTCAAGTCAGGGGAAGGAAAAAAGAGCTACTGTTCATGGGCATGGTGGTTCTAGGAATTCCCTCCCAGCAGTTCTACTTTGTGACAATAAAGCTGCAATTTAAGCCCACAATTACCATTTGACAGTATTTGAGGAACTTCAGTTATTATCTGCTCTCAGAGCTACTCCAGTACCCTCAGGCATTGTAGAATTTCTCAACTGATTTCACTGTAGAATCTCTATTGCTGTAGCCTGTAAGTATGCAGGGAGGGGGATCAGAGACAATAAGTATTCTACAAGCAAAAGAATTGGGTTCTCCCAAGGTGACTGAGCTTACATGGATGTGGATGTTTCCCAGGATGAAAACTTGGGAAGGAATGGGATAATGTTATAGTATAACACAAGAGCTCAGCGGAGTCAGGAGTTTGTCCTTCAGGGCTCACTATCCTGGCAGCACTCCTGGGCACCTTTTCTCACTGCAGTGGCACAGCACTGCTCTAAGAAAGTCTCTCAGCTGTGGAAGCGTTCTCCTATCCTGGGACACTCTCCTGGAGACACAGCTCCTCCCAACCCAGAGCACCCTTGGGTGTAAAGCCATCGTGGAAAAACTGGAAATGGCTACAAAGAGATCACACCTCAGGGGTGGTGAAACAGCCTGTGGAGACCAGGCTTCAGGCTGAAGGATCTTCAGACTGGGTTTAAAGATAGCCCTAAACATAGAAGTGGGTGATTTTGAGCCTCCTTCAATTCAGCAATAGCACTGGATACTTCTCAGGAGCAGGCTGACAGACACTGTCAGCTATACAAAATTTAGCTCTACTACAAAATTTGCGGTACAAATTAAAATTGATGTGACTTGACTTGTGGCAATTCTTTTCAGCCTAAATAAATAGTTAAAAGGGGTAATTCGCTATGCTTGGTTGGTCTTGCTTTTATTAATATTTCTTCCTGTCTTCCCTGTTTTTCATTTTCAACCTTTCTGTCTTCATGGTTTTTCTCTCTTCATCCTAGTCTCCATTGCATTTGTCACACACATTTTTCACTCTTTCCCTTTTCTCCCAAATAGCCCTCCACGGCCATACTGAATGGACTGCAAAGAAAGCAATTCCTCCTGTTTCATGCCCACTAATTTCCCACACCAGAGAAGAGATGCTGCTTTCCAAAGTCCCAGTTCAGCTCAGTGACAGGGAAGTGGCTAACACCAAGAACAGCAAGAAATTAGTGTCAGCTCATTATGAGGAAAAAAAAAAAAAAAAAACCCAAACCACCCAACACCTGCAAAGCTAGAATTTCAGATCAGCAGGATGGGAGACATGGCAATTTTATGGGAGTTCATTAATATCATTAAGGCAAATTCTTAAGAAAAAAACTGTTTGCATGACAGGAGTTCAAGCCTTTCTTTGCTCTATTTGTGATCAGCATGGGGTCCACTTGGATCTAAGCCACTGAGATTTGAAAAAATCAAATTAAAAGTAGATTGGCACACAGTATTTTAGCTGAGCAAATATCCAGGAAGGTATTTGCAGGATGGGTCCTTACAGAGAGAATAAAAGGAGAATACGTCAGTGAGCATAAGCTGCATTATCAATGCCATTATAACATTGCAGCTCTTCCCAGTCTGACAACACCATTCTAACAGTTTATGACTTAGGCTGATTTATTCCATCTTCATTACAATCCAAGTAAACAGAGATTGAACCACACATGAACTCAGCAGTACCTGAATTATAGAACTGATTTCAATATTGGCTTTTCTTTATAAGTGCTTAGAAGCACTAGAAATGATTGCTCTTGAGGCTGGCTCCCTTCAGTCACTAGCAGGCAGGTTAGATTTTCCCCTTTAAGACAAAATGGCCTTAGCTCAAAGGCTGATAGTTTGTGAGGGGTTTTGACCACCACTAAAATTGGCTCCAGAATATCACACTTCTGAGCGCTAGACACATTTATTTCCAATCCAAATATATTTATGTAATTTTTGAATTTACTGTTCAACTTCTGATAAATTTATCTGGTTGGACTAAGGACAAGAGAATGTCTCAGACTCTTCTTATAAAAGACTTTCCATTCTCCTGAACATCCTGGTAACCTTTCTTTGCACCTCTTCCAGTTTGAATGCACCTTAATTAAAAGCAGGAAAGGAAAACTATTACAAATATCCCACATTATTGTTTCTGCAGGACCTAGTTCAGGTGTTTGTTATTTCCTGTGCTAATGCAAATATCTCATCCAGCACAGCCTAAGATTGTATTTGCCCTATTCATTGATGTTTTGCAATGGTGACTTGCAGCCATCCTATGACTTTCTCCTCTTCTGTCATTTCCAATTAACAAGCTCCTGGCTTATAACAGAAATGTATTGTTTTTGTGCATGATCTTGCACTTTGTCCTATTGAATTTCATTCAGACACTATTACTGTAGTCCTCAAGGTCGTTTTTTTCTTCCTATATGGAATTCTGAACTCCCCCCTGTGACAGGGGCCACAAATATTTCGGGCTTCAGAAAAATTGCTTTTGCTAATTTATTTTTTCAAGGGAATTACTAAATTTTTTAAAACAAGATACACCAGGAGCATTTCTTGAGGGACTGACATGTAGCCCCACTACCTGACATAACCTCAGTGTGTCTCTGGCAGATTACAGTAATGGGTATTGTCACTGCAACGGCTTTGAAGTACATGGAGCAAAATTCCAGAATATTTTGCTCTTTCTGTCTGAAAAACAACCAGAGTTTTCAGAGACATCCGGGCATTTTACTTATCCACAGTATCAGTTGTTTTATGCTTCTTTCATGTTTCTATCTCCAAACAGCACATTGTCTAAACCGAAGTCATCGTACTTAAAACTTTACAGCAGTGCAGTTGTGACATCACCACACCAAACACGTACCTGTACCTGGAGATATACCGGGTGACTGCACATATTTACTGGATATAGAGCAGCTACTTCATTTGTCATGAAAAAGTTACCACAAGGAAAACCATATATCTCTAAAGGTAAGTCTAACCATTATCAATTTATGGCACTGGAAACTTCCTCAAGTTTGGAGAAAAACACATGTGCATGCTAGGTCCAGGACACTGGAAAATTGAAATATAAACTTGAGTTATGAACAAACCAATGCTAACCCCATGAAAATGAAGTTCTTGGCCTATCCCTGATGATCAATCCACCTGTGCTACAAAGAAATCTATTTTTTAGAGTTTTTCCTCTTGCTTTTGGGTTTTCCATCTCAAAGGTTTGAATGATGACCCATCTTGAGAATAACTGTTTTCATGGTATTTTACCAGACAGGTTAGAAATACTTAGAAAACAATTCAATTGATACACATCAGGACTTCAGAAACATTGGCTGACGCTGGTTGCAGTGGCCCGGAGTCTGCACAGCATCTGACTGTTGGAGGTGTCCCAGAGCCAGACCCTTGTCACAGCCGTGGCTGAGGCAAATCTGTTATGAAATTAACAGAACGGGCGCTGGCTCTCCGGCAGGGAGCAGACTGCAAACCGGTGTAAAAGTAGCAAAGGGAAGGTAAGGGCAAAGGAACAGAGAGGGGCTCTCTGCAGCTTAACTCTTAACAGGAACAAACAGGAACAAAGCAGAAAAAGCACGCCCCAGCGCATGTAGCCCCTTTTTGTAGGGGACCCAAAAGCGGTGGGATAAAGGATTACAACCAATAGAGTTCTGTAAATTGTGAAGTGACCGGGGAGAACATCCAATGGGACAAACTCAGGGGAGGGTTCTATTCGAATGAACAAATCCAGTACCAAGTGTAATAGAATTTTTCAGAGAACATACATATTCCATAAGGGATGTGCATAAACATAAGGATATACATAAAACTGGGTGGGGGAACCTGAACCTATAACAGAACATGCAGAAAGCAGTTCCCGGGGAAGCACGGGAAATCGCAGTGACCAGGATGTTAGACTCCAGAGCCCTGGGTGGTTATCCACCAGGAACTTGTGGGTGTGGGCGCTGTGGCCACGGCCACAGGCACTGCAACAATTAGCCACACCACCAGCAATATTCAAAGAAAGAATGAAGAGTGGAGAAGAGTCCTTTTACTCCTTAACTGGTAGACCAGAAGCACAGAAACTGCATGTCAGTTTTGCCCTTGGGTTTACTTAAGCAGCTGCAAAACCATTTTTGAAATTAAGAAGTCCATTTCTATCCTGCAGGAAAATATTAGTGAAACAGTCATCGTGCTGTTACACGGTACAGAAATACTGCATGTAGGAACAGATATTCTAATGTATTGCACAGCAAACATCAGCACCTTGTGAGAATCCTTTCTTCTTGTCCCTTCTGCCTCTCAGCATCCTTCTTTTAGAAACTCACAGAGATCACGCAACCTTTTACCATGGTCTTGGGTGTCACCTTCAGTCCTCCTTCTGACCACATGTGATTTTGGGAGGCCAGAGGACACATCTACACTGATCTTCCCCTGTAACCTGCAGTGATCACACTTGCCAGGATACAGGGTATAGCCCATGCAGACCTTTACACCAGTTCTTAACATCTGTTTTCCTAAATGTTACAGAACATTTAACAATGTCAGTTTCTCAACACACAGTATGCGCTGGACTCTGTTCTCATATACTGTGCCGCTGCTCAGAATGTAAATGCAGCTCCAAAACATTCCAAAATAATTAGGCAAACTCCATGAACTTCAAGTAAGAGTGTAATTAATTGATAGCAAAGTGGGAAAATTGGAGGTTTTCCAAAAGCCTCCTGAAGCACTCACCAGAGTCTAATAAGCAAAACCCTTCCAGTGTCACATCAAACTCTAAACACGTTCATTCCAAAGACTGTAATGTGAACACAGATTCTGAAAATTTAAATAGCCTTGAAATTAAGCACAGACGTTTTTATAATTTTTAAATTTTTCCTCTGGTTTTGTTACATTTTTCCTATACATAATTGAAAGAATTGCCTTCAAACAATTTTATGAGATCTACCAAAGCTCATTTTTGCTTCTCTGCAGAATACTATATATTTAGATTTTTAATAGTTAAGCGTTACAGCTCCCTGTCATATGCTCTCATACAATTTCAGAGGAAAGTCACACAGAATTATTCAGACTTACTACAGAAAGAGAAAAACTCTCAGAGTGCGTGTCCTATTGTAATTCTCTTCAAAACTGCCAACAGTCATGGCAGTAAAAAATGTTCAGTTTCTTGGGCTACTCAAGATAATTCCTGTCAGCTCATTCCCTTGGTTTTAAACATGAGCAAATAAAGAAAAAGATGGAAAAAAAAGAGTCAAACACAGGCATAAGTGACAGGCACTGTTTTTTACATCCTCATACATAAACAGGTGCCCTGTTGAAGACAGGTTTTATCACTAGCCCCATGACTAGCCAAGTTCCAGAATTCCACATAGACTAACATTGCTTGGAAGAAAATTGCCATGTGGAGCAGAGCTGTGGATAAACATCTAAAGATAGGAGAGAGCACAGGCGTATTTGCAAAACAACATGGGAAGGTCTCCTGTGGTGTTATTCTTGGTGCAGATATCCAAATCCCTTCTGTGTGAATCAGGAAATTTCAGCATCATACCAAATGGATATTAAGAAAGACCATATTATGCAAGGACACAGCATACAAGGATGACACTCTACCATTTCTGTGATTTATTCCTTACCCCTCACCTTACACTGGTTTCTGTAGAGTACCTGGTAAAAATGGCAATCCCTTCTTTAAGTCTACAAGTTCAAAACAAGAATGGTATTTCAAGGGCCATTTAAAGGGAAGAGTACAAATAAGTACTTTTAAATAATGCCCTAAAAGTATCTTGGAGCTCAGTCTCTTATGAATCAAGATGCTGCAGCTGCCAGGAAGCCCTGGGTGTTTGGCACTGCAGCCCACACCAGGAAAAGAATGAAGCTCTGGCCTGCTGTGTCTGGGGACAGGGTATGAACATGGACCTCAGAGTCAGGGATCTCTCATGTTTAGGCTACCTTGTAAGAGCTTCTTAGGAAACAACTGAAAATGAGGGCAATTTTCCCAGATAGCAGAGAAAGACTTAAGTGCAGCTGTTCTGTCTGGCTGCAGAGGCTCCCAGTGGTGAATGCTGGGCCAGAACCCCAACACAGCTGATAATCCAGCTTCAAGCAGCTGACCTTTGGTTGCAGTAAAATCACAGTGAACTGTTTGGGTGTCATGTCAGTGCAACATGGAATTCCTCTGTCATTCTGCTTGAATTATGCTCCCTTACAAAAATATGTTGATCCTAGAAGATGAATTGATATTAATATACCAAAGAACAATTAATCTCAAATATTTGAGTACTTAGAGGCCACAATTTGAAAAGTTCTAATTTCCATACTGCTATATGCTGTTTAGTGTCTATTCTCTGTGATTTCTAGATAAAGTATTAATAAGGCAAAAGTAGTTTTATCCTATGCAAACCATTTTTTATTTCATTATCCTACACAAGTACTTTTTCCTGGCAATAGAAAACACAGAAGCCTGTCATTCATTTCTGCAGACTTAAAGATCCATTATATTGTGTGGTGATTTGATGTTAAATCTGGCAGATGTTTTGTTGGCAAATGTAAATAAATGTACAGCCACTGGGGTATGCCTCACGTTCAACAAAGCACTAATGTCAACAGCTTGATGGATATATTTTATACCAGGAAAACCCATTTCAATTAAATAGCTGTCATTTTAAGAAAGGACATCACAAAATAAACAAGTTGTCTGTAAGAACAACTGTTTTACCTTTACTCCTTCTCTTTAATGATGTCTGTCTTCTCCAAGAGACTTGTACCAGTCTGATTGACACTGAAGTGAAAAGAAAAAAGCACAGAAGGAAACTATACCCAACAGCATGGGCGCTTCACAAAAGTAATTTCTTTCTCAGAATTCTGTTGCTTTCTTCTGCTTCTTTACAGGTACCTTCAAATTGCTGCACATGGTGCTAGGTAGGGTGCTGAACAGAATCATCCTCCTTCTCTCTACCTCCCATACTTTCCACAATAAGTTGCTTTATCCAAAGAAGTACTTCAGAGATGCATTTATGGTACCAAATTAATGCACTATAATATAAGAAAAATTGTGCTCCCATCTCTCCGCCTCCCTTGCAGCTCTACAATAAGTGACCTTAATCGTGGAAAACTTTACCAGCCATCAACCCTGACACTGCCTGGTTGCTTAAAATAAATACAAAAACAAGAGCTTGTGAACTGCACAAAGAGTGATTAATTTTTCTTAGAATCATAGAATGGCTTGGGTTGGAAGGGACCTCAGAGATCATCTGGTTCCAACCCCCTTTCAGTGGGCGGGGACACCTTCCACTAGACCAGGCTTCTCAGAGCCCCATCCAGCTCGGCCTTGAGCACTTCTGTGGACAGGGCATCCACAACTACTCTGGGCAACCCGTTCCAGTGCCTCACCCCCCTCAGAGGGAAGAATTTCTGCCTGACATCTCATCTAAACCTGCCCTATCAATTTAAAGCCATTTCCCCTTCCCCTATCACTCCATGCCTGTATAAAAAGTTCCTCTCCAGCTCTCTTGTATTCCCTTTAGGTATTGGAAGGCTACAGTGAGATATCTCTGGAGCCTTCTTTTCTCCAGGCTGATCAAGTCCAGCTTTCCCAGAGAAGAGGTGCTCCAGCCCTCTGAGCATCTTTGCAGCCTCCTGTGGACCCACTCCAACAGGTCCATGTCCTTCTCGGGTTGTGGCCCTGGAGCTGGATGCAGTGCTCCAGGTGGGGTCTCACCAGAGCAGAGTGCAGAGGGGCAATCCCCTCCCTCACCATTCTTTGGATGCAGCCCAGGACACGTTTGGCTTTCTGGGCTGTGAGTGCACATTGCCGGGTCACGCTGAGCTGCTCATCCACCAGCAGCCCCAAGTCCTTCTCCTCAGGTCTGCTCCCAGTCCACTCCACCCAGCCTGTGTTTGTGCTTGGGCTTTTCTCGGCCCGTGAGCAGAACCTGCACTTGGCCTTGCTAACCTCGTGAGGTTTGCACAGCCCCACCTCCCCAGCCTGTCCGAGTCCCTTTGGGTCCATCCCTTCCCTCCAGCACTGACCACACCGCGCTGCTCAGTGCCACTGGCAAACCTGCTGAGGGTACATCGTGCCAGTCCCTGGGCAATATTTGCTTTTTGTTTGTAAAAATAGTGTTATTTTCTGTACTAGGCAAGATTCAGACTAAAGAATCATGCAAGGCAGTGTCTGGGGTTGGTTTTTTAAATTCTAAATAACTCAGATTACATGTTTAACTTTTAAGGGTTTTTTTTCCTGCCAGTATTGTGTGTGGGGATCATTAAATACTGACCTAAATCCATCTCCCTACATTTCATCGTAGCATGGCAGATTTTGTGATGGTTCTAATCAGCCTTAGTAGAGCTGCCCACCTCAATTCCATTAAGGAAAAGTCAACACATGCACGCTTGCACCCTAAGCTATTGGTGATTTCTGGATCAAGCAAGCAAAGCCCACAGAGATAAAACAGTTATCCTACTTTACAAAAGATATCATTTTATATCTAGCCTACTTCTTTCTTTTTATTTTTCTGACCCCTGAAAAGTAAAATAAAGAAATAGAATACAACATTAAATAAAACCGGAACTTTAAACAAACTTATTAAAATAACAGTTTTTCAGCTTCCAGTTTATTTTCTGTATCTCTCACCACTCAGTTTTGCTTTCCATTTTAAACTCTGAATGAGGCTGAAGATATTGAGAAGGCAAAAACATCACAAGTTATTTTTTCCAATTCTGCTTATTCTACAAATGACCTTTATCAGAACCTCCTTGTGCTGCTAGGACTGATTGAGTTAGATCAGGGCTGCTATAATTTCATTCAGAAAAAATGTTTAAGAAGTCAGATATATGTTTTGTTTTAAATTATTGTTTAAACATTAGCATTGCATAAGGTGTCTTAAAAAGCAGCAATAAAATTTCAGGCAAAAAATAACAAAATTTCCACATTCTGTCTGAAGTGTAACCTTATAGGTATGATAAATCCAGCTCCAACATCACAGCCTTTCCACATAGCACCAAAAGGCACTAACAGAGAAGAAATTATTTAATGAGTCCCTAGCTGCTAAAAAAGTGTAGGACAGATTTAAAAAGTTATACAACACAAAACCTGCAGTCAGAGCAAATACATACCTCAGAACTGTTGTTGCTGTTACTGTAGTTAACAGTCAGTTTGTTAGAACATTAATGGTCCAGCAACCCACAAACCAACAGTTAATTGCTAGTAATGATTGGCTTCTTGGGGATTATTGCTTAAATAAATCTTAAAAGTTGTGTGCTGTTAAGTAACTTACTATTTTCTTGAAGTTGGCAGTGCAGTCCAATGGTTGGTTAGTGCGAGTCAGCCTTACCATTAATCCTGATCCCCTGAGCCCAACCATTAATTCTAATCCCTTGCATACGTCAAAAGCAAAGTACAAAAGTCCCTGATCGTCTTCAAATGTTCATTTGGAAAAATGTTACTGAATATCTTCACAGTGGAAAAAGGAAAATTTAGTCTCATAGTCTCGTTCATGCTTACAGTGGAAGGAAGACATGCATAAGTGATGACATGTCTGCTCAGTATAATTGCCAACTGTGAAGTTGCTTGAAAATCCTCATGTAGAAATTTGCAGTCATCATACATTACTGGGACTGTGTGTTTAGTGTTTTGCTTCTAAAAAAACAAGGAAGTTATTAAAATTATCTAAACTTAGATCAAAATATAATGGCCACTCTGCGGATCCACAGTAATACAGAATGATATCAACACAGAATGTCATACATTGCATTTTGATAGTCCCTTTACTAACATCAGACTCTCCAGTCAGGCCAATTATTTGATGCAGTAAAATGTCAAAAAGCACCAAGAAACATCAATTAGTTGTACAGAGGGACTTTTCCTTTCATACGTCAACAGATATGACCCTTGCAACAAATCTGAAGCTTCATCATGTGATTTCCAACTAGGAGTCCCAGTTTTCCACCTGAAAGGAGTAGTTCTGGGAACTGATAGAGAGATTTGGTCAAACCCCTGGATAGTCTGATTTGTCTGGTTTTATATTTGAAAACCTACGCAGAACCAATTGCACGATTTCTGCTGAGAAATCATAAGATTTCTGGGGCAGTAAATCCAATCCACTTTTAGATACACACACATTATAGATTTGCTATCAGTGACTCCTGATCTTCTGAAGGGTGTTGTTAAAGGTAATAGGTTCCCCCCACAGACAGGTACATCCTACATCCCCTCTAAGCTCTCTGCAGTAAGGGGAGTCTCTTCCAGGGTGGAGATGAAGCATAAAGGTTTCTAATATCTGTTTTATTGTTTAAAACATGATTTATAGTCACGAAGAAAACAGTGTTTGTTCAGCAGGTTTTTAGTAGAGTAAACAACAGGTAATAAACCAAGAGAAATAATTAAAGCCAAATTCATAAGCTACAAGGTGAACTAGAGTTACAAAATGGCAAACCTACATAAAGCACCATTAGTGTGAATGAGGATATCTGGAAATATATCTGCAATATATTTCCAAACAGGCAGCTGCCAACACCTGTATTTATGAGTAAACTAAGGCATATAAAGGTGGTGACCTGCAAGCAATACCAAGATAAGAAACCTGTAGATCCCAATGCACAGTCCTTGTAATCCCTTTCTCTCAGAGAAACCTACAAAGTGTGACAATGCATTAATAAATAATAAGCCCTTTCAAGCCAAAACTTAAGGCCTGAGTCAATTAATTTCTTTTTTTAAGAATGTTTGAGATTCTGCATATCCCTAGGGTGAGCATTTGGACTGGAGGTTAAAAAAAACCACAAACAAATTTAAAAAACCAAACAAAAATCCCTTAAATCCCAAACTCACCAACTGTAATTTGCATTAAATGTTTCTGAAACCGGAATTTTATGAGGCTCTACTGAAATACATTGATGTGTTCAACTTATTACCTCCTTTTTCTCTTTAAGGTAATGATTCACTTCAGTTTTACATCAACCTGTTAAAACAACCTGAAGGGCCCAAGTATAATTTTCATCATCTCAAATTCCATATATCAAGAGAAATTAAAGGAGTCAAGACATCACTTTCCCATTCTAGTTTTCTTCCCATCTGGGTTGCTAATTGAACTGGTACTTTCCAAGTGTGAATTTTCTGAAGCACTGAATTTGTCAGAACCAAAGAAACTGAGGGTAAAACTGTTCTCACCTACTGCCAGGTCCTGTAACGAGTGCTGGTCACTGACTAGATCTCATCTCTATTTCACAGCTGTAATTTTCAAAGCTATTTCTTTTTTACCTCCTTAGCTTTTATTGCTATCAGATACAGTTCTCATTTTCTAAGAATTGTTTTTTTCATTATGCTCATCAGAAAAAAAAGCTACAGATTTAGACATCCTCAATACTTTTTCCTACAGATAAGAGTCACAAGATACCTTTAAACAAAATATATGGAGCTATTTCTGCATAGAGCAACTACAAACAAGAAAAGGTTGTGCGGGTATTGAGAGAGCTGTGCTATTATCAGTATTTATTCTTTTATTACAGCAGCGGTACCTAAGCTCTGATTTTTTTGATCTGTATTTTCAGGTGTTCTTGCAGGCAACTGAGTCCTTAGGCATGGTATACTTGCTCACACCACTGCTTACACTTTAAAAATACATCTAGATATTTACCCTTAAGAACTCCCTGTCTGGGGAATTCTGGTCTTATGTGTAGAAGAAAATGTTAAAGCTTGCAAAAGTTTGCCTCAGACTCCCTTAGCTACTCAGAAGACAACAACTTAAACTGATCACACAATGGAACTCATGGTGACCCTCGCAGGACTGACTCTTCACCTTGGAACTTATGGAAATGCTACTCCTGTTTTTAATAACTTTATTAAGTCACATCCCTGTCACAATGCACACAGAACAGGTTGAACAGATGTCACCTAGCCATTCATTCCTGAGAGTGAACACAAATAAAAGTACAAGGAGAAAAACACTGCACAACAGGATCACAAAGCCCAATTACAGCTTTCGCTTCCTCCTCACTCTCCCCTCTGTCCTATAGTTCTAAGGCAGATAAAATGAGCATTTGTGACCTCAGGCTCCAGCCCACTCCTGCCCTCAGACATCTGAGGAGGTGCCTGCATTCCCACAGGCTCGCAGCAGGCAACCCTGTAAAGCGAATATCGTAACCACTCACTACAATTATTACATAAATTATTTGTTAGCAGGAATACTAACCTGCCACAAGATACAGCTGCCTCAGGAAAGTTTAGAAAAGTCTTAATAAAATATGCATAAGTAACTATGAAAATATAGTAGATAACTGTCAAAATAACTTTGACTACAGCAAAGCATATCTGCTGACTTTCCAGCACAAAAAGAATTTATGGTAATAAGTTTTGGAAAGTAATACAGCAGTGTTGCTAAAAATGCAGAGCAGCTGCTTCAGTTATTATAAAATGGCTAATTTTTACTCATTTGTGACATGGTTTCGTAGATGGGTAACAGCTGCAGTTTCACCCAGCTGCATCCTGATGCTAAATGCACACTTTAAGCCGTCAGATGAAAGTATAGATTGCTTTACTTTACAGCACTAAGTACCAGTGTCTTTCCAAGAAATACCCTGAAGGTCATTGGCAATTAAAGCTCCCCAAGGTCTCTTTCACTCGGGGAATGGTGACTGGCAGACACAAGGTCTCCACAAGTCAGACACAGTATAGCAACATAGCAAGTAGTAACTGAGCTGCATGGATTTAAAAGGATGTTGAAAGGGCTTCCTACCTGGTACAAGTTGCTACTCCCCCTCACAGCCTGGAACCCTAGATGCTGGCTCTTCTCCTTAATTGCTGAGGTAACACGAATTTCTCTAGTAAGAAGTGGGGAAAAAAAAAAAAAAAAAAGGAAAAGNAAGGAAGAAAGGTTCTATTGGCTGCTGCCTCCTTCTTTAAAAGGTTACTTCAAATGCCTCTCTCGCTCCCTATTTATTTTCTCTCCCTCCCAGAAGAGCAGTTTAGAGGGAGAGTAACGGAGTGTTTATCCTGGCTCTGAGGATGCACGCTTGTGCGATAACTGGCTGCTCCCTGCAGTATAGCCGGCATGATGTGCTGTGCATACTAAAGCAGTTTGCATTAGGCAAGGCTTAGCAGAGCCAGCTTCACAGTCTCCACCTTCTATATCACACGACGAGCTCGCTTCCCTGAAAATAGTGGGGCTGTAATGACAGGACGATAGGGCTCTGGTTAGAGTATAAATGCATTTTCTTTGAAGACAGTCTTTAAGGAAAAGGTTATATTTATGTATCACCTCACCTGTGAGAGCACAGCAGCAGCTATAAGTGAAAACGCAATACAGTCATACAAATGTGCAAAAACTCCCTGTTGTTTGCTGTCATATGACAGATGATACTAAAAGCAAAAACTAATGAGACATCTCCAGTTAGGAAACATTTATCTGCTGCCATCTATCAAACAAGCAAAGGCGTAAATAAATAAATAACGCCCCAAAGAACAGAGAAGCTTAACTGTCTACAGGCTCAAAGATAAATGCGTGATATTTATACACTTTAGTCATGACTGAACAACAGATACATTATGAACAAGAATTAGCTCTAAAGTACTACATTTATCATAAATCTGAATAAATATTAGAGAAGGGCTCATGCTGTAAAGCCCTGATTTGGATTTTGAACACTCCACAGCTCAGGAGTGCCTGAATCTGGGGATTTGTCTCTGGCCTCTCTGTCCATATTAGCTGCTCATGCACACACTTACAGAAGTACACAAAATAAATAATTTTTATGATTATATGAAAAATCCCATTGCTTGCCCAGGTGTAAGAGCGCAGCAGTAAGTGCTACTCTATTAGCTGCTTATACTTTTTCATTGTTTTTAAAACCAGGGATTCAGTTCTTAGTTACAAAGTATATTTCCAAAGCCCACATACAGCTGGACTATTGTGCAACTTTATCAAGTATCTGGACATCCTTTCTGGATGATACCCTTAGGAGCATCAGGAGTCACCAGGGACATGTTTCTTCCTTTGGGCTACAGTACCAGGCCTGACCAACCCAGAGGCAGGGAACTTTGCCTAAATTCTCTGTATATTCAGAGTCAATTTCTAGTCATATATTTCTTTTACCCATACTCAACTTTTCTACAACTAATTTTTCACCCTCCATGATATTTACCTCTCTGGCATGTTATGAAGAGATCTCAGCTTTGGATAGGTGATTTAAGGGAGCTACCTTAGTCTTTTCCTAATGTGGACAGTCTGACCTCCCTGGTAGCAGTATCAGGTGAGGGGTTTTGTTTGGTTGGTTTTGTTTTTGTACTGGGCATGGGTGACTAAGATTGTGCTGATGTTCCAGCAGACAGCTGAAAAACATTTTGTGCAATTACAATTTTAGTATATTTTCCTATCTACCAGAAAAATATTGCAGTGCTTTGAAAGATTGTGTTTGCCTTTTTATGGCTCCATCACTCAGGGAACCATAGTTACCTTATATCAACTTGTACACCTAAAGCCTTCCCACTGGTTCAGTTCTCACATTGCAAAAGTTAATGTTAGGGTTTCTCACTTCCACAGATCTGATTTCCATACTAGTTATTTACTTTTATTCACAAAGTTCTTACAGGTCTCTATTTTGTATATGATATTCTATACATATTCCTTGATACTGACAATGCCTCTTTTCTTTCCATGCAGCACACAGCATTTATACAAGGACTGAAAAAGTATATTTTATTGTACCCAAGACTGATTCTTGATTAATTTCACATGTAAATTTCTTCCAGTCTGTTACTTACATGTGTAAAGCAAATGTTCTTCAAGCCTGGAAAAAGCACTGGGATATGGAGGCAGAAAAGCCTATTAAAAATATCTCTGTTCAATACCACAGTGCCATATAGTGTAATAAATCTATAGCCAGGCACCCACATAATGAATTTCCCTTTCATTTCAATGTCTTGACTGAAAGTTCTCAAAAGAGTTCTGGAAACATAGTGTTAAAGCAAAACAAAATGACAACCCCGCACTTGACTTAGTACCACTACTTGAGGACAGACTACAGGCCTGGTTTTTAGTTCTGTATCAAAAATCTGGGGATTTAGTTCATCAGAACATTGGCAGTGATGCTGATGTGTGCAGACACAGGTGCACAATAATACATCTGTATTATTCACAGCAGGAACTACTGAAGCTTTACAACCTTACAAGATGACAAAAGACTCTTGGATTGTTTCTTCTCTTTTGCTGCGTGTAGCTTTGATATCTATTAAAAGATTATGTTTTTTGCTCACTCTCAGTTATGAAGCTTGAAATCTCTATTCCAAGCATAGTCTAAATTGATTCAAATATTGTCACTATGGACATAAATAACATGAGTCAGAAAATGCTGAAATTAATTGCAAGCCTTAACCATTTTTATGCATTTTTAAATACCCAGGATATCACCTTGAAGCTATCCATTAAGATACCTATATCAAACATACACGTATATGCATATACATGTGTGTATTAATATTTCTTTTTAAATTACCATAAGATTTTCAATAGAGTACTCCAGTACCCACAGTCAGCTAAAGAAGGCTGGAAAAGAAGGTGTTTTATATATATATAATTGCTGCCAGGAGTTCCTGAAAAGGCTAGCAACAGGAAAAAATTAAACTGCCTCTAGCCAATTTTAATACAACCTGTTATTCTTTCTATCCTATGACAGACATGAGTTCTGAGTGAAATAGAAGTAACATTTGGCTGGCTAAAAAATCTTTGCAGACAACTCTGCCAACAGACATTACATATTAACATTGACAATGTCTGATGTTCATTGTGCAAACATTCTCCTTGTGTTTCAAGTCGGAGCCAAAAGATATTTTATGGCTTACATAAAGTTTAGTGGCAACAGCAGAGGCATATTTTTATGGACAGTAGAGTAAAAGTCCTCCTGTTCCTGAAAAGGCTTTTGGGAAACAGCTGGCAGTCACTGCCTGGTGAGGAGTGCAGATATTAGAACAAAGTATAAAATATACCTGTCACTCTCAGGCTTGCAAGGGTGGACACAAGCACTGGGCGCTATACAATTTTCTAGGGGTTAATCACATCTACCAAGAAAACTTTAGAAGCTAAATCACAAAATAATCAATTCCCACTGAAATAGAATGGAGGTGGGTTTGGTTGGTTATTTTTTGGGGGGTGGTTAGGAAGGAAATTGGAAGGAGCCATTCTAAAAATCCTGATTCCTTTGAAACACAAAGGTCAGCTGCTCACCCAGACTATCTAAAGATCAAAGCTACACAGCTGTATAGGTCAAGAGAAACACAAAGGTTTTTCAAAAGGCACTTTCTGCCTTACCAGACAAAAGGAAGAAAAAGCACATATTCAAAGTGAAACTAAAGTCTTAAAAAAAATCCAAATTCATAAAAGTTTGAAACAAAAGGTTAGTTCTAAAATAAAAGGAGTATAGATAATTCATAGCAAGGTTAATGTTACTTTCTTATGTAGCTAGGCTTTAATCATTGCTTACCCAAAATGTGGTATTATGTGTATTTCCAGTAGTCTAGTACTTCCTTCCTTCCTTCTTGCTGTTAACAGGTATGACAGGCAAAAGAAAAGACTGTGCCTCTAGGTGTTTAACTTTTGGAAGTCTTATTGCAGAATGGTAACATCACCATTCCATGCTGACAAACTTTCTTGACAATAATTTCAATGCAGGATAACCAGAAAAGCTCAACGTGGCATTATAGACCAAGAACTGGAACTGAAGAGGGGAGGAGCACAAAGCTGTTCCCACTCCTTGCTTGCTCAGAAGCATGAGATGTTTTTAGCAAGGACACACCGTTTTGTCCCACTAAGTATAGTCTATTTCAAGCCAATTTCTATTTCAAGCCAATAACTTCTCTTGACATAGAGAACCCTCTCTCCTGCTCTAAAAAAAAAAATAAAATTAAAAAAAAAAAAAAAAATCCAAAAAGAAAGCCTTCAGAAATGCACCAGAGAACTCTGCTTTGCAACTGACATATGACCAGCCTAAAGATGAAACTGATTGGTATTCATGAAGAGAAAAAAAAAAAAGATGGAAAAAAATCCTGCTTTTTGGCTCACATACTGAATTTGCTTTTGCAATAGGCAAATCATTATGCATCTTCATTAAATAGTGTCTATATTTGAAAGGAATGTTCCTGTTCATTACCTGACAGAGCTTAAGTGTAAAAAGGCTGAAGGCCAAAAAAAGTGCTCCATATGATTAGCTCTGATTTTCTCTTCTACATAAAGTACATCATTAAAATGAAATTACTATTCAGTGTAACCAATATAATTCAGTCCAACTGTTAGAATTAGTGTTTTCTCAAACTCCAGTCTAGGAGAATGATCCAATCTCTTACTCTGGATACATGTTTGCTCAGGGACAGAGAAGTGCAGGGTACAAAACTCCCATCACCTTTGGACACAATCCAGTGGGAGATGGATAGAAAACTTTGCTCAGAGTACTAGCTTCTTTGACCAAAAAGTTATTAAAATACTTTTGGTTTAAATTTTAATATTCAACTTAGAAATTGTAATCCTGTGGGTGAGAATAGTAGAGGAAGTTCTGCAAAATATTTAGGAGAACAATAAGAAAGATCTAAAATATCAGAACATGATAGCACTTTTTCTTTCTTTCCAGGAAAGCTAATCTATATTTAATAACAGAGCACCAGGAGAGGGGCACTCATAACAGGATGAGAAATATTATGGTGTTTCTCTTGTTAAGCATGAAATATAGCCATTAAATCGTTAAAACCTCTGTAGTGCTTAAATATGACAGTAGAAAATTGGTCCCAATGAGATGATATGATCCTATTACAGTCTTCTAGATTCGTGAAAGTGGACAGCGAGATTGGGAACTAGACTATTTTTCAGTGAAATTTCAGGGCATAACCACCATTGTAGTGAATCAATTTTGACTTTCCAGAGAGATTTACACAGAGATGCAGAATACAGCACATTAATCCCCTCATGTGGGCCCAGAGGGGAGGCATTCTGCTTAATTAACAACTCTTTTAAAAAAAAAAAATATTTTCAAACACATATTTGTTCTCCAAAACCAAAGTCAGCAATCGGGATAATACCAATATTTTTGCTGAGATAAAAATAACAATATCCCCACACATGTACAACAACATACAAGACACTGTGCAGGTTTTGCAGAGGCCTTGCAGTTTGCCGTGCTGTGTCTGCCTCTGCAGACCTCTGCACCTGATGACACAGATGTGACCAGAAGCCCAGAAATATTGCTTTAGAGACTGGCTCTCTGAGCCTCAAGCAGCTGGGCAAAATCTGAAGCAGATCTGAAGCTGTTCAGTGCTGCCCTGGGACAGATGAGACATAACCAGTCCCTCAATTCCCAGGGCAGGTGTGGTGAAGAAGAATAATGTTTTCAAATATTTTGGAAGAGTTTTCCGGGTTGTTTCTTTTAATTATTTAATACCAGTTTGCATCCTGCCAATGGAAGTATCTTCCCTATATGAAAAAAAGCCACCAAAAATCCACAAAAACTGTGAATCCTGCAAGTGTTTAATTGCCCTCCCTATAAATCAGGGAGATGTTAGAATGTCTGTAACCCAGGAGGCACACAGACAGCATGCCAGCTTCCCTCTTGTGCATCTGCTCAGCCAAAGCACAGCCAAAAGATATTAGCAGACTTCTCTGAAGACAGGAACAGCAGCAGCCAAGTACCAGAAGCATTGCAAAATGGTCACAAAGCAAACTTCTGTCAGGTGATTAATAGGCAGTGTTTCTAAAATTTCAGTTTTAATTACCTGCAGACTGTTTACACATACCAGAAATGCTGTTCAGTCGTATCATCACTTCTGCATTTTTTTCAATATATATCTTGATAGAAGCAGAATCCTACAATTTTATACTCTTTTTGAATTTCTTGTTATCAGCCATTGAAAATAAAACAAATATCAACAAATACCGTTTCCAGTCTAATTTTATAGACCCTGACAGCCTTCAGCAGCTTAGTGCTTGCTAATTCCTTTAATAACCTTATTTCTCTGTGTCATGTGTTCTACTTTATGACTTCCTTTTTAAATCAAGTTGTATCACCCCAGAGGAAACAAAGCATCTACTCCTAGCAGTGTGGTGGAAACAGCACAGCTGGAGAAAACTGGTATCTAATCATGAGGCATTATTGCTTTTCCAGCAATGGTACCACCAGTGGCTCTGTATGCTTTCCTGAAGCATCAGGCTCCTTCTTTTTTTATATTAATTAACTTGACTTTTATTTCATTTTTACTACATGCATCAAAAATAATATTTATTAAATTGATTGCATTCTAAATCTAAGACTCCTGGGCTAGGCTCTGAAATCTTGATTTTATATTTTCTATTCTTTTTTGGAAAGGCAGCAGGCATATTTAACATATACTGCTCCCCGTGCCATCAGTTTGTCAGAGGTATTTTTTCTTCAGGGGAAACAGGTTGAAAATTCCAGGTTAGAAGACAGTGACTTAGTCAGGAAAACCTAAATTTTCAACTTAAAGGAAAGTTCACTTCTGGTGCCCCATGCCAAAACTGCATCCTGAAAAACCATAGTGGAATTGGCTCAAGACTGAAGTACAGACCCCGCTGCAGAGCAAACCCAGGCACCCGACAGGAGCCAATAGTAACAGCTCAGCTGCCTGGTGTGACAGTAATGTTCAAATTCATGTGGAATTGTGCTAAAAAGTCTGGGTAAAGCCAAGGAACGGGATTGTGATACAGCCCAGAAAGCTTCTGAGGTCCCGGCATGCAGACACTAATTAATGCTGCCACAAAAATCTTCCATTTCAATGTCCTAGGAAGAAAAACAAAAACCATTAAGGAATTAAGACTTGTGAAAGGAAGGACAGGAGGCCCACGTGATGTTTCAATCATGTGGACTTGTGCTATGTAAGTAATGGTGAGCTATTTCCAACCACTTTTCTGCGTATTACACTACATATGGTGGTAGGAGGACCCATATTTTAATTTAGTGTTGGAGACAACATAGCTTATTTTTATTCAGACTGCTTATTTCAGGTTCCTCCCCATGTACTAGGGTGCTCTTGTGAGAAAGCCCTGGCTCAATGACCTTTGCAAAGATAAGAATTTATAACTTAGATTTTGTAGAACTCAGTCAAAAATACCAATGTACCTTCTACATTCAGTAATGTCAAGGTAGGTCATAAAACATTAATAGAAGAAAGTGAAATTAAATTATGCTTAAGACTTAATTCAATATCTCTTTTGTCCCAAGTATTTTACTCTTATACTACTGGTCAATTTAAAATTTACCTCCACATCTCCTGTCTTTTCACCTTGGTTGCTAATTTGAACATAGAAATGTAGATATAAGATCCAAGTAATACAAGACTTTTCAGAGAAACTTTGCAAATTTTACATGTCTTAAAATTAAATTTTGTCAAGTAAATATTTGCTTCTTACTCTAAAGGAGGAGTTCTTATAGCTTCCCCTCTCGAAAATAGATCCAAAAAGATATTTAGGGATTTAGCCAGTTATTTCTTCTGCAGAAATAGAGTAGCTCTGACGCTCAGAAGATATATGTCTCCATATATATAGGAATTAGTGGAACAGAAAAGTTTGTTTAAGCATATAGGATTTAACATTGTGTCTTTTTGTACTGTTTTCCTTTGTGATTCACCTACATGAAACCCTCAGTATCATCATAGAATTAATATTGTGAGAAAACTTTATTTGACTTTATTGAAGACAAATAAATTTTAATCAATATAATCCAAATCAGCTCCTCTGCTCCTTGTTTTCATTTCAGAACAAAATGAAAACAAATTCTCATGGGTAAAGAATTATTATCTGTAGAGGAGAATAAACGAGATGATTCAACAGTAGCAGATGCCAAGTACTGTGTCAGAAACTCACCATAACTAAAAGTAGTTTAATTTTTTCTTTTCTTAGGATGAGCACAGTTGTTTGGTTTTAAACAGCATTAAGATTACTTATGGTCCAATAGATGGGGAATAAGTCAATGAAATCACATAAGGTATTAATATTGGGGGAAAAAAGCAAAATGGCCAATCTCTTTGATTAGCAAGATGACTCCACTCCTTTTCTTCATCACAGATATCAGTATTATTTGTAGATAAGTCTGGAGAATAAGACCTCAGTGGGGTCTGGAGTCTGTCATGTGTGCCATCCATTAATGCTGTTCAGGTCAGCACTGCTGATGTGAGCACTGCACAAGTTGGATTGGCAACTTGCAGGAGTTCACAAATAAGACACATCCCATGCCTTAAATAAAAGTGGCAGAAGTAAGTCAAATTCAGTTACAGCTGAAACCCACTTTTCCATTCTGTTACACAGTGGCCACCCTCTTTGGGAAAAGGGCAAAGGCACAAAACTGTGCTCTTTTGTGCCAAAAAATAAACAGTTCATCACCCCCTTCTGTATCATAACTGAAACAGCGCACATCTCAGCATGGGGAATCAAGAATCCTGTTGAACGTTCTTTCTGCCCCCTGTGCAGATACAAGGGCAGCTGTGCTTAAAGCACAGCATCTCATGCACAGACCCAAAGCTCAGACCTATAAGGAAAGGTCTCCAGCAGTAACGGGCTCGTCTGAGCCTCTGAGCAATAAACAGGAACATGCCATCTCTCGGAACAAGACTTCTCCTCACACTTTATTTTTGAGTCTAAGCACCACCTGACCCATTGTACCCCAGTCCACCCAATTCCTGGGCATTTCTTAACCAATGACACCTTTAATGAGCCTGTTCACTATTCTGAGGTCAAGGTGGCAGAACAGCACTGGAATAACTACCTAGACCCTCACCCCTTTCCAGAGGATGTATGCAAGCCTGTTTCTGAGAATCATAGATTTGTTTCAGGTGGGAAACATCTTTAAGATCATCAAGTCCAACCATTAAGCCACCACTGCAAAGTCCACCACTAAGCCACATATGCAGCTCTTTTAAATGCCTTCAGATTTAAAACACTTGCTGAAAAACGTGTTCCAATGTTTGGCAACTCTTTCTGTGAAGAAATTTCTTTTATTGCCGTCACTACTTTTGTGATCTGTTCCATAATACTCGATTAATTTTGAATGCCTATATATAGTTTAACAGAGTCATCACCATCCCCAGAGAATTTAAGATAGTAAATGCATGTTCTAAAAAAGGCTATTTTACTTAGTCTGTTTTGGTGGGCTTTTTTGTATAGTTTCTAAAACCCTTTAGCAAATGAAGACATTTGCAGGAAGCACTGAAACAGTAAACAGATACTTTGATAAAAAAACCCAAAACAAAATAAAATCCACAACAGCATAGAAGAAAGATAAAGGAAATCTGTTGTCAGTCATTTCATAAATCTATAAGACCTGATTAACTCCACACCAAGTTAAGAGAGGTGATATATCCTCTCTATCAAAATTCAAAAAACAAAGAGAAAAAAAGAAAAAAAATCTAGAGAGCTCAGCCAGCCCAACAGAAGATACAGGACCACAACACCGCAGCTTTTTTGCTCTGTATCACAAATGACAGCGCTGAGTGTTCTTTCAGACACCTTTTCATCCTCGCCTCTGCCTCTGGCTACCACAGGATATTTTGTGATTTTCTCACGTAGCAAACAGTAGTTCATACCTCAGAATCCCAACCAAGTTTTATAAAATGCCTGGAAGGCACCCCTCAGGAGGCAGGAGGAAACATTACAAGATGCGCCAGGAAAGTCCACGTCTCCCTGCTGCATAAAAGCGGGCTGGCAGTGCCTGCCAGTGAGGAGAAATCCTAAATGGCTTGGAAGTAATGATTCTAAACATTTAATTTACTCTTGCTGTTTCTGTTCCTAATTTTGCCTTTCAGTGAAATGGTGTTTATCCCTTCTTTATTGTTAGCATGCAAATGCTGTCTTCATTTCCTCCAACAGCCACGCCATCATTATACTGTAAGACAGTGTACATTAATGCTAAATGAAGGTTTATGAACTATTGCAAAATAAACTGATCTGCATCCTCAACCTACCATGCCACACCACAGACCTCATGCACGAGCAGATTACACTGTCACTGATATTCTTCTATCATACCATAGTGGGGGCTTTTCTCACCTGACTCTTTGGAATATGTGACATTCATGTGTAGGGAGGGAATTTACAGAAGGCACACACAGATTTTGAAATCTGCTGGATTTTTATGCAAGTTGCATAGAAAAATGCTGCATATCTCTAAGCTGAGAAGCAGTCCCAAAGTAAACCTTTTGTCCGCAGCCTGAAATTGCCTGCATAATATACTAAGCAATAGCATCTCATGCAAATAAGTATCTACTATTAAAAGAAATTAGTGTGGAAGCCAGATGTCCTTAGCAAACAGACTTGGAATTTCTTCTCCTTTCTTGCTAGATATGTGGCAGTTACTGAGATACCAAAAAAACTCCCTATTTTTTTTGTATCAGCACACACACAGCAGACACAAAACCTCTGTGTTTACACAGCAAACACATTATGAAGCATATTCCATTTGGATTCACTTTGATGAACTCTATGTACCTCAGACCTGGATAACTAAAACATTCCCATCCGATTTTCAAAATTACATCAAGAAAAAAAAATGGGAAGAAAAAATAAGCTCTTTAAATAATTGACTTTCATTAGATTTGTTCATTTAAGTGCTTATTTCCTTCCACATCTGACAACAACTGCTCAGAAAACATCTCCAAGTTTATCTAAGAGACACTGGGAATGCTTTATGAGAGCTGCATCCTTCCTTCTTGAATGTACCCTGTATGAACTTACTTATTTGTACTTGAATAATGTGTGGAGCTACAGACATAGGATCAGAATTTGGCTGTCCCTGGTGTCAAATAAACCAGTAACAACAACAACAACGGCTTCTTTCCTCAAGAGGCCATACAACAGACAGCACATGGAGACAGAAAAAACAAAGGGAGCACCAAAACCTCTGAGAACACTCTTCTCAGCGGGGAGGCAATCCTGATACTAAATCACCCACTGCCTCCTTGTCAAGTTTTTGCAGCCTCTCTAGCACAGGAGATCTCGAAGGGGGCTGTGAAGTAGGATGCTTGCAGATGTTTACAAAGAGCTCATCTTACGTGAGCAAAGCAACAGGGGAAAAAATGTGACAGGCTTGTTCAGAAACACACACAGGCAAAAACACAGAAAAAACCTTTTGCTGTATTCCTGAGTTGGAGTTCATTCTTAACCAAGAGCAATAACTCTTCTTGGAATTCTCACATGTCAGAATGAAATGTAAGAGATCTTTAATCACACTGACAATTACCAGAACTGCAATAGTTTTTATAATAAATGCCCTGTTTCTCTAGAGGGGCAAAGAGACATGAAGGAAAAAGGAAAAGGATTTACCAAGTAGCTTTGTGATGAGCAGCTCTACTAATTCAGAGTAGTGCAAGACGTATGTTCCTGCACATACCCCCGACCCAGATTTACATGGCAAAATGCATTAGCAAAACTGAAGATTATTTATCAGCTTTTACAAACCAAGTATCATAAGAGCTGGATTTGGGGGGGGTGTGCCAGAGAAGGGGGAGAATGTGTCTAGTGAGAATAATCAATATTACTAAAACTTGTGCTGTTTCTGAGATTCATCCCTTTTATACCACCTAAATGGCCCAAACAGGCCCCAACCAACCACCAACTGCAAATCAAGAACAACCTACGAATGGAAACTGCTGCAGGATTTGTGTTGGGGCCTGGTCCTACAAACGCCATGAGACAAAGAATTTCCTGAGCTGGAAGAGACCCACAAGGATGATCAAAGTCCAGCTCCAGGCCCTGCACAAGACAGCCCCAAGAATCACACCATGTGCCTGAGAGCATTGTCCAAATGCTTCTTGCACTCTGCCAGGCTTGGTGCTGTGACCACTTCCCTGAGGAGAAATTCCAGTGCCCAGCCATTCTCTGCATGGGGAACCATTTCCTAACACCTAACCTAAACCTCTCCTGACACACACAAGAATGAAAATTCTCTCCAGCCTTATCTCCCATCTACTTGAGCCATTTTGAAGTGCCTTTGAACTTTTCCAGAGGCACAGCGAGATGGCTGCAATGCCCTCAAGTCTTTGTGCACCCAGGAAAGTCAGGTAGCACCAGCCCAACAGCAGCAAGGCCAAGCCACAGCTGGGCCAGCATCACTGGAGCCTGAAACTAATTTTCAGTTGTTTCAAACTGTCTGGAACCACATCTACATCATCACAGTATGGATGAGTTTGCAGGGTTCCTCAGTGGATCACCTGGTCCTACCTCACTGCTCAAGCAGGGTCACCCCACAGCACTGGCACAGGATTGTCTCCAGACACCTCTTTGTGCCTTCCTACCACAACTCTGCAATAATGCAGCAGGAATTTATAATCAACTCTGAAAAACATGGCTAGCAGTTTCCAGTGAAATTACTTGCATTTCTAACTTCATTGTTATGTGCTTGAGAGGTAGGGAAATGGAGAGAGCACTTCTTTCCCTTCAATTTCAGACTTGTACCATAACAAATCAGTCCCCCTTTAATGGAAGGTCACAGGGAAGTACTAAAAAAATAAATACCAGGTAACAGAGGCCTCAGTAAAGTAAGAAAACAAGAGTAGCACTACATTTTTAGCTGGAGAACTCTATAATAAGCACAAATTCTGGAATAATAAAAAAAAAACCAGTCAATGTTCCATTCTTTAATTTCTTTAAAAGTCATTTGGAACTGCTTTATAAAAAATCCCAATTTTAACCCCATGTGAAGATAATGCTGTTGACCTACAGCCAGGATTTATCCTGTCAGCTTTTCCTATACTATGTGTGTTCTGTGTGTATTACTTCCTCAAACTGCAAATACCTCTTTGCACTTAAGATATGGCTCCTGGCAGTTGTCCAGCTTATTTCTATGTCTATGCTCCATCAAAGCTCAATTACCCCAAAAGCATCAATAAATGTTACCAGGATCTCTGTCGCAGTTTCTTAGAGGACATGCAAGAAGAGTGTTTTTAGTAACAGTATCACAGTGAAAAAAAGTACCTACAGAGTCACATATTTTCTAGAGAGGGGGTAAACAAAAAAGTACCCAGGTTATGAAAATATATTAAAGCAGAATTTTAAATGCATCTTATAATGAGTGTCATTGTTTTTCTACATCTATTCGCTGGACTAATTTTTTGAGTACTTACCTTCTTTTGGGCTGCTCACCAGCCACATTATAGGTACTTTATAGTTCTACAAATCATTTTCTGTCCTATGAATGTTTAAGCAGAAAAAGTCTGAATGTGATACTAGTGCAGTTTATTTAAAAAATAAAACAAGGTGAAAGGAGCACAAAATACTCCAATGGAATATTATGGTCCCAATAAAAAGTGCTATTCAAAGGCAGTTTTGCAGGGGGACAGTAAATACTTGGTGAAGGTTAGTTTGCACTGCTAACACTGAAGGCACACAAATTCATGGGGTTTTGCAAACACATCTGTCCAAAGCACAGTAGTTTTGAAGACATCACACCAAGCCTTCTATCATTCCCAGTGGGAGTGCAGGGAGGCAATGAAGGGTAGCTCTGAAGCACAGGACAGAGCAAACACCACAAACAAGCAGCCAGGCTGAGAACTCTGCAGTAAATGTGAGAAAATGGAATTGCCAGGGACATGGCTGCTGGAAATCCCCAAGGCACCCTTCCCAAACCACAGCCCTGCAACCAATTATACACTTGGGTTGTAAAATTTAGAGATGAACATGGGTTTTTTCTCTAGTTCTATTACAGACAAACTACAAGGGAGGAGCAGCTGTGAGGGAGCAGAGCAGAGACTCTGCAGGAAGAGCTGGGACTCCACAGGAAGCACTTAGTGCTGCTGAGGCTTCATAAATGATAACAAATGTTCTCCAATTTTAGATACTGATAGAAACCGCTTCTTAATGACCACACCAATATGAACAGTATCCCATGTGAATATACATTAAAACATTTTTTATTTTCAATTTTTAGCTACTCAGTTATCACTGAGCTAATTATGGAAAAGCTTGAGTCTTTATGCCAGCTCTACAGAGCCTGAATGCTTGCGTCATCCAAAATCGAGCAAAAATCTGTTCCCAAACAAAAATTTGCAGTAAAAGGTGCTATAATTTTAAAAGTTACTGATGCACCATAAAATGCAACTTATTTTCTATACAAAATTATTATACACTCATATTTTACCCTATATAAGATCCTGGACCAAACCACCTGCTCTGATAAGCTCATTTTAAACTGAGCAAATTGACATCCAAGCTGAGGCACTGATCCACAAACCAACAGGATTGCTCAGTGGTGTAAAAATTCTTAGAAAATTGCCATATCCAGAACAAGATAATGTGCCCAGGGCTAACTGCTAATTTCAGCTATCAGCTGCCGTGATTGTGGCAGCTGCAGGGGGGGAGCTTCTTATTTTGGATGAGGAATCTGCCCCTGAGGGTGTATTGGATGGTGAAATCTGTGCCAACATATACCTGTCCCCTCATTTCATTAATGTTTTGCATTTGTACATTTTTATGATTCAAAGACACTGTAAGTAGCTCCCAGTCTGGATAAGACCCTTTCAGAAATTTATAGGTAACAGCTTAATATATGGGGTTTAAATTTTGTGGGCTGAAACATCTTTTCCTCTTTGAGAACAAATGTGGCTCTAAATCCTACAGAAGCTAATGAAGACTCCCAGCTGAAGATTCTCACAAATCCCAAAGGCCGTGACATCTGGCAGATTATAGATAAAGAACAGGACATTTCGCAGTAATGTGTTTTTAGCACTGAGGGACTGAAATTCGTTATGCACATTTGCTGAACAGAGTGGGGGGTTTTTTGTTTGTTTGGGGGGTTATTTTGTTTTTTATATTTTTGGTGGGTTTTAATCATAAATAAGCTAACTCCTAGCCTTTAAAATACAGATTTTAAGACAATCTTAATATCTAGTGCAAGCATCCCAAAATCCTAAAATTCTATCAAATGAGCCATCACAGCCCTGAGGGCACTGATAGGTCTCAAAGACCATGACCAACCCCTCCTGAGCCCCCACCCAGTCCTGCTCAGGAGCCTGTTCTGGCTCAGCCCGGGGTCCCCACCATGCCTGGGGCTGTTGCTGGACCTTGTTGGCAGCACCTGGTTCTGCCACCCATCCATGGTGAATCCATTTGCTGCTCCCTGGGAGAAGGAGACTGAAGAAGGTTCAGGGTGAAGCTGAAGGAGATGGAGGAACCGATTTCAACCCCCGTACACTTGCTTGAGCGTGGGGCAGCTGACCCAGCACACCCAGTCAGTTCAGGACAGCTTTGCAGGCTCTGTGCTAAAAGTTTAAACAGAGCTTGAGCTGAGTGCTGAGCTTGAGTTTTTGTACAGCCCGGTGCTCCCCTGCTGCCCAGCAAGTGTCGGGGACTGGCTGCAGGAGAAGCAGTTCAGGGGGAAAAAAATAAAGTTTTCAAGAAAGAACATAAAGACAGCAGGAAAAGTGTTGAGGTGCCCCCCCAGGAGTTGAAGCATGGTCTGCGGGGTTTCCAGGCTCCCTGATGTTATCCTGTTTGTTAATGGTTATAGGTGTTTTCCCTACCCCAAAAACTGTGGTTGTCCCATGATTCCTTGGTCTTCGGGGCAGAGTTCTGCCGGACCTGGTGGGCATGCAGTCGGTCTGGGTCCGACCTGGCTGCCATGCGGTCAGAGAAATAAAACATCCATGAATATTTACCAAAAATATTGTTCCTGATTCTTTCTATGGACAAAGCTGTCTTCAGGGAGAGTGCAGGCTTTAACCAGACTTCAACAGAAAAGTAAAAGTAGCCATGGAAAGTATGAAACATCAATACCGTTAGGTGGAGATACACAACAGTGACCCATAAAGCCAAGATAACTTCTACATACCTGTCACCACAACTGGGTTTCTACTCATAGATTTGCATTAGATCAAATTGTTTTTCGGAAGAACATACTTTGAGAGCTACTTTGAAAATTTTGCACAATACTAGAGAAGCGACAGCCAGTAATCATTAGGAGTGCTGCAAAAATCACTGCATTTTCAAGGTTCATATAGCAATGTGATCAACAAACTCGCAAAGTCAGCTCCAGCTCTGATCAGAGGGCCAGCAGGCAAAAACTGGGCACTCCTGACCTCCCAAGCCCAAAGAAGGAGCAGAGATAAGTCAGTGGTACCTGTGCTGCTGTGCTGAAGCAAGGCAAGTCCCAGCTGTCAGTCAGTGAGAATCTCCCATCAGTTGCCCTTCTGACCCATGACAAACCCAGAAGTAGAAGAGAACACTAGAAAAATTCTGCTTCCCCTGTATCCAGTGTGATAGGGGTGCAGGTGGTCCATGCTGCAGGTGCTGGCACAGGTGTGCTGTGAGGGGTGACAACACTAGGGTGTCACCAAACGTGGGTACCATCCTACTCTGTGTGTGGGATGGCTCTGCATCAGCCCTGACCCTCAAGGGCATCACCTTGCCAGCCCAGACACATAGTCCTGATGGCAAACCTGCACATCCTGAGCCCCAGAGGGATCTATTATCCTGCTTTTCTCACCTTTACGGTACCCAATATTCTTAGCTTTAAAGGTCAGACAACTCCCTTGCTCTAATACAGTTGTATTTATACTGAGCTTTATTTTAAGGATTTTGTTCAGAGACCTTGGGTAGTCTCTCCTATGTGTCCAAGCAAGCAGCGAAGCACAGTTGTTTGCATTTTTCTAAATACTTACACTTTGTTTTAACCCACATCTCCCCTCTGAGACCCCAACTCTCCCCTGCATTCCCCCTAGAGCAAGTGCTTTCTGTAACTTTTCGCTGCTGATAGGCCGAAACCCCTACTTCCTGCAGAACAGCTGGCCAACACCAAAAAAATGTGAAAATATGAATTGCATATTTGGTTTTGAGAGCATGAAAACACACATGGAAATACCAGAATATTCCTCTTTACTGAGTTCCTTTGAAGTAAGTAAAAGAAGGCAAAGGTGGGTGTGATTTGTGGCAGCTGCTGTCACCCTCTGGGGAGCAGCAAGGCAACCCCAGCACAGAGGGACAGGCTGGGGGCCCTTTCTGGGCTGGTGAGACACAGCACACACAGCTCTGCCTCCCTCCCACACCGTTCAGCAGCTGTCTGAGACGAGCTTGTGGAGAAGAAGTGATAAGAATTAAAGTGCTTCCATTGCATTACACGCAGGCACCAATTTAAAAGTAGAGGTATATGCAGATAGGAAAAATAAAGAAAGTCCAAGAGCTTCAGATTTCTGGGTGCCTCACACTAAAACCATCAATAGATTTAAAAACCTAATAAAATTCATAAAGAAGTCTAATTATCTATAGAGTCTATTCAATTATAAAACACAAAGAAAAAACAACAAAATAAAACTGGTGCCTTGTATTTACTGATCTAGTTAATGTTGCTGGTTGTACACACTAAATTAATATTTTCCTCTTGAAGATACCTGGGATATGTATACCAAGAAAAACAATCGTTATTTAGAGTAGTGAAAGTCTTGCTAGCAAAGGAAGCTTTTATTCATTATCCACAAATTTTAAGTATATGGACATATATACGCACATTTATATACACATTAAATGTCTGCACAAGCATAAATGTTTATATATGTGCATGCTTACATATCTGTTTATATATTTATATGCTTACACAAAAGTCTATGTGTTGTAGAATAAAAGCAGTTTTGGTATTTTTTGTGGTTGATCAAATCGATACAAGAAATTAATTTGTGATTAGGAGAAGCCATATACTGTCAAATTTTTCATATTAAGGTCATTATTAGTGTTTATTTGATGCAGTCCCAGATGGGGTTTCCTCAGAGTTTTTAATAAATTGTTAATTAAAGTTTACAGCTTTGGGACCTTCTTTTCTGACTGAAAAGATAGTATTGGCCAGCTCTATTCTCAGGGGCTTTTGGCCTATGATTGCCAGACCCTGCCTCTTCCTTAAAAAACCCACATACAACACATTTTTAATGAGTGGTGAGCTACCACAGCTTCCATTAACCACAACTGCAGCTGTGATTTCTCACCATGAAAAAAAAAACCAGTGTGTGTTTGATTAGCTATTGATGAAGACTTGGATTGTTCCTGTTCATTAGATTTACATGAAAGGAGGGGTTTTAAAGGAAAGTTGGTGCAAAGGCAAACATAACCCCCAGCAGTTTCAATTATCTTCTTTGTCTGGTCTTCATTATTTGGACCTTGACTATTCTTTAACCACACAGCAGTGCCACATTAATTACCTTAAAATATCAAATGCTCATGCCTGGAAGTACTAAAATTATATTAAAAATACCAAACTATCTGAAGCATACATTACACCTTAGGTCACTCAGAAGTAAGTTTTCATATTTAGAAAACAAGATTTCATATTCTTCTAAAGTGTGGAGTTGTTGTTTTGGTTTTTTTAATCTCTACCTAGAAACTCAAATACTGGAATTACTTACCTAGAAACTCACATTTTAGCTCAGTGTGAGCTAATTTTGATGTCACTTGCAGAAGTCAGCCAAATTTCTGAAGAAGGTATTTTGCTAAAGTGCAAATCATATACAGAGGGGGAAATTAGCTGAACAGAAAAACCCCAAGCAACCCAGTAATCATCAGCAAGAGACCACACAGATAACACCACAGCAATCTGACGGGAGAAGGAGACAGATTCATCACCTGCCACAGCTGCAACCATCAGAACCTGAAACTGAGGAGCTGCAATCGGCATCTCACAGAACTCTGAGAATTTTAGTCACGAGATCAGCTGGCACAGGCAATGCCTTTTAATGGCATACAAGTTGCCAATGCCTGAAAAAACCAGACAGGAAAACTCCTGGAAAAAGGTTTTCTCAGAAAGTAACCTCAGTGAGGAAAACACAAAGACAGGATTTCCAGCAGGGTTTTAACTACTGTTGACTGAACTCTTGAAGTAAAGAGGCAAAAATGTGTAAACAAGGGAACAGTTCAGACTTCTGGAAAGGTCATTAAAATTAAACTGGTTTTCTCTCGACAGTAGTGTTATTTCAACTACCTTCTCAATTACCTAAGCCTTCCTGGCATGTTTTAAACCTCATGTTTAGAAAGTCAAATCCTCACAATGCACCAGCACTTAAGTACCACATTCCCAAACATTCTAAATTAGAGTCAGGTTTTTAATCCCCTTCCCTTTCTGATTTGTTTTAGGCAAATATAAGTACTTTTCCACTTGGCTTGGGTATTGAGAGATTTAAATTCAAAGACAGGTTTCTCACAAAACGGTAAGATCTCTCATTTGATCTCCAGGTATAAATATCTCATCTAATTCAATCACCCTAGAAAATAAAGGTATGGAATTCAGAGCTACTGAAAAGAAACATCTACTGTGATTTACAAATGTGGGAACTTTTATTTTTTCATGTTTTCTTTTTGACAGTACACTTTTCTCCATTTGCCTAAGAGTTAAAGCCACTTAATTGCTTCAGATGATGCAAAATCAAAATAAACTTAAAAATCAACAACTTTTATATACTATAAAGGGCCCATGTAAAATTAAACCATAGAAAAATGTCTGTGCAAATATTGGACTCCATGTCTTTGAATCTCTGTTACAGACAAAACTCAAGTGTCTTTGGTATTACTGAACCCAATTTCCATGTTTTTGAAAAGCTTTACTTCTAAACTCTGCTCTTTCCAGTGGTTTTTGTGAATACCAAATTTAATTAAAATGAAAAATTAAATCTATTAAGAGGCAATATTTGACATGTTTGACAACACAAAGCTTACTAACTACAATATAGTGATTTATCTTGGATCATAATGCTTGTCACCAAAACCCAGTCACATCACTATCTGGAAGCCAATTCCTCAGGTTGCTGAGAAGGACAATAACCTGGAAATTAAATCACTATCAGATATTCTAAGCAAATTATTTCATAATAGAATACATTAATCAAAAATAGATAATTAACTGTAAGTGCAATAGAACCAATTACTGAAAATCCTAGGGATACAATTATTTTTAAAAGGCAGTAAAAAGTGAAGAGAAGAGCAAATTGAATTTTGCCAGAGGTTATTCTCCATGAAAATATGAAAATCAGTATTTTTGAAGAGTGCTGTGTCCTGTGTTTTATATATGAAGGTGGCATATTGCCTTTGCTGGGTCTGTATCAAACTGCTTGAGGTGTGCCAGGTGGGACACACACCTCTCCACCCTGCCCAAAGGCTGGGATCATCTGTCATTCCCATGAGTGCCCCGGGCTTGATGTTCTTGCCCTTTGTATTAAAATGCAAACACAAGACAGGCCATTAGTTGCCTACTGTGCCAGTAAAAGCAAATTTCTGGGGAAAACTCTATGAAAATACTGAGAAAAAAAATCCCAAGTTGCATTATTTAAATCCCCAGCTAGGCACTATACCTCAGTCTGGATTGCATGGAGGGGTTGCTGCATTACTGTTTGTTTTGTTTGAGGGTCTGGTTTTTGATTGATTCATTCATTTATTACATACCATAGTCTGCAGTCACTTAGAGCTAATAAAACTACTATTCATGAAACTGTCATTCATTATCATTCTTGTAATCACTTCATTAAAACTGTCTTCTTAAAAAGAGTCAGTACTGAAATTGGTGATTTAGGCAAGTATGGGGAGATATTGAATAGTTGGAGCTTTGCTGAAATCTCTCCTCAGTCAATTCTTCCTGTATGTACACAACGATCACATAGAAACCAGAAACTAAAGGAATCGATATAAACTTGAAGCCTTAGGTCATTCCTGGAGCTGGCATTATAGAATGAATCCTTTTTATTCTTTCCACTTCCAACATGTTTTAATAGTAATGAATACTAATGCAATATCTCTCCTTGATGGGATTTTTTTTTTCTAATGATACAGAGCACTTTAAAGATTTTTTTCCCCTCCACCAAGTGTAATGGTATTTTAATTATGTAGTTTAAATGCTCAGGAACTTTAATGAGGAATTTGATAGACTAATTGAATGAGATGCAGCCAAATATAAAAATTTAAATGGATGCTCCACACACTTTATGATTCCTGGCAAAGGTGCCTGAAAAACGTGTTGACCCGTTTACACGTCACCCTGGGTATTTCACTTCACTGCTTCACTTTTTACATCAACAATCCATCTGATGGCAGAGCAAAAGAGGATATTAAATTGCAGTTGCAATATCACCACCTCCATCTGAGCATTAATAGTACAGAAACAACAATTCTGCATGTTAAAACAAGAGGTTCCACTACAGAACAAAGTGGGCATAAAGAAACCAGAAATGTGCTTAACTTACTTCAACAGCTGAGACCAAATCTTGGGAGAAAACCTGCAAGTTTAGAACATACAAATACCTTCCCCCAACTCCCAAGGGACTCTTACTGTGTACTTGTGCAAGCCTTTAAGGACATTTGTTTAAAGTTACCCATTTCATTTCCAGCAGCTTCATTATGTAACAGTAACTTTGGAGAAACTACTGTAATTACAAGAGAATAAAGTTTCTGTGACAGAAAAATCTGGGTGAGAATGCCCAACTATCTGAAGTTGCAGTTTTACACCATAAACCCCTCAGCTTCTAAAGGCCAGCACAGCAATAGGTATTTGAAGGCTAGAAGTTCTGTTTTCCTGGTTTTAACCATTTAACTTGGACTGAAGACAGCAAAAGGACAAGGTCCTTTAAAGTGTTCTTTACATCAGTGGCTTAGCACAGTCACTGCCACCACAATGTCATGGCAGTCTCACTGGGACTTCAACACTGTCAGTTTAAGATGGAACTTCGTCTCTTGCTTCTTACTGAGAGTGTTGCCCTGACCACAGCAGAATGAATTTTAAATGACAGTAAAGCAATCCTTACCATTTAATACTCCTTATTATGCATTAGTACAACAGTGCACATTATTGAAGAGTATTACTTATTAAAAATGAATATTTAACTATCTATTTGCTAAATTTCCCTTTAATTCTAAATCTTCAGAAGCTACCTGACACAAGTTGAAGATCTGTTTATTTGTATATATGCATTTATCTTTATGCAAACATTGGCTCACCTTCTATCAGTTCACCTTGCAAGGCCCAGTATTTCATATTGCTTTTAAGTTCATTTCCATTTCAGATTTCTTCCAATGCAGCTCCATTAGCTTAAAAAAAAGTGCACTTTAAAATCTGAAACAATTTTGCTTTTTTGAAAGCAACAGCAAAACAGGCCACAGGGCATCATGTAAGCCAGGCTGAATGATTAAGATGCCAAAATATCTGATTTTGATGGAGAAGCCGAAGGCTAAGGATGCATGCCTCCAGGATATAGCCCATCTCTGCATGGGCAGTAGCACTCATGGAGCCCAGCTCTGTGTCCAGGGAAACTCCAGCTTTGCTCCATCCAGGGTGTGTCTATCAGGGTTTCTCGCTGCTCCCTGTCTCTCTGTTGCCAGAACACATGGGCTGGAGACTTCTGCACATATCAGATTTGTCCAGTATTAGCCACAATATTCAACAGCTCTGGGGAGGAATGGCAGCATCTCATGTAGAGAGCAAGATGGGGAAAGAGTCCCACACATCGTAATAAAATAAAAGCATTTCTATACGTGGCACCAAGGGGTTCCATAAACTGCTGCCCACCACCTCTCAGCTTCCAGGCACCAGCTCAGCCAGCAGGACAAGTGCCTTAGGGACCTGGTGAGACTTCAGGGCCTTCTAGGACAAGCAGCTGACTGACCACTGATGAACAGCTTAGTTGTCATTAAATCACTAATAAGACTGATCTTAACTTCTCAATGCCTGTGCTGTGTCAGACAGGACAGTGCATCTCCTACAGCTACCAGAGACAGCTGAAGATTCAGGAGATCCTATAATGGATGGTTATGAAATAGCTCACTTTCTGGGGAGGGTTTCTTTCTAATTTGCAGGCTCTGAGAGGATTTGCAATAGTCAGAACTACGCTTGCACAGTGCCCATCATGCCTGTGACATTCAATAGCCATATAAATATCTGGTCGATGAATTCCATTAAGAGCTCCCTATTTTGTGGCAATGAGTTCTATAGATTAATACTGTGTTTGGTAGAAAACAGATTCAATATATTTGTAACCTAGCACTGTGAATCAAGTTGCATTTGCTGGCACTAAATTTAAGCTGCCTTGCTAATTTATTTGCATCTTCTTTTGTGTTCACATTTGCTTTAAACTGTCCGGAAAACCACTAGTAGGACCTAAGTAATTGTACTCCAGATGATAATTACTCCTACATGGGATCATACTGCTAAGTCAAGTGAGCAGTAAGTATGATATCAACAGCTGATGTAAAAGATATTGAGAAATTATACTTTCAGGCCTTCAGTATTCTTACTAGATGGCCTGAAGCAGCACTTTGTATTTTTCAAGGCCATTGTAAGTGTTCTGCAACTGGCAGATAGACCAGTATGGCTTTTGCAATGTTAAGAAAAATAAAGATCTGATGATTCATGCAGAAACATGATGACTGAGTGAAACACTGCAGGATGTCAGTTTATTATAAAACTCCTGGCTTAGAGTCAGCAGCATCATTTCAGGAAGAGATATGTTGTGTGCTTTTCTCTTCACACACTTTGCCCATCTCTCAACACAAAACAAAGTGTCAGAAATCCAGCATCTTCTGCCCTCCTAGCCTTGGTACATATGTAAACCTGGGAATCATCGACTGAGGTGATGCACAAGTTGTCTCGTGGAATCTCTTCTCCACAGGTGTGACCTTTCTTACATGAACAGCCATTTGTCTTAATAACAAGTTGTGACACATCTACAGCATGACTAACGTGCTCCAAAACACAGTGCACACTGCTGTGACTAATCACAATAATGAGGAAGCTTATGCAAAGAAGTCAATATTACACCTTAAATAACAGTGTCTACTCAATTTGCACAGGCACATTGGCTGTAAGAACTGGAGAGGTTCCAACCTGTGGCATTTGGTCAACTCACGAGAATTGGGAGCCCAAAATGTTGCTCAGGGAAATATATACACCTTACTTCTGTTTAAAGATTTATGTCTCTGCCATTTCCCCTCACAACGTCTCTCCTGAATTCAGATTCGTGCCAGTGAATCTCAGTGTAAAGATCTGCAGCAATCTGTGTTTTTCCTTGGAGAGATTACATCAAGAATTGCACCTAAATTGCAGGCACAATTCTAAGCCTTACTGAAGACTGTAAATGGTCAAGGTCAGAATCAAGTTTTGTGGTTTACAAAGTTTTGTGTTCACAGAGGGACATGTGACTGTCATGGTTTGACCCTGGCCCAATGCCAGGCACCCATAAGAGTCACTTGCTCACCCTACCCTGCTACAGCTGGGCAAAAGGAGGGAAAAGAGGAAAAAAAGGGTTAACAGAGGCTTCATGAGTGAGATAAGGAGAGTGGGAGAAATATTTCAAGGGCAAAACAGGCTCAACCTCGGTTGCTAGGTAAAATTTATTACTAACAGAATCAGAGGAGGGTAATGAGAAGTAAAACAAGCCCTTAAAACACCTTCCCCCCACCAGGCCCTACCTCCTTCCCACCCACAGCACAGGGAGGCAGGACAGGGGGGTTTTGGTCAGTCCATCACCAGGATTTTCTTCCGCTGCTCCAGAAGAGTCCTTCCCTGTGAGGCTGTGGGGTCCCTCCCACCGGAGACAGTTCTCTGTGAACTTCCCAGCGTGGGTCCACTCTCCTGAGCAGCAGCCAAACCACACCTGCTGCAGCATGAGTCCCTCCCAGGGGCACAGAATCCTCCCAAAACTGCTGTGCCGTGGGTCTCTCCCCACAGGGGGCAGTCCTCCAAGGACAGGCTGCTCCAGCCTGGAAGCAAGGGCCCTCTCTCTCCACCAGGTCTCCCACTGGATCACAGCCTCCTCCAGGCATCCACCTGCTCCGGCCTGGGCACCTCCCCCANGTCCATCTTCAGAGCCATCAGCCATTGGCTCTGCTGGACATGGTGGAAGCTTTCAGCAGCTTCTCACAGGAGCCAGCTCCGTGCCCCCCCGCTACCCAAAACCAGGCCATGCCAAACCAATACAGTCACAAACATTTTTCTCTGTGATATTAAGGAACATTTTTTTGAGTAATTAATTCAAAGGGGAAGAGGGGGAAACCTCTAGGCACTGAAAAATTGTGTCTGGGAAGAAATACATTATTAAAAAAGGTTGTATAGGATAACCATTGAATTCATTCATTTTTAAGAGTTGCCAGTTGTGTTCCACGTTCTTGTAGCTTTTTCCTGCAAGAACAGTATTTCCTATACAACACTAAAAAGAGCGCCAGTGCCTTGGTGCTATATTTCAAGGATCCACAGGGCTGAGGACACACCTGGTTCCCACTCCATCTGACGAAAGCAGTCTTGCAGATTTCCACTGAACTCACACTACTAAGGGAACAGATGTAAAGAATAGGGAGAGGAAATATGCCCAACTGTCCTACTCTTCCTGGAATTCCCATTAAACTGAAGAAGCAATGGGGGAGAACACAAAGGGCACGTGTGTGTCTCAGCCTGATGAAACCACAGGAACTGAAAAGCAAAGCTGCTGGTTCAGTTTAGCACCTGCTGTACACAGAAAAATCAACCTGTGCAATATGCAGTTACATCTACCCTGCTGAGACTCTGAAATAAGTACAGAGAATATATCAAGGAAAAAAAAAAAGGATCAGATCATTCTATCAGCAGCTATGGGGAAAGTCCCACTGATCTTCAGGTGTCTATTTTTAACTGATAGATGTACATTGCTGAGAAATTCCCAAGCTTGGGGTAGGTTGTTACTCTAATCCCTTGCCTCTGGCATGCTCAGAAACCTCTCAGAATCAGTGCTGATAAGTTTTACTTAAGTACAAGATACCTGTAACCTGCATCAGAAATGGAACAGTAATTCTTATTACTGATACTACAAGCAAGATGAAATTCTTACTTCTTCCACATAGAAGTGCTTTGCATTTTTCCAGTTCTGATTTCTTAATGCATTTCTTCCACTAAAAAATGTACTCTTTTTTTTTGTGCCTGCAAGTTTGTGTGGATGGATCTGCATAAATACCTGTAAACATGTATGTGCTTACTAATTAGGCATCTCTGACACTGGATGATGCCAAACGTTACCAAGTAGTTCTATTTCTAGGAAGGCAAACACTGGCAGTTATGCTTTGTACCTTTAAAATATTTATCCTGTGATAATCACAATCCTCGCCATGCCTTATTACACAAAGAGTCATCCCAGACTGTGAAACTGGAGGAACGTGACCTATAAAGTTTATCTAGTGCAGCAGTTTTCTCTCTTGGTGATTTTGCAGTCAACATTGCATTAATCTATGTCTATTTTTGAGCAAGACACAAACAGCTTGTTATTATGGTGAAGAAGAAACAAATGTTAATGAAGCACACAAATCAGTGTGTGTTTCTGAAAAGAGGATTTTGGGACAGAAGGGATCAATAGTCAAAGTGCTGGGCTCTTCACTCATGACCCAGGACTTGGCAAGGCAAAAGGGCCATCTTGTGGACCTACTTCATATTAGAAAGTTAAATAAGTAGAAATTTAGCATAATATAGTTATTACTCAAGAAGTAAAGAAGAACAAATTTCTCAGATAGTAAATAAATAATGGTAAATCTATAAGAAAAGTATTCTTATATGTTTTAACAGAGTGCAGTGTTTTGGCAGCCTTCTGCAGAGCATTAGAACAGAGTTAACGTGATGAAGGTGCAGGATGAGAAGGTAATGTTACAGTCCCACTTCAGTGTATTTTCAGATTGATTAGACTGTTTGCTTGATGTTCTCCTCTTACTATTCACTCCAAAATGTCAACAGCCACTTACAAAATTAAGATTTAACAAAAGGTGGCAAAAAAAAAGTTACATCGAATGTGTTGGAATATAAACACTTGTATTGACTGCCCGTGAGGAAACAAAGGGTCTTCACGGCTTCATCACAATTCAAGATTGTCATCTGATTCTGATGAATGAATTGTTACAGCCTTTTCCATAGATCAGAGTTGACCTTTTTGTGTAGTATTTGTACATTAGTTGGGTAAGTGCTGAGCAGATTTTACCACAAAGGTAATAGCAGAAATTTCTGGACAAACTGATCTAAAAAGTACTTGTTTTACCTCCATAAACAGTACAGAATTTCTGAGCGTTTGAATTATCTGGTGGCCACCTCTCAGATTACATCCACTCAGTGGATGTGGTGCCACTTGTACTACTCTGTGTATTGCCAGCACCCTCCACACAACATTTGCACTGCCACATACCCATACTTGCTGATTTGTAATACAAAAAGCCTAATTATGCATTTTACACGCATACAGAGAGGATCTATAATAATCTGGAATCATTTGCCATACCAGCATTACGGCACAATTATCCTACAACAACATTCCTCCAGAAGTGTGAAGGCTGGGGAGATAACCCTCCCTCTGGATGGGAACAAGCACATCCTACTGCAGAGGGCTGGAAAGCTGCCCCCATGTTGCTGCTATGCCCTTGCACAGGCTGCAGGAGCTACCCCGGGCGCCCTGCAGGAGTCCAAGCAGCTGCTCCACGCTCATTAACGGGATCTCCTGCTATGCAAGGTGAGCACCCTGAGAAATGCTGCACTAAGGACTGCTCAGCCTTAACTATCAAAATCATGGAGTGCAGTGCACAAGCAGTCTGTCTGCTGGGTGATGATGTATAATGTGTCTTTCAGTATGGCCAGCAGGTGTTAAACAAATACTCTGGAACTTTCAAGGGTATTTGTTATAGATGCCGTTTCTTACATCACATAAAATATCTCAGAGAATGCCTTCAAGTGAAAGCAAACACAGAGCTCACTGGTACCAGCACACATCACTGTCTGGCTGTATTGATGCCCTGTATTTTCAATAAGCATCCCTTCTGCAGAATATCCAGGCAAACATCCTACTAGTCTGTGTCACATTCTATACCACTTCTGCTTAGCAATATGAAGGATAAAGCTGTGATATTACCACCCCAAGCTTCTATAAATTATCTCTGCTGCATCTCACTATTTCATTTTCCTCCTACAATAAAAAGGAATACTCGAGGAACCACCCAGCTACTCTGGTTTGTTCCAGTATCCCCATATCTATTGAGAATAAAAACAAAAAAACTCCCCCCCCC
>VYXC01010084.1:393884-609631 GCA_013397175.1 Platysteira castanea
AAAACAACCTTGAGAGAGTTCAAAATGCAGCTCCTCAGTGCCATAGCCAAGACCTGATCTCTAATAGCCTGTTCTGTGTTCTGGCTGCCCCACAGAAACCTGATGTTTCACTGTAAGTTATCTTTACCCAAGCTACAGTATGAGTCACTCCTTTCCTGAAAGTCTGAATAAATCTTTGCAGCAATGCACAGTGGTTGAGTGGTGAGGAGCTGCTCTGACATTCTACTTATTTAAAAAAACAGTTAGGGCCCTCAAGGTGAGAATTACATTCTGCTCTTTAAATTTATGCAATTTATCCAAGTTTAGAAATGAGAATTTTACACTTCCCAGTCCCTGCACTGCTATATCCTGGGCATTAGTGAATATCTAATGAAGTAAAAGCATTAGATCCCACAAATAGAGAGATGTACATACCTAATAAATGGCCCAGCATAGTCTAAACAAAACACTGCTAGTGAAACTCTGGTGAAAATGAAAATATTTAGGCATGAGATGCATTTTTAAAACCTTTGAGACCATTATCCTGTAGCTTCTATTTCTGTAGAAGTCCCTTTCCACTGAGATAAGGGAGTGAGACAGACAACCTGAGCTTCAAGTATTTCCTATGCCTGGAACTTGGAAAAAACAAGCCCTTTAAAAATCACATCTTAATGATCATAACAGAGACACAGCAAGTCTTTTTAATAAAGTAAAATTAAAAATGGAGCTATCCTAAGCCTGGTATCTAGGTGATGATCCTGTCATGAAAGAATAACAGGAGCAATCAAAGCTTACAAGGCTTATTGTGTAACTTCTCAGGTACTTTGCAGAATGCCATATCTGAGGTTAAACATGCCTGGTTTAACCATTCCATCCTCCAACCACTTCTATAGCCACAATGCAACCAAACCTGTGACACATCAATAAGAAATGCAAAGATTTCAATTCCTTAAGTAACAAAACCACCAGAAAAACCAAACAACCAACTACCCCACCACAGAAAAAAAACCACAAAAAAACACCCCAAACCAAACAGCTAACTACACCACCACAAAAAAACCCTAAACCAAAGTAGACAAAACAAAACCACCCAATCACAACCCACCCCAGCCACTTCTTCCCTTTACCATGAAACAGGAGACAACAAAAATGGGGGTGATGGAGATTATTAGGGGGTCAGTACAAGACTGCATACACAGTGGGAAGGATGAAGTTGTAGAAGTCACAGAGGAACATGAAATTCTTCCAAAGGTGAGAGGAAGGGTTATAAGACACATTTGTAGGAAGGGTGTTATGTTGCTGATGTAAGTGTGTACATATACACATGTCCACTTTGTGTTGTACAAATTTAATCTTCAGATTACTTTTGTATTTTAATGCATTTTTCAAGAACTTGAATTTGTGCCATGCAGAGTTTATAGCCCCCCCTTAATAGAGATTTTTCAGTGGAAAGTTTGCCAGAAAAAAAATCATGAAGCTGTTGCTAGTTTTGAAATTAATTCTACCTCAGTTGAGCCATCTTTCCATCCTGCAATAGCTTTGCAATAGTTATGGTTGGAACTCCTTTTTGTGGGATTAAAGCTGAAAGTAGAGTTGATGATCTTAAACCAGCATAAATCATTACCTATATAACACTGGTGAAAAGTTTTAAACTGCCAAGAATAACTCAGATCCCTTCTCAATTTCCATGCAGCTCCATTTTGCCAAAGTAAGGAATTTAGAGGCAAAGGCAATGAACCTTTCACTCTGATCTTCCATCAGATGTTAAATTACTGCTCCTGTTCCAGTTAGGGAAGCATCATAAGGCAGCTTTATAGACAAAGGTGTGTAAGGAGTTTCTCGCACAATATGAGCACCATCACTCATGAAAAGTCCCAATATGCCACGTGAATCAATGTGTTTCTATTCATTCTGTAACAGTTCATTCTGCAGATCGAACACTGTTACTGCCGTAGGCAAAAACCTACAGAAATAACTGACTGACTGCAAACAGGGGCTCACATGGGGAACATTTGAAGGTTAAGGTTCCTCAAGATAAATCACAAGGCTTAGGTGAAACTCTGCCAGCCATAACATAGTGGAATCTCCAAAAAACGAAGAAAAAAAAAATCTGATTTTTCATATTCCCTTCAAATTCTTGACAATTTCTCAGCAGTGCTATTTAAGGTGCTCTATACCACTAACTTCCAATACCACTGAGTACTAACAGTGTCATAAAGCATCAGTTTTATTGTTCAGTGCTAAAAAACAAGTACTGATGGCATTGATAGGATTAGCTGGTGATACTGCAACTGTCTGTGAAGAGGTATTTCTTGCTCTCAACTTCAATCTCGAATTTTATAGACCTATTTCTCTAGGTAGATTTGAGAGCTTACCACCAACTAATGGAACAAGTTCCCCCACTGTTTCAGTTAAAAGTTACTAAATTGTAAGTATGAGTAAATATTTAATTCAGTTTGGATGCACAGAGCCTCAACTGGTTTCTAGCTGGTGGAAACGTGTTGCAGTGTTCTACTCATGTTGTCATATGATTTCTGAGAGGGGCTTATATTCCACCTTTTTCTGTCTTCTCCAATTACTGCAGAAGCCCAGAAACCTGTATGTTTAGTCTCTCCTAAAAACACAGTTTTAAGCTTTTAATGTCTTCCTAAAACCTGTAGGAAGCTTCACAACATGCTACAGAAGAGTACAGAACTGATAGTTACACATCACACCTTCATTGCAAGAGCACTCAGAAGATGCGGAGTCTTTTTCTGTCCTTTTAAAATATCAGATGCACTGCTGCTTCGTTCCTGGTGTCTGAGCATACTGCCAAAAATACATTTCACGTTATGTTCCCTCCACTTCTAACAAAATCCAGTAACATTTTGGTTAATGTATCCTAACTTAAACTGCTGTAAAGATGTGAACGCTGTTTATGTTGCCTTTTTAAGGCGTAATAGGTTTCAAACCCGCATATTTTGTCTGCATATCCCATTTTCTCTCAGCTGTTTCAGATCCGTACTCATTTGCATAGGACAGAGACAAGACATGCTGCTTTGCTTGTCTGGTTTGATCTTTCTGCTTGGACACTGCTTAGTGGTCACACAGGTTGCCCACAGCATTTTAGTCTCTTCCACGGCCCCACCGCTCTCAGTGTCCTGCTCTGGATCAATTACTTCAGTCAATAACCATTTTCAAACTGTTTCATTTCTGCATATAATACACCATCCAGTCTCTTAACACATCCTTTAAACCCTTTCTGAACTGACAAATTCAAGAACTGTCTCATTTTCTCTTTTGATCCTCTTTATAAAAGCAGATACACTCAGCAGATACCAGAAAGGTAATTTTGCAGACTTTCCACAGCCTCAGCAAATGTTTTGTCTGCTGATTTAATACCAGCTGTTAAGCTATACAGCATGTTATAGGCTTTAGCCCTCATTACACTCTGTAAAAGTGTCACCTTTTTCTCATTACTGATATCATTTGTTATAATACATTGTTTCTATTGCCTGACACAGACCAGTTGTCTAGTGCACTGTCGAGCATCCCTGCTTTACCTCATCCCTGTGAGCTCCTCTCTATCCTTGCAGTGTTTGCCATTCCAAGGTGCAAACCCCAGGCTCTCTGGAGCCCCTTCTCCTGCTGCATGCTGGAACCAGGCCATCACATGTATCCACAGTGCCTTATCTCTCCGTGTTAAATGGAAATTACACAATCTAATTCCCAAACTTGTTTTTAGTAATTGCCAAAAAAAAAAAAACAACCAGAATAACTAGACACAGAGAGATGCTCTATAATCATCTAGTATCTTCTACCAAGAAGTTTAAACTGCTAAAATTGTTAAAAACAATTTAAAAGGCTGTTAAAGAGAATAGCTTAACTGAGTTTGAAAGAATCACTGACCCCTTATGAATCAAATTCAGTTTCATTCAGTGCCTCCAGAAAATTTAGGATTATGTTGAATAGTACTGTATTTGAGACATCAAGCATCAGAAAAGTTATATTTGACAAAAGATGACTTGAGAAGTGGGTACTAAAATCTCAAATCGATGCAAACTATCAGCAACAGAAAGTGCCTACCACAAAGGGTCAGACCTTCCTGAACTGCACGGGGAATACAACAGGTCAACTCATAAGCCTGGAAAAAGTACTCAGTCCTTTACTGATAAGAAGATTACCAAGAAATTTATAATTACAAACTCTTCCTTCCATCCATGCAAGTGCCCCATAATGATTTCTTTTAGACTGTCTAAAAACATTAATAGAATATTTTCTGCAACCTGCACTGCCAATTCAGCTTGCTTAGAAATTTTTTTACTCCATCCCCTTAAATAACCAAAGCATGTTAAGTTTTATCAAGTCATAATAAGGGCTTTGAATTTAGATTTTGTCAAAAATTAAAAGATATTTTAATTAAACAAATAAACCCACCCACAAGGTTGCTTCCTTCAGAGAACCTTAGTGCTCTGCTTGTTTTGGAGATCAAGACATAGGAATACTTAAAAATCTAAAATGCTGATGCAAACCTTTGAAAGCATCTCTTCTGAGGGAAACAGATAAGCTGCAGTTTTAAGAAACTTTTTATGTGAGGTTTAAAGGCTTTTTGATTACAAAAGGGAGTCATTCCTGGTAAATAAATTGGGGGGTGGAATAATGGTAAATCTGGGTTTAAATTATGGTATTAACTGGGTAAACAAACAGTCCTGTAACTAATAGACTCTATATTAGAGTCAACTTAAGATGACAGGTCATTGAAAGCAAAATTGAGATTAAGAGCTATACATAACTTCATACCAGAGGATTTTTAAGTTGTTAAAATTTATCAGAGAAAAAATTAGGATGAAAGGCTAAATATACAAAGTTGTCAGAAGAATTATTAATTCCTTTCTGAGACCAAGAGATAAAGTCTAGAAGACACAGAGAGCATTAGCAAGGGAATTGTGAGTATGATGGAACAAACTCATGGAAGGAAACAAGTTAAAAGGAAAAGAGAAATTTTGAGATTAGACAGCAGCTTGTCTCAGATAGCAGAAATTAAGTGTCTTATTGAAGGTAGAGGAGCATTAGAGGACAGGGGAGTGTAGTAACTGACAAGCACCATGACAAGTTCAGTTAGAAATACGAAGAAAATATTTCTTTACATTAAGGTTTGTAATAATAGCCCTCCCCACATCAACTTTTATTCCAGAATAGTAAGAATAAACTTTAAAAACCATGGTGTTTAACATACCCCACAGCAGGATTTGAGGCTGCATAGAGCTGGGAGGGCAATACCAACATTGGGGGCCAGCTGCTGCACAACACTGCCCTGTCTGACCTGGGGGGAACCGAACTAGAAAAACTGCCTGTCTACCCTAATAAATCCCTGCTTACAGATTGTTAGAGAAAGACAGAGCTGAGAATACCCTTAGACCATTTGCAAAGTTGGAAAGTGTGAAATTGTTGGGTTTTTTTTCCAGCAAATAACAGGTGTACCCAGAAAGATAACAAAACTAAAAGAGTCTCTAAAGAGTACTCCCAAGGTGTAAAACTTGCAGGCATAAATCTACTGTCTTTGCCTAACATGCCCAAGGAAAAGGAAAAATATTGGATTTCCTGAGAATTTTTAAAAGGAGGAATACTCCACTGAACACCTCTCCAAAGACAGTTTCCTTCAAAGCTGAAGCACCAGAAGTCATCCACTACATTTCCATGCTTGTGCCTGCATTAATTAAGAAGGAAATTTCTATTACTAACAACCATGCCGGGGGAAAAGGAAAAACAACAAGACTTGGTCATTACATAGATCTTCACAGAACCAAATAAATTATTTTGAACACTCTATGAATGTCTAACCAGAGAGAAGAAAAGAGGGAATGGTTTCAAAGAAAGATCAGAGGAAAGGCAAAAAATAAAGTGCAAGGTATCCTTCAGGAAGAACTGTGCTGAGGCCAGTATGAGCATTATGACATGCCTGTTATTCTCCAAGATTAAATAAGTGTCCATGACAACGGACATTGCTTCTCAATGGATCAGCTAAGCCACTTACCAGCTAATTCAGCATCTTCCTAGAAATAAGGCTTGGAACAACAGCAGGAAAACCAAGGAATGTTTTATCCTCGTACTGTCTTCAATCAAGATGTTCAAACTTTCTGTTCAATCCATACACCTGCAAATATTTGTATGAATTGAAATGTTCTTCTCATCAGCCTTTCTGCAACCTTAATTCCACTTCATTTTGGGTAAACATTTGCACGTTCACTAAGAAACAGTGTGGTTAAGTCACAGTTATCCAGTTAAAAGCCAGGAAAGACCATCACACCAAGGGATACAGTTCTAGCCAGGTAGCTACACACAAACAAAGCAGGAAGCATATAACAGAGCATTAACAATTTACAGAGAGCAACAAATACTCTCAGAAATTAAAACACTGTTTGTGGGTAATTGGAAAACAGGAAGAACAGAATACTTTTGTTGACTCACGTGAAAGCAGAACATTTCATTTATCTTTCAGCTTTATTTCAGCAATGAGAAAACAACATCATACTGTTTGCAGTGTTTAGGAATCCCTTACGTTCTGCAGATTGCAGTAAAATCTGCACTTTTCTGTGAAGAGCAGTGGAGATCTTCATTTTCTCTATCTCCACCATTTCCTAACATTTGTGATTCTCTAGGCTGCAATGCTATCAGAAAACACTTTAGCTAAATGAGCGCATCTTAGTATTATTCTATTTTCTGTCATCTGCTGGTTTTGCTTTTGGGCCACTGTGGTTATCTGTAATGGCAAGAAATATCTGTGACATATTAAGGCATCGAGGTGAACCTGAAGAGAGAAAATTACAGGAGATTACTTGAAAGTTAAGCTTCCCAAACCTAGAATTTTATATTTAGGACAGATCATCTGTGATAGCAAAATATTAGAAGTAGAAGCTTCCATATAGCAAAAACTGACTTAGGGGATTCTCAGTATAAAAACTAGTATTTTGATCTCCAGAGGTTAAAATAAGATGGAATCCCTCTTCCTGATATTTCAGTCCATTTTGTCTCCCTTTTTTTTTTCATAATGCCAAAAAATAGTTGAGCTTGCAGTCACTGAATGAGACAAGAGCAAATATACCCAAAAAGGGAACAACAGAGAGAAATTATGACATTTATAAAGTGATTGGCTTGGGCAGAAGGGATATAGAGCAAGATCCATTTCACTTAAGCCTCACACAAAGGACCCATAAAGGAAGGAAGGAGTTACAAAGACATGGTTTATTGACTGCTCACCACTGAGACAGAGTTTTCCTGTATAAATTCTTTCCTAGAAGGTTAATTAAAAAAGGGTTAGGGCCGTGATCCGAAAACTCTTTATTCACTAGCATAATCCTTATTCACACAAGGGATTCCATTGATTTCAGTGGACAAGGAATTGCTCACGAGGCTTAAGGTTTGCAGAACTAGACCCTGTGGTTCTGAAGCATTAAAAAACGGGAATGCTTTTGGATAACCATAGTTGTCCAGTCCAGGCAGAGCAGCACAGCTCAGCCTGAGCACAGGAGCAATATGGAGCTGTGCTAGGGGCTAGCTTTCATTACAGAGGACAGAAAAATGGATGGCAGTTGCATTAAAAACCTGCATGTATAAATACACGGTACAAAAAAATCATTCAGTAGTTTAGACTTGGTTTAGTACCCAGAGCACACATCAACATGCCAAAGTAACACCCCTGTGTCCAGAGCACTGCTTGTGTTTCTGTGCCAAGCTCAGGGTGAAAGCACAACACGGGGCTCCAGTGGGCACCGCTGCACATCCCACACTGCAGAGATGGAGCCTAAAAGCATCAGCTCCCCTTAAACTCACCACGAATTTCCATAGCACCAGGATCAGCAGCAAACACAGCTGGCGCCCTCTACAAATACACCTGGTCTTAAGCTCATATCTAATATCCTGTTTATAGCCCACTCTGTCCCCAAACCTGCTTCTTTGCCTTGCCTTGTTCTGCCTCTCTGTTCCTTTACAGATGCCAGCTGGACAATGTACAAAAACTGTTTAAGTCACCTCTATTCATCATGAACATGCTCCATACAGTTATTCATACATCATTAGTGGGAAGAACAGGAACATAAAGAAATACTTTGTGTATGTGTGAAATATGGGATGACACTTCTTTGCAAAATTAAAGGATTAACCAAAGCAGGAACGCTGTATCTTAAACACTGGCACTACTGGCAACATTAGAAAATAAAATTTTGGAGGAATCAGAGGATTCATTAAAGAAAAACTATTTTTGAGTAGGCCAAGGCCTTATATAAAGTAAGCCCTTTATAAACATCAGCTTAATTTCTGCCACAACCAGAAAAATACTGTGATGCTTTTTTTAGAAATTCCATAAAGTTATAGGAAAATCACTGGCAGTATTAACAAAATAAGAGTGCACAGATAATTATATACAGAAGATTCCCAAACAGAAGGTACTCATTTAATAGACACAAGAAACAGAGACCCAATTCCCTTCCAGGATAACACAGGAATATCAGGGGGACAGACTACTTCCACCAATGCAAGCATCCAAGCATCATTTTAAAAACAAACAAACAAACAAAAAAACCTCAAAACATATCATAACATGGTTTTCCTTCAAATCTCCTCATATTTAATTATAACAAAAAAAAAAAAATCACTTTTTTGTTCAGGAAAGATGCTGCAGGCATAGGAAATCTTATCATACCTTTTGCAGCCTGCTCTGAGGAATGCTTCAAACACAGAAGGGTGATCAATAAACCCTCATGAAAGTTAAGCCAAGAGCACACTTCACACCTCTGTAGCAGGCATCACACCCATCCTGTGGTAGCAGGACGCCCCAGCCCACAACCAAGGACTTACTGCAGCACCTACACAGGCACCCGCTGCCGCTGCTGAGGCAGCACTTAACCATGAACGTAAGGAGAAACACAGGTGTTGGTCCTTCCCTAATGACCTCAGCTTTAGGGGATCTGTGGTGAGTGGCCTCCTGAATCAGGTTCCAGGTGTTTGCTAGCCCTGGTGGAATTTGCTCCCCCATCGTTTTGTCCATTCACTTCTTGAACCCATCAAGCTTTCAGCACCCACAGTATCTGTCAGCAATGAGTTCCACATTTTAATTAAGCTTTGTGAAAACAGTTACTTCCCCTGGGGTTTCTTCTTTTTTGATGGGTTTTATTTTTGAACTGCCTACCTGAAAAGTTCACAAGGTGCCCCATATCATGAAACCAAGGAGCAAACAGCAAGGAGCTACAGCAAGGCCAGAGACAGGCAGGAAGCTGCTGCATAGGGAGCACCATGGCATCTCCTGGGGCAAAGAGCTTCCTCCTGGGAAAGGAGCTACTGGCAGGCACAGAATACAAGACTATAAGAACAGTGCAATGTGAAGGAGGCAATAAGGATCACTTGTTTTTTCTCTTGAGATTAGACAGACTAAGGGTCAGACTAAGGAGGCAATGTTATTTTACACAGGCGTTGGCAAGTATATTGTCTTTATGTAACCACAACTGAGGAAAAAGTGTGATTGACTACCTAGATTTTCTAGCTCTAAGAATAATCAAAGCCTAGGCATATGCTTTATGATTTTTAAAAAATGGGGTAGCAAATATTTATTTACCCAAAGAGAAGGTTTAGATGCAACAAGCATAGGTTTTAAGAACTTATGGAAAAGCTAGAAGGGGCATTTGAAAGCTTTTCATTCTAAGTAAAACAAAGAATTTGTTGTCAAAATTCAGTAATTTTGGAGTGAGAAATAAGGTGCAAATTTTTTTTCAGTGACAGTAGCTAATAACCAGAATAATGACGTGTATTTATTACCAGTTCAGTGTTAAGTAGGAACTCACTTTTTTTCTAACAGACAGATCTTGGCAAAGTATTAGTATTAAAACAATATCAGGATTTAGAGCAGTGAAATTTTATGGATGGCATTACAGAAGAGGCCAGAGCAGACAATAATCCTTTCTGGTTTTAAAATATACAAGCACTTCCTTTTTCTGTGAATGTATTAAAATAACCTCAGTTCCGAACATGTACATTCACCAGTGACAAATCTCCAGTGGAAAAATGTTGATAGCTGCACAGGTGTTAGAATAAAAAATGGCAAAATCTGCTTTCTAGGTGGGAACAGAAGGTGAATTCTGTTGGAGATTTGTTTGATAGTTACGAATACCAGACACAAGACAGTGTCAGTTAAAGATGACTTGAGCAGATGGGATGGCAGAGTGTGTGCACTGTGAAGTGATGTTGATTGAATAGCCTGGGATTTTGTTTAAAAATCTTAAAATGAATAATTGGAAAACAATTAAAGAAGCGACTACAATCTGCAAATTACAGGGTTGCCAGCTGGCCCAGGAGGTGGGATTGGAGCTACATGAAACACAACTTTGGGGGTTTCCCTGATTTTCACACAAGAATGCTCAAGATAGACTTTTTTGTGTATTTCTTTAGAAGCATAAGTGGCTGTTTTGATGCAAAATAGTTTTTTGTTTTATAATACTTTTCACATTGCCAGGATCTCAAACTATTTTTATTTAGAATATCACCATTTCTGTAAGCAAAACATTAGACTGCTAGAGCTGAGCTTGCTTAACATTTTGCCAGTAAATTTAAATGAATGGGCTGCAGAGATGGGGGCTGCTGTCAGCGACCAGGAAAGGGCTCTGGCAGGGCTGTGAGGGTGACAGACACGACACCAGATCTGGTGTCCCTGCTGGAAAGAACACTGATTTACACGTGTGTTCAGAGCCATTTGGATTCGCTGCACACATGGGGTAGAGTTGAGTTTCACTGCACAGGTGGCCAGAAGTGATGCACACATAGGAACACTGACCCCAGGTTTTCAGCCAAAAGAGCTAAACAGGAGTTTGGTTTTCTCCTTTTGTGTTCTGCTCATTGGAACCAGTGTTAAGTCAAGCAGTGCACATTTCACGTGCTAATCTTCCTCAGCCTCTCTTTTCCTCCCTAAATCAATGCTGGAAAGAAATAGTGTTTTTACTAATAAAATGAAACACAAAAGACATAAAAAGGGCCAGATGCTCAGCAGTCCTAGGATAGCAGAGCCAGCTTTGCAGAGTTCTCCCTGCATGGTGCTCTGGCTATTACTCTTTCAATGTGCAGTGGAATTCCAGAGCACCTTGAAATTATTGGAAAGCTTGGTTGATTTGACTTCCTTTCTGGGGCTGGGACCAACTCCTGGCTCATGCCAAGCAGAAATGTGAGGGGAACCAGCCCTGTGTTGTTGTGGTCCTCTTGATCACAGAGCAACTTGCAGTTTGGAAAAGACTCTGGCACTGCAGAGGATGGAGATGCTCTGTCCCAAAAGATTTACATGACAGCCTTGACACCCATGGGAAACTTCCTTCTGTAAAACGTTTAGAGGCACAAGGTTCTTCAGCTCTGACACTATGATTAATGATGTTTTGTATCGAAATGCTGAACCCAGACAGACTGAGTGTAAAATGGGTAGTTCATGGTGTGGTAATTGTACTATTTCTGCATTTATTGTGAGAGAGCAGCATTCAGAAACCAGTGTGTGGGTCATGGCCCTATTTGGAAAGTTAATTCTGAAGAGTGCTGTTCTCAAAAGACAAATTAAGCTTGTTAACCTTCCTTCTCTTCCTTCCTGCCTTTCCTTGTAATGTCAAAGGACAGTATTTGGTTTCCATGTGTCTGATTTCCAAGTGAGCCCTTACCGAGGGCTTTATCACCCTGCATTTACTCCCTGTTCTGACTCCTGGGATGGGGTACACGTGACATGCCAGGATTTCCTGCCTGTGCAATAGAAAATGCTGGGGATATCTCTGGTACCGCTATGTGGTAGCTGTTGAGAAATGGTGACTTTTCTAGTTGGCACTGCTGAAACATCTCACACCTCTTGCGATTCCTGAAGTGCAGCTTCAGCATCAACTCACTCTGAAATGGTTCCTGCTAACCACTTGCCCCAGCTCCTGCCCTGACTGTATTCCCCAGCAGCTCTCTGTGCTGCTTCACAGCACTCCTGTCCAGAGCACCTCAGCTTCAGGAGATGCACTTCGGGGACTGCTAAAGCCCTGATGCCTCTAATAGCTCCAGTAAAGAGCAGAAATAAATGTATGGAAGGGAGAGAGGTGCACTGAGCATTCAGGCAGCTCCTGTTCTCTGCAGCTGCCTGTGGGGGGACAGTGTGAGGAGGGAAGCTGGCTCAGCTCCTATCACACCCAGGAAACAGCCCAAGAGCACTCACCTGCTTAGAATGGTGCAGCAAGGAGAACAGCATGAAAGCATTGCAATACAAAAAAAACCAACTATCCAAACATTTTGAATCTGAACACTGATAGACTGAATCCCAGTTTGAGTTAACTTTCAGAAATGTTTCTGTTTCTAATGTAGGCATTTAATTGATTAACAACAGCCCATGGTGCTTGATGCCAAGGTTCCTTCCCCAGCAGCAGTGGGATTGATGTGCTCACCTGTCTCTGGCCATCTCCTGGCCACTGGCCTGGCTCAGTGCTGCCAAAAACATGTCTTCACAGAAATATCCCAATCTCTCTTTATCTGCTTCCCAAATATGTTCTTGAAAATGTGCTTACTAGGGGGAGTGTTTACAGAGGATCTAATAAAAGTGCTTGAGACAAGAAGGATCAACACTGCCAGTAACTTCATGGGCTTTCAAATGTTCCCTACACCAGCAAAAGGGAAGTACATATTAAGAACCTCCAGGAAAAAGGTGATTACAAACTTACAGCAGGAGCTGGGGTTGAAGCCACCCTCTGTCCCCCAAAGGCCTCTGAAATGGCTGCACTGGGATGGGCGTGCTTTCAAGCTTCTCAAGATGCTTAAATGATATGAATTAGAAACATGCTGTATTTCCTGGAATGTCTTGAAGGTTTGCCAACTTCTTAGCTTTCCTTTCTAGGAAACTCCACTCAAAGCAAAGCAAATTAATGCTGCTGAAAACCTCTGCTTTTCTGCAAAGTGGATGGTTTTCCAGGCAGAGCAGCCATGCCCTGGGCTGCAGGGATGCCTTGCAGTGCCATGGCTCCAGGGGTGCTCCCAAGATTCCAGCAGATTCCTCCTTCCTCCAGCCCACACCTGAGTCCCATGAGGTACCTTGATGATCCTGACCTTGTTTTGTAAACTCAAATTCTCAGCTGCCCCTTGGGCCTCCATGACAGACTGCTGAAGGTGGCCACTCCCAGAGCCATGGAGCAGGCAGGGATGGTGGGGGGACAGGAAGTATTTAGACCATCACAGAGTGGTTTGCACTGGAAGGGACCTTAAAGATCACCTAGTTCCAACCCCCTGCCATGCACAGGGATCCCACCCACCAGATCAGGTTGCTCCAAGCACCATCGAACCTGGCCTTGAACACTTCCAGAGATGGAGTATCCACGGTTTCCGTGGGCAACCTGTTCCAGTGCCTCACTACCCTCACTTGGAAGAATTTTTCCCCCTTATCTAATCTAAACCTCCACTCTTTCAGTTTAAAGCCATTTCTCCTTGTCCCATCACTCCATTCCCCTAGCAGAAGTCCCTCTCCAGCTCTCTTGTAGCAGGTTTAGGTACTGGAAGGTGCCATAGGGTGTCTCCCTGGAGCCTTCTCTTCTCCAGGCTGAACCTCAACTCTCTGAGCCTGTGTTGATAGGAGCAGTGCTCCAGCCCCCTGTGATGCCCTGTTGAGCACATGCTCTGGAAAGAACATCTCTTCTGAATTCTACCTGAACTGTTGAGGGGGAAGAAGTGTGTCCATGTTCAGTGCTGGCACTGTGCAGGGGTCCCTCTCAGGAGGGGCAGTCCCACTACCAATCCCCTCAGTGAGGCTGGTCCCAGGGAGGTGACTTCACTCAGCAGACCCTGGTAAACTTTGTAATGTCTTTTCACTGACAATTGAAAGCTCTTGCACTCTTCACTTCTTATCTGAACAGAAGTGACATTTAATTCCAGTTGGAGCTACATGCATTTATACCTATAGACTATGTCCTTAGATTTTCTTAATGCCAAAAGGTTATTCTGATAACAATATTGTATCTTTGAGATGTATTTCTTGTCATGTCATATTGTGATGAATCACACAGTGCCATGCCAGGCAAGCAGATATAAAACAAATGGTGCTCCAAAAAGGAACAAAATGTTTATAAAACTAAGCATTGGATACTCCTTGTCTCAGAATTGCTAATACTGAGGTGCTGTTTTCCATCGAATACAGACAGGGCAGTCTGCAGGCATTACAACACAAATCATCTCCCCAGAGTAACTTGCAAGTTTCAAACAGATTTTTTCAAGTTGAGTTTTTGAGATCTGCACTTCAAAGCCATAAGGGAAAATATATTGTATTACATTATCAATATGTGTAGCAGGCTGGAAAAGCTTCTCCTTAGGGATCTGGAAGCCATTATAGTAAATTTGTGCTTCATAATAAAAAATATGTATTTCTAGAATAAATCAAAACCAGAAGCACTTTTCTCTTTAGAGCTGGTGAGATGAGTGAGGGTTTCAGGTGTCTGAATCCAATGGTTTGAGAGCTCAACCATAAATCACAGAGATAAGACAAAAAACACCCTCCTATCCTCCCATTCCTAATGTGTAATCAGCTCCTTGGGAAAGTTAAATGGCATCTTAAAAGACAAAGAATAAAGCACCTCTTATGTTCTTAATCTGAAAGGTAACATGAAAAGGCAGATACCCAATCTGCCTGTTGCTTTCAAAGGAATATCTATCTTTTCCTGGGCAAATGTGAGCAGGCAGGACTCGACAGCAGGTCCTGTGTGACAAAGCTTGTGCATCTGGTCCTGCATTATTTCTGCAAGGTGCAGCTGCAGGAGATGCGTGCAGACATAGCAAAGGAAATGTGGTCTTTCTCCTCCAAAGGAAACAAGACACTGCCCTTGTACAGGGCACTGTCAACTTGCACTGTCAACCTTGATACCTTGTGTTTAAATAATGGATAAAAGTGGGTGCTTTGTTACTACGTAGATGCCAAAACTCTGTCTGGACATACTGTTCTACACATTGCTAAAGGAAAGTTGAATTCTGAACGTACCAAGGCTCAACATTTTTTAGTCTCCCAATGCTGCTGCAGCATATTTCCCTTGTTCTCTCCCTCACAGTTCTGCTCTTGCTTGTCATCTCCCCTCTCTTTTGATCCTGTCTCTTCCTCTACCTTTATATTTCCTCTTCGTGCTCCTCCTCCTCTTTCCAGTGCTATCTCAAATTATTTCTCCTGCTAGATCTTCCTTCTGTTGTCAGGGGGTTTCTTACTTTCTCTAGAAATGCTTGATTCTGCCAAGTGCTGACCAGGCTCCCCGTTGTGTCAGGACAAGATGGGCTGAAGGACGGTGTGTTAGATTGCAGAGGAAGGCGGCCAAGAGTGGAACTCTGCTCCGGAAGCAGCAGAACAAACAACAAAAAATCTGAGCAGTGGATAACACATAGATATGCCATGATGGGTATTTGTCTACTCCTGGAGAGGCCTTAAAAGTATTCTCACTGTTAGCCTTGCCTTGCCTTGCCTGAGGTTTTGTGCTGTCACAGCTGTGGTAACCAGAAAAAACCCCCACCAAAAACAGACAGGCAACTTCATGATGCTCAACCCAAGAAACACAGAATGCAAGAGGAAATATGGGAGTGATGATGCTGCTGAGCCTTTCAGATGATTCTTTTCTGCAGACGAATGTCACAGCCTGTAAAGTGGATAGAAGGTGACAACTACCAGTAGTGAGCTCTCCCACAGAGGGAGAAGTGTTGTGACTGCTGTTCCTCTCCTGGTGAGCTGTGTAATTTCCCAATTTCCAACAAAAATGCCAGTATTTTAATATTTGTTTCTTAGATAAGGAGCAAAAACTTAAGCCATCTGGGTTCCCAGACAATATGAAGTTTGGAAATTCTGAAATTGTTTATTTCCTTCAATCTCCAGCCAGCCACTGATACCCTTCAGTGCCAGAGAGGAGTGGCTGTGAGGGAATTCCTTCATTCTGCTGCAGTCCCAGAGCCTGGTGTGCAGGTCAGAAATGAGTCTGTACTGCTCTTGTGATCCGGTTTAAACCCAGAAGAGCAAAGAAAACTAAGTCTCTATGTATAAACCGGAAAGAATGTAGAAGGTTCAAAATACACCCAAAAATGAGATTAAAACCAAACGAGGCTAGATGTTCATGCCGAAAAATTGATATGTTTTATTTAATAGTAAAAGAGGCACAGAGAAAGAAAGAGAAAAGGAAGGAAGAAAGAAAGAAATAGAGAAAGAAATGTGCGTGGGGGGTGGGGGGACAGGGAAAAAGTGACAGGGGTTAGGTGGAAGCATATCACCCTTCTGGGGGTCCCAACAACATCTCCTTGCTCCCCTCCATCTGGTCCTCTGGGTGGTGAGGGTCCCCCACCACTGCCATCACACCACCACCACACCACCACATGCCAAAGAGCACAAAATCCCATGGATTAATCTACATTTGGCCCAGGTGGGAATGCCCACGTGCCTCCCTTGCAGAGGGCCAGTTTGACACTGTCCCTTGCAACACTGGGTGCTCTGGTGAAGGGCCTGGGGATCCCTTTGGGGTGACTTTTGATGGGCCATGTCACCCCCTCTGGCCTTCAGGTGGATGCAGCTTCTCCCCGGGGGAAGGGCCCCTCAGCTGGGCTCCTTCACCTCTCACCAGAGGCTTTCTCACCACACACCCAAAGCCTCTCTCTCCTCACCCGTTGGTGTGAGGGTCTGTGTGAGCCTGGCAGCTGACAGCCCTGGGGCTGTGGCCTCCACCCCTAAGGTGTTAAGCCCAAACCCTCTGAATGTATTCCTCTCCCCCTGCCCAGACCTGAGTCACTTTATCTTATCTTCATCACCGAGCAGATCCAGGGCCTCTCAGAGCCCCATTCAGGGTGCAGTACTCCTCTCTGGAGCTTATGTAATACAGTTTTGAAAGTCCTTCATGAAAATGTTTAAGTCATAAACTATTATATTTCAGTCTCTGACAGCTGCTGGAAGCCAGTGCACATAGTTTTAAAAGTTTGTGTTGACATTTTTTCCATTGAAGAAGAAAAAGTAATAAAGTATTCCTTTCAATCTGAATTCCCATGTGGATGCAAATAAATGCATAAACAAAAAAAACCCAAAATGCTTTAGCTGTAAGAAACAGGAGAAATAATTCAATTCTACTCAAATTTCCTCACTGGAAAAAAGAGGAAACAAAAAAAAAAGAAACAAGAAAAACATCAATTACATAATGCTAATGGAAGGAAATTCTTGGCTACCTCTAAATCTGAGTTACTTTTCAAATTGAAACCCTACTGGGCCAAAGTCCACAACCTTGAAAAGAGTTCTTACACATGGAAGGGTAAATCAAAACTCTTCCTTTCTTTCTCCTCTGAATAAAATATACAGTCTTTTAAGCCTACTTTTCCTAGAAGCTGAAAAACAAGAACATCTAAAAGCAAAGCAAAGCATTTCTCCCACCACTCCAACCATTAGAAAAAGAAAGAAAACTGCATAATTTTGATGTTACTGTTGCTCAGTGAGCTACCACACGTTATCCAACAAATCTCATAAATATGGCAGAGAAACCATATAGCATGCGTTAAAAACAAAAAACCTCAGCACATAAGTTTTACTCTACTTTGGTTATTTCTATTTAGCAAAAATCCTGTGATAATATAATGGCTCAGGATTACAGCACCTGGCTTCATCACCACCACAAAGGGCTTGTCAACCTCAAGTGTTTTACTCCAAGGTAATTGATGGCTAAAGGACTCAAGCTATGTAATGGAGTTACAGACAGCACTGCAAGTAGATGCTGTGCTTTGTTCCACCTAATGATGTTTTCTTCAGGCTGTCTTAATTAGGACGGATGGAGAGCTTTCTGTAGCAGAGCTACTCACTTGAATGAGCTATAACAATATATGAAACAGGCAGAGATGAGGATTAACACATTTACCTTTGCGTAAAAAGAGAGACTTAAGGGGAATTTGACATCGTCTGAAATTCACAAAATTTTCATTAAATTCTATCCAAGTCACCCATCTGGACTTGGCCAACTTATAGACTCCACGTTTTGGGGTTTTTTCGAATGAGGGCAGAGCAGTAGCCCATTTTTCTCAGCTACGTAACAGACTAAATTTGCAGCTTCTTAACAACGACAATATTTTACCTTACACTAATCAGCCAGTGTTAGCAAAATTGTTGGGAGCAGAGAGGGGGAGAGGAGGATTAAGACAAGGTCATCCTTCTTCCCATCATGGATAAAAAAGCCAAAGACTTTTCCTCTTGTTTTTCTCACTGTCACTTCCAGAAATTTCAGATCCTGTGTCTGCAGAACCAAAAACCACGCAGCAAATCAAGGGAGTGTCATATAACACTGGGCATGATTCTCATTTAGACAAAAGTCTCTTTCAATCACCTTTGAAGATATGTTTTCTGCACTGCAAAAACACTTTATGCTAACCTTTCTATGAATCAATGTCAGGACTGTGGTGCTTAATTGATTAAGATGCTGGAGGGTCTGAAAGGAAAATGGTTATACTATAAAAAAGTGCAGCTCCTTCAAGGTGTTAAAATCTAATGAGATTTTCCACTTGTTTGTGCACGACTGGCTCAGGGCATCTTTTGTAAAGTCCTCCCCCAGATGAGGAGCTGGAGAAGAAAAACACTTAAAGCTGCTTAGTTATTGCTTCTTGCTTTGGAGGACAAGCCCCATTATTAGATTTTTCTGATGCGCTATAGTATGTGGCTTTTCCTCATTTAGAGGTTCTGAAGCAGCTGGTAGGATTCTGACCAGAGTTACTGTAAACTGCTACACTACCACTGACAATTCCGTACTCAGGACATGCCTACCTTGTGTCCAGGAGTCACATCGGGTTCCTGTGTTCCTTCAATTTTATTAAAGAACAAGTTAATCGATTTTCTTGAAAGCAACCCCCCACCCCACCCCTCCTCTCATCCCCTCTTAAGGTCTTGTTTACCAAGTGAAACAGGAGCTTCAGCCCTGGGTTTTCATGCCACCACTTGTCACAGGAGAAAAAATATAAAATGAGAAAGGAAACATGCTTAAAATGGAGACAAAATAAGTAGGGATGGGGGGGAAATGAACTGGCAGACTATAGAAGAATAAATTGTGGCAATAATGACCAGAAGGTAAAAACCTGTTCCCTCTAGTATCCTTCATTTAAAAATTTCCCTCTCCTGATTAAAACTTTGTAAATAGTAATTATTATCACAAAGATATTCATAAACAGATGTTTTAAAAAATGCAAATTAGTCCACAATTCAGAAAATATGCAGTTTGTGTGCCACAGGGAATTTAATCTTTGAAAGCAGAAAAATGCATCAGATCCCATTTCCAGCAGAACACCGTAACTCAGTACTGGAAGCAGCACATTTTTTTTCCTCTACTTGTTAAATATGGTAATGGAGTGAAAAACCTATTATTTACTGAAGACTACTGCTTTTATATTGCATTTGTATTCATAAAGAAATTATAGAGTATATCTAATTCCAAGCTGCTTTATTAGCTTGGCATAAAACTGAAGCAGACTTATATGAACAACAGTAAAAATAGTTTCCGTTAACATATGTAAGTACCTACAAATAATTCAAAAGGTACATGTTCTTTTTCTCTTCTTTCCCTGGAGAGGGAATGTTTGTTCAAATCAGATGCATTTCTGATAAGTAAGAGCAGCTTTCCTGATTGTCATTTGTTTGTGAAATACAACATGGATTATTGTTTCTGTGAGGGTAATTGGCTGTGGAGTCTCTTCTATTTCATATCATGATACCACTAGAAATGATGAAATACTATAGATTCTAAAATGAGTATGGTCACTTAATTTTAAAACAAAGCAATTACTGTTCTATTACCAGGTATTCTGAATCAATATATTGTCTTGCAACTTGCACTCACATCCAGAATAAATCTATAATATTACAGGTAGTCAGAAGTGAATAGCAACAGAGCAGAACAGATATTCAACAGGAGTCCTTGGGTATAGTTTGTACAGGTTATACACTCGGATTGGTCAGCAGTGGAAATAGAGCTTGGTTATTGGTCTTCCAGGTGTCTCAAAATATCCAACTTGCCCAGGGATATACAGAATTGATGGAGCTTCTGGAAGCAGTAAATTATAATTCTTAAATTATTTTCAACAGCTAGAGTTGGTCCCTTTGACATCAAAGGAACTAATAAAGCACAAAGAGTGCACTGGATTTGACCCAAGAGACACACATGCACCTTTATATATGAGGTAAAATTTTATTGGTAATGGTAAGCCTCGTGGCTGGCTTTCTTACTCGTCTGGATTTTTCTGCCTGTCTCTTTTCAACAATTCTTTGAATAAACACTATATGGCTCTCATTTCCTCCTGACTGGAAAAACAGTCTGCTTCTCAAAAGGAAAAAATAACAAATTCACAGTGGTTTGGTAATAAGTAAAATACTTAACATAAATAATGAGTAAGCAAAAAAGAAAAATTATCACTGCTACAAGTGTCAAAACCAGAAAAGTAGATGAGAGCTGCTTTTCTTGCACTGAGAGATTTTCACAATGCTATATTTGCTCCTTTAATTGGAGCTTTATACATTAGCATTTATCCAGCAGATTTTTTATAATGCTTAATATTAATAAAGGATTACACAACTCAAGGCCCCAAATTATGATAATTACAAAATTAAACCTCCTCAAGTTCTCTGAACAGGAGGTAACTGCCATCTCTTCCATGGAAGCAGGCGCGGGGGATACCAGGATGTGTAGGGATGTGTCTCTTTATGCAAACTGTCAGAGACCAGGCTTAGAGTAGGTATTACAAAAAAATTCTTCCCTGTGAGGGTGTTGAGGCACAGGGTGTCCAGAGAAGTTGTGGCTGCCCCACCCCTGGAAGTGTCCAAGGTCAGGTTGGATGGGGCTTGGAGCAGCCTGGGATAGTGGAAGGTGTCCCTGCCCGTGGCAGAGGCGTGGAATGGGATGAGCTTTAAAGCCCCTTCCAACCCAAATCATTCTGTGATATGATCCTAGGACAAAAAGAAATTGCCTCAAGTTGTACCAGGAGAGGTTTAGATTGGATATTAGGAAAAATTTCTTCACAGAAAGGGTTGTCAAGCATTGAACAGGCTGCCCAAGGCAGTGGTGGAGTCACCATCCCCAGAGAGACTTAGATGATGCGTAGATGCAGCATTTGGGGACACGTTTTAGTGGTGGGTTTGGCAGTGCTGGGTTAACAGTTGGACTCTATGATCTTAGAAGTTTTTTCCAACAGAAGTAATTCTCTGATGTGCCCCACATACACTCCCAGCCCATGAGTAGCAGAGCAAGGGATGTCTTACAGCTTCTCTTATTCACTAGAGAAGGGTTTACATTTCAGCCCTCAGCAAACAGGCTCCTTTATGCCCCTTAAACCTGTACAGGACCAGCCCAGTAACAAGCTGCACCACACAGTTCTCTAGGGACTCACCCTATGTGGTATTTCAAGGTATTTTCAATTATTAATGCAACATAACTATAGTGGACCAGGGGCTATATTTCTTCATACAGAACAATGTTCCACTTCCCTCCTTACACTGAAATTTCTCCTTCTTCTCTGTCATAACACTGAGGATTAAACCAATGATCTCAAGAGTGGATCTGTGTCAATGGGAGACATGGAGAGCAGTCCCAGTGAGCACAGGACTAAATCACCCTGCCAAAGTACAAAATTATAACATCTAAGATGAATTAGCTAATACTACAGTGAATTGGGTCTGAATTTGGTTCCCCTACTCCTCCTGCAAGTAGACAGTGAGTCCCAGCAAGGCAGAAGTCTGGGTCTTAGAAGGAACAGCTTGCCTGAGCTTACCTTCACAATTTCCCTTCAGCTGGGAAGATCCCCTCTCACTTTGAGGAGGTAATTTATCCAGAAAGGAAAATTTATTCATGATCATCTCAACAAAGTGACACATATGAACACAACCATATTCCAAATGCTTCTCTGCCATCTCTCTCCATCCCTGATGGGGATTCAGCTTTCTTCCATGCTGATTTTACCCATCCCCAGACAATCCATTTCTGGGGTTAACATGTGGAGAGGGTTTGCCACTAGCATGAGGAAAGCTGGCTTTCCTCCTTTAAACCAAGCTCCTGAGAACAGGCAACAGCCTTTTCTACATATGTTTATGCCTTACATTTAAATCTATTATTGCATGTCATTTACCAGTGCTGTGTAAAACCGCATAACCAGCCCCTTGAGGATGAAAAAGGACATGGACACAGCTTATGGTGATTCTTCCAGCACCCAGCTCCTTGCAAGGAAACGTCTCATATTGTGTGTTAGTTTAAACCTGAAGTTTGTTACTGCAGCTGCTGCAAGAGCGACTTTCCAAACACTGTTTTGATAGCACTGCTCTAGACAGCGCCTTGGAACAAGATTATAGTGTGCACCCGAGTTGTCAGTAAGTACTAAATCAGTCTGTTGGTGTTTTAAATGTGTGACATTGTGCTCAGGTCCATCTCTCTTTCCAGAATACCTGATCAAGGGGAATAAAGCAATTCCTTCTCATCTGAATTCTACAAGGACATTGGAAAACTCTGGGCCACTAAGAAAAAACGACATCTTCACGATGGTAGCCTCATGTTGATGCAGTCACAGATTAACTCACCTCCTGAATATAGTAGGGAGTAAAAAATTGAGCTAAAAAACTGCATTTCTAGGAAGATTCAAATTCTAGTGCATGAATATCAGCAGTGCTTGTGTCCACAGGGATTTTATAGAGTGGTTTTGAAACAATCTGTGCATCAGAAAATACCACATTTTTCAATGAGCACAGGAAGTCTGCAAAGCTTTTTGTGCAAAAAGCAAGGTTAAAACTCATTAGAGCTCACATCAGGCATTTGATGGGCTTTACAAGCTGCCTTACTGTCTTAAAGTGAAAAATAACCAGTAAGAATTGGTTTATATTTTTAAATGCCCTAGATTCTCCTTCTCTAGCTAGGAAGCAAAATTGCCCCATGCCAGACACTTATTCCCCTGATAATTCTTCTCCTATTGTTTTAAAATTACGAGTTTTGACAAGGGTTGTAAAAATTGTCGTTAAACCCTGCTCAAGAGCAGCAATGGAGCACAGGGAAGAAAGTAAAAATAGTGAGGATCTGGGCCATATTTGCCTCCACTTTACAGAGCAGAAGAAGGAATCTGTGGCAGGAACATTCAGGCCTTTCCCTTCTCAAGATCAGGGTTTATGCTGTGACCAGGGGCACCTGCAGTTTTGAGCAGCCATGGTCACTGGGACCAAGTCTCACAAGGAAAGATCCGTGTTTATGGCTTTCTTTGGCAACGAGAAGAAATTGGAAGCTTCTCCAGACTGCTCCTTTGAATATAGAGAAATCATAGGTTTTCTCCCAAAGAAAGTGATTTGCGAACAGTAAAATATTCTCTTGCGAAGAGTAAAATATTCTGAGATTAAGTCTGTGATCTATAATTCCCAATGTACACAGGCTCAGATTAAATTTTCCTTTTTAATTACAGTACAAAAAAAAATGTTTGATACAAGAAAGAAGAAAACAAATTTTAAAAATAACGGTAAAGAAAAGCCAAAACATTAATAAAACATTTCCAGTATCTCTTTGTAATTTCTAGTACTTTGATCTGATTTAGCAAATCACTGAAAATCCTAAAATCCTTGAATTTTAATTTGGAAGTTTGACTGAAATTTTTTTCTGTACTCAGCAGTGTCAGTACACAAACATGTTTGTACAGTTTACTTTACAGTGTACTTTGTTAAATCCATGTAAAACTTCAAGTTTGTTTCACAGGAACTCTGGATGTGATCTAAATAATTGAGCAAGAGAATCTTGTTAAATATTTAAGAAATGTATATTGGCATTTTTATATTTTACAGTACTGCCCTATTAAAATTTATGGTAAGGAAGATTCTATTAAGCTTTTGAGACACTAAGTACTAAACAATCCCTGAAGAGAAGAGAGGAGGGAATATAAGGATTACCTTGTTATTGACTGGTCCCAGAGTTTTTGAGCAAACAACACTACAATCCAATCTGCATTTGAAAGAAATGACACTATGGTTGGGCGCAATGAAAATCATTTTATCTAAAATCTTACTTATCTACCAAGACCTCTTGTGTCTGCAAGCACAAAGAATCTGCACATATACAGTGAAACAGTCATTCCATCCAAGTGTTTCCATCTTGGACTCATCCCCTGCAGCTTCAGGCAGTGCTTTACCTGACCTCCCGTGCCACATGGGTGTGAGGGGAGGGAAGAATAAAGGATAGCTGAAAAGCCTTAGTCCCGTGTCACAGAAGTAGTGGTAAAGAAAGAGGAAATATCTGAAGACACTCATGCTGTGGAACAGATCTCACATCGACACAACAGAGAGCAGCCACGGATGACTTAAATGGCTTTTGCATCACATAATTAATATTTTGAGACTCAGAATAGAGAAGCCAAACAGGACTTCATCAGCAAGTCAAGCTGAGCTCTTCTGAGTTTGACTCCAAAAATGGAGGAGAATAATCAGCAGACTCCCTGACTGACAGCTTTTGCACCAAGAAATCTCTCATGATAATGGCATAAACCACTGCCCAGCTACTGCTGTGTGCAAGCCACATACACATAAATAAATCTGTACATGCGTACCCACACTGAGCAAAGTGAGGTATTGTCCTACAGGACTCTAAGTCCTTTTAATAGCTTGAAACATGCAACTGAGAACAGAAATTTAGTTGCTTCTACCAATTATTTATAATAAAAGAACACAAGATTAGGAAAAGAGGAGCGTGTTGTTCCACATTACAGGAAAGCAAATGTTGCATGAACCATGTTCCTGGTCAGAAGAGAAAAAAAGGCACTTCTGGCCTGTGCAGTTAACTGTGTCAGCACAGCAGGCACTCATCCTGAGTTTTCTGGATTGATTTTAGAGACAGAATCTGTCAGACGTATAATACAAAGCTACCCAAGGCGAGAGCAAGGTGAATAATCACTCCCTGTGTAACTCTGCCATCAAAAGCAGCCAAAGCCCTGGAATTATGAAATTCTTTTTTGAAATGGCTTCCTTGACAATTTTCTCTTTGACTAGCAATAGCACTGACTCATTTTCTTAGTTACTTCTCTGATTTGTTTGCCAAAAATGTTGCAGCAGAGATGCTGCTTCAAGATGACAAGAATCTCAAGACACCTGGAAAATGTGTTTTGTAACACTGACAAGTGAGACCAAAGAAGAGGTTGTGTCAAACAGTATTAAACAGGATTGGGAGGGTCATTCCTTGACTTTAGGTTTTTGACATTGTCTCAAATTGCTCAGTTCTTTCCTCGTTTGCACTCTGCTGTCATTAGAATGCCATGAAAAGTGTCTGTAACTACAGCTGTTTTATTTCATTATTTTGTATTCTGCAGCTATTCCACACAAGCTGCTGGGACGACAGTTCCTATATAGCATCCAGCTAAATTCCAGACATCACACAGTTATTTATAATTTTATATAACAGTCAATTCAATGACAGAGTGAGAAGGGATGACTCAGATTCACTGACTTTTACTGACCAGAATGTACATTCCATATCTGTATTTGGTGAATCTTGACTTCTAGTTCACCCTTGAACTTACCTGGTTTGCTAAATTAAATACAAAATTAGGAAACAAAATCTAGTCCCAAATCTTTAATAATTCAGAATACATTAACTGTCATTATCCATAAATCACACAACAGCCTTTATGCTCTCAAATTAGAGCCTGTGCAAGCACTTTCCACACAGCAATGATACTCATTTCACAATGACACATCTGTGTTCCTTAATGTTCTGTCTGATGCACTCAGAATGCTCTTCCTAGAAACATGTAAGAGAAGAAAATAACTAAATATCAAGTATAATATGACGTGCAAAACAGGAGGAAAAGAAATCTTACTACATGACTAGGAAAACTTGTAATTTTTTTTTATTTTTTCAAGATATCAGCTATCTGAAAAGTTGTGGACTGCATTCATTCTACGAGTAACGCAATAATTAGATATCTTTAACATAAACATTAAAACTTCCACCAGAGTGATTAAAAATGTTTTTATAGGAGCCTTGGGAAAAAAAATTTAATAAATCAAGTTGTGTTCTATTTTGCTACAGAGTGAGGAAAAGTCCTCTCTAGCTACATCTTTACTTCTTTCTCTTCCTGTCTGCTCCCCAGGTTTAAGAAAGTTGGGCTTGGTCTTTAAACCATGATGGAACTCAGGGTTTGGGGCAACCTCACGCTGACACAGAGTTTGGGCAGAGCCTGCTCTGAGACAAAGCCCCGCTGGGTTTATGTGCCAGCACAGACTGTGGGAAGTGCCCTGCACCCCGCCCCAGGCTGGGGGGCCTCATGGTCACCTGTGCTCATGACTGACTCATGTTTATAGGAAAATCCAATTAAATCTGAACACAAGTGTATTCATTACTTCTACATAAAACTTGGAGCCTTTATATACCCTCTTGCCTCTTCAACTAAAAGGTGCAAGTTAATAACGGCCATAAGAAGAAACAGCATTTATTGTATGCAACTTGCCTCCAAAGCTCTGAGCACAGAGATTTTCTCTTCCATACTGTTTAAATATAGATGAGTGGTTTTTCAAAAATGGTAGAATTATTCAGTTCTTTGTTATTGATAAAATACTCAGAAAGGTCGCAGATGCAGCACTTTATAGATGATAAATATTCCCAACAGGAAAATCCACTGAAAAAAGCTACTCTGACCTTTTATCCATTGCAAAATGACTTCCCAGGCAGTAAGAGCCCCATTTCGTTTAGCTAGTTTTTTGTTTGTTCTCCCATGAACTTCAAAGATGTGTATTTTATTAGTCATTCCAGGAAAAAAAAAATAAAAGTCAGCAACATTGCTAGTAAAATTCAGGAAGATATTACAGATAATTCCTGCTGCAGAAAAGAAAGCAAAGCACTGTGCATGGAGAGAATCAGCGAAATCAGGATGTCCTTCACAAAATTATTGCTTCATTATCTGTACCCCTGATGTTGTTACAACCTTTGATCTGTAGTCAAGACATACCTATCCAAACTATTTCTCTATATTTACATTCATACATTTATCACATCATGAGCCTGCACCCCAAAAATACATGTGCAGCGACATATTATTTGCACAGAAACAGAAGAAATATAACATTAAAACAAAATCTTATTATTTTTAAGCCAAACTCAGAACTTGTAAGACTTTTAAAGCACATTTTCAATGGCTTGAATTTGACAGTGGGTGAAGGCATTGCACACAAGTGCTGACAGTGCTGGTTTGTTGCACCACGTCGTCAGGAGTGCTACATGCACAGTATATTTTACAATAAAAACTTGGAGGTACTCAGGAGCACCTTAAAATGTTAATGATGCCATCTTTCGTACTAGACAAGTAACGTTAAATCCAACCCCCCTGCTCTAAGACAAGGAAAATATTGTTAGCACTAGTCAAGAAACCAACAGAATTAGGTAAAATACTTTTCCCATAGGAAGCAAGCCTGCAGCACTGCGATCCAGCATTTGAGGACACTCCCAGTAAGAAAGGTGCAAATATGTGATTACAAAACACCGCATCGAAAGCCCAGGAGGGGTTATTGCTCCACAAGATCAGACGCCCCGAGCAGATGATTTCAGTCTGACCTGCAGTGGCCACAAGGCCGGCTCACAGCACACACTGCTGCGTGAGGAGAGTTGGCTTGGAAGGAACAGTTCTCTATCAGCTCACAGGTTCATGGTCCTTTTCCATTGACAGGACAATCTACTGACAAGTGCTTACTAATTACTCTCAGGAGTCAAGGGGCAGGCTTAAGTTTGCCTTGAAAGGGTAATTCTGAGAGTTAAGCAAAGCTCAAAGTCTTCCTCACGCACCAAGAGAGCAAAGCATGGGTGCACTCCAGTTTCTGGCACGGAATGACAGCTCAGCTCCAGTTTCTCCCTTTGCTTCCTGCACAACATGGGCTGGGGGTGGATGGTGTTTTTCACACCAGTTTGGGCCCTAGGAGAGACTGTGGCATCACAGCTTATAAACACCAAGGTGAACACAAGGCAGCAATTTCCCCAGAGGCATCAGAGCCTGCGACAGGCTTTGGATGCAGTGATTTTTGCTTACTACGTTACAATGGAAACCTCTTTTAATACATATCCTTTGGGTCCTCTAGTCCTGTAACAGCTTTATCTCTTTAACAGAATTAAGTGCTGTCTTACCAAGCAGTCACATACAAATTAAGACCTAATAATCATTATTTTTGATTGACTGGCAAGGGTTATGTGGCTGATCTATTCATTATTAGTTACGGCTTACATGGGTCTTCACCAGAAATACTGGTTCCACGCAGTCTGTTGAGATATAAATACATTTTTTAATGGACTCAGGATCTCATACCAACTCTTTTACTCACACATGCCAATCAAATCACCTGCATGTCTGCTGACTGGAAGTGGCCCAAGCACTTGAGCAAAGGCTACATACAGGAATGAGAGAATACAGATCCAGACTTCCTTTTTCATGTTTTATTTATACAGACTTGTGATTATTTGATGTTAAATGTATTGTTAACACATTTCTTTATAGCTATTCCATTTATAATTTATTTGTATAAAGGATGTTAATAGCATCCTCTTATTACAAGAAGAGCTTCTGGAGTTCTGGGATTCTTGTCGATGAAATCTAGGGATTATTTGGGTTATCCATGTGTGAATTCCCTCTTTGTCAGTGGGCAGATTCACTTAGAAGACATTTGTGCATTCTTCAAGCTCCACTTTTAATTCTCCACTTGAAGAGCAGCAATGCAAAGCATCCACAGAAAAAAACTACAAAAACAAATCAACCAACCAAACAAAAAACCCAACAAAAAAACCACAAACCCCAAAAACTAAGGATGAGACTGAAAAAATTGAACCTTAGAGGAATCTAAGCCTCCAGACCCACTGGACAGAGGCATAGAAATAAGCAAACCAGCTGGCTATGGCAGAAAAGTTCCTTTAATTTCTAATCTGATCTCACCCCAAGCAGCTGTAAGATTTTTTAGCTAGACTGTGGGGTAATGTATATTGATGTAACCCTATAAAAAAGCTGAGAGTCCATCAGAGGCCCTAAATGTTGGGTCATCAATACAGTGCATCTGTTAATGAGAACAGGGCTTGCACACAGTTTGGGAAGGAGCTGAAGGAGAGTTCCCCAGTCCCAAACACCTTGCCAGCATGCAAAGCAGAGCTGTGCAGTGCCTGCCTTGCACCACTAACACTGGCAGAGCAAGTCTGCCATCTGCCATGCCATGCCCTGTGCCAAGGCTGGCAGTACAGGAGCTCTGGGCAGTTTTCTGCCAGGCTCTTGCACATCACTGTAAACTTGACGTGCTCAGCTCTCTTGCTGCACTAACACGTCTGGCTTCTTGAGGTTATCCAAGGCTGGGAATCCCCCTCTTATTTGCAAAATCTTCTAGAGAGAAGATGGTCAAACAAGCAACAGGTTTGGATGCTAGAAATCCAAACCTATTGTAGAGCAGTTTACTTGGCATACATGTGAGAGCATCCTGCCTTACTTACGGTCTGAGGGAAAGGTACTGAAACACCAATTTTGTACCTCTTCATGGTAAGTGTATTGCTTATGATGGAAGAGAGCACATTTTCATTGCAACTCAAAACCTTGGCAAAATTGAGCCCAGAGCTACGCTTTCTGGTGTTGGGCATAGACAGTGGGGAGGATCACGGCAGCAGCAGGGACAGAGCATCGGGGTCTGCAGGCACACCACTGCCTCAGAGGGAGCAGGGGCAGGGGAATTTGAGTAGACATCTCCTCCAGGACAGCAGAGAGCAATGCTGATACTGCTCTTTTTTAAGTTCTTGTCAGATCTACTGAGCAGTAAGTCCGTATTTAACATTTCTCTCACCTTCAGAGTCCTTGTAGCTGCCAGTGCCCAGACTGCTCCTTCAGGCACAGGCAGAAAGGCGGAGTAAGGCCATGAGGAACAGCCAAATCCACATTGATCCATATTTGTTCATAGTTTCAATAATAGATTATAGCCACAAATAAAGCATGGCAAGTTGTCAAGAAAACTTGGAGTTTGCACAGCTGAAGTTTTACCTCGTTCATTTCTCTGCATATCAGATTTCTGGAACAAACCTCACAGTGTTTGACAACAGTATCTCCATGGCCCTCTGAGCACTTGTCTGCACCCAACACTGAAATAATGAAAAGCAAAGCTACCACTTTTTACAAAGAATCAAGATTAGTAAACTTGCAGAAAGATTTTTGTGAGCTGAAGGCACTTGAATGGAAAAGATAAAAAGGGAGGAGAATGTGCTCGTGCTGCTCTGCAAATTATTCAGAGGCTCATCATTAGCATTACCTGCAGAAGATGATCTAATGCCAACAGCAACCAGTCTGAATGCAAATACTCTTTCTTCTCCCACCACCACCAAGGAGCCAAACATTTGGAGCCCTTAGCCAGGGATGCAGTCATAGTAGGTACAATCATAAGTTAAATTATAATTGAAAGCTACGGTACAGTAGTCTTAGATGAGGGATCAGTGCTTTCGAAAACGGGCGAGGAGAGGAGATACATCTGTCTCTGTACATTTTATTGAAGTCTGACTCAAAGCACAATGTTGGTGATTTAACATAAATGCAACACATTTTTGTAATCCTTATCAAACATTCACTCACTAGATCAGCATAAAGCACAGCTTATTAAAATGGATAAGAGGGGATTATGTGATTCCCATTGTGAAGGAAAAAAAAGTATTTAAAATACAGAGATTCTTTAATCTGTTGCTCAGAAGGCACCGTGCACATTGCCGATGGAACAATGTGCGTGCATCCAACTTTTAATCACACAGGTCCTGACAAAGGGAATAGTGAAATTATTCTTTCCAGCACGCAGGATAAGCTGTTAACAATATAATCCTGATTGCATGTCAAACTTTGATGATTTTGGTTTGGTTACTGAATAAGTATTTAACTACACTTTGCAAGTTATAACAACAAGGATGAGATTTCAGGGTCTAAACCCTCATTCTAAACTTTTGTATATCTATTTTGGGCATACATAGTGTTTTCTGACAAAATTTTATATGATGTTTTGGTATTTAGCAAACAAACCAAATTTGAGCACTCACAAGTAAAGACCATATTTTTCAGCAAAAGCATATCCCAAATCAAGTAATCTCTGATGACAGAAGTGGATTATTCATCAGGAACTAAACTAAGCTTTTGAAAAAATATTTTTAGATCACAGTTGAAAATATTGGCTTCATTTAGTAAAAGAGAGTATTATAACTTTAAAAATTGTCAGAGGTCAGATTTCTTCTGCTATGCTATTTTTTAAGATATACTTAGAAAAAAAAAAAACTAAAAGAAAGGGGAGGGGACATGTATCTTCTTGGAAAATATTGATGAACCTGTGTCACAAGACTCAATGAACTGGCAGAGATGACGTCTTGAGACAGTCACACGTACCTATAGGACTAAAAACTGCACTTCAAGGAGCTCAGAAGTTGAAGAGATGCCCACATTATCCAGGCTTTGTTTTCAATAAAAGTTCTCTTTTATTTTGTCACAGGTTGACTCAGGCTATGAGCTGCCAGACACTTGAGAAATATCCAAAATGAGGAGGTACCAAAAAACCTCAAAGTTTATTTATTTCTGCAAGAGAAATCATGGCTTAAACAAGTCCTTAACATTTGTAGCTTAGATGACTGTGGCATCCTAATCATGTATCAGTCAGAAGCATATTTCTCAAATCTCATCTACTGAGTAAGAACAGTTACTGTGCTGCTGTGGTTAGTGTTCTGTATGAATCACTGACCTATAGTTACAATGTTTAGCAATCAAGGATATAACTGAACCTTCGTTACAATACACAGTTAAATTCAAAGAAAAGGTTGAAGGACATTACAACTCTCATGATTATTTCAGATCAGAGGTAAGTTCTGGTCTAACTTAGAAGCAACCTTGCACAGAAGTTTGTATTTTCCAAATCATATTTGAGGGGAGTGGTTTTGCTAAAATTACAAGTGGGGTCAGAAAGAAGCTGAAGACACCACAGTAAAGAAAATATAAGAACATGAGGATGTTTATGCATAAGGGGAGTTTTACTACTTGTACATGCCTGTGGTTTCACATTAGTTCTGAAAATAAGCTGATGCCTTCAGCAGTTATAGTTGCACTTAAATACCCTTTAATCACTCAGAATTTGTCTTACGACTGGGAGAAAATTAGAAGAGAGTGTTTTCAATTTACATCATTCAGCCAGGAATTAAAAAATAAATACTGTAATAATGAATCCTTATAAAATTATACCATCCTTAAAATAAGGTCCTAGCAACATGCTATCATCAGGTGGATTCAATTCGGTATTAAACCTAGGAAAACAGAAGAGCTCAGCACAAGAAATTAATCCTTTTCAAGTGTTGATAGGAGTGTATATGCTGTTGGCAGAACCCTCTCAGTAGTGCTCTGCTTGAGCCCAAGGGCAGAACAAACACGAGCAAGTCATTAGTGAGACAAAATGCTCCAGTGAAACATCACCTGCCACCACAGGTTTATGCAAACAGATAAGGAAACTGGTTAACAGCTAGAAAGTTCCATCACAAATATTAACACCTCGAATGAAGTGACTGGCAGGGCTGACTCTTTTGACCAGAGGGATGTACAGTGGTCCTGATGTACTTCTGAGCCTTCAGCACTGTAGGAATGAGGTAACATATGTCCAAATATAAATTCAAATGTTACTCACGGTCTTTTTAAACACAACTTGACCTTTAATTGCTGTTTATTTAGCATTAAAGGTAACTAAGTACATTTTAGCTCTTCCATCAAGGAAAAGGAAAATTCGCTGCCATGGCTCAAATCACTACAGGCTGGAGAACCAACTGGAAGAACTACTTTTCATGGTCTCTTCAGTAACTCACCACCCATGTTTTTGGAAGCTATGGCATTATTTTTGCACACTGCTCAGCAGAAGTCAGTATTTTAATTTTTACCCTGTTTGCTGCATGAAGAGAGCCAGTATAAGTAATGCTGAGCCAGCCAAGCCTGCCATTAATTACATGAGTTCTGCCTTTTAGTTAATCTTTGAAGAGTTAATTCTTCAGGTGAAACAGCAAAGAGTATTTTTTACTTACATTGATAAAATAAATTATCATAGGGCTATTTTACTCTTAAATATTGATTTTAGAAAGGGAATGCATGAGTTCCTTGATAAACAGACTGGAACATCAATCATGTAATTTACTCTGACATTGAGTGAGATACGATGTCAAAAATGGGAGTTTCTGAAGGTGGAAACTTGTTGATTAAGGCCTACAATACTCCACAGTACCACAGTGGACTCTCTGCCTCAAATCACTGCTGTTTTCATTGTGACCCAAACGTGATGGCCAGTGACCAAAGAAGTGTATGAAGTTGTGAGCTGGATTATGATAGTGAACCAACATAATTATTTAATGCTAACAAAAGCCATGGTGGGAGTTCTAAGTCCTTGCTTCTTTAAGTGGAAAACACATATCATGGTAAAGCTAAAAAAAAAATCTATGTTTCAAAACATGTTTTAATAATGATTTTGAGGAAAAGCGAAGCTCTGAAATAGAAAACAACACAAACATAAGTTGGCAGTAACTCACATTCTTTTGAAGAAAAAGAACACACATCTTAGACCAGGTCCTTTGTAACCTTGCCATAGTTTTGGGTTTGTATGTTTTATTCATTTTGAGAGGTGGTATTAGCCACATAATTATTGTTGTAATTCATTCCTTGTGTTCCTATGGATTAAACAGTAACTTATCTGTAGTAATTATGCAATAGGCTGTAACTAACTGAAATATGAATACTGCCAGTTTGTCCCACTGTGTTTCAGATCTGCTACATAATTGTTAATGTTCACAACAGTGCAGTAATTGAATTACAGAACATTAGCCACATGATTATTATGATCGTAAACTGCTATCAAAGGGAAGACTGTGAAATAAGACTCCAAACTCTGAAGTTATTAAGTTCATTGTGAGCTGTATCTGTCCCACTCTTACACTGAGATTTGTTTAATCACTAGCACAGCCATTACTTTTTTCACCTGTAAAATTTCAGTACACATAACCAGCCTTATCTTCTGAAATAGTTTCATGGTTCCCAGCTTTGATTTTGATGCAACCCACATAAGTCTTCCCTGTTGCTAAACTGGCCAAATTTCCAGTACTGAAAAATCTTAACATATTTAATTGAATGAGCCTACCTTTGAGAAGCATTGAGCAAATATCTATCTGCTCAGGTTATCAAACTAGGGTCCTGGTGGGATTCACTTGACCTAATATCAGCTTTAGGTTGGATACCCAGTCTAAGACAGACGTACAGGTTCAACATACACAGAAAAAAAGTATTTCAGGGAAGAATTCTTCACAAAGGAAGGTGTTTAAGAACCTGCAAGTGGATGTTCTTGGGAAATATTTCTGTTGAGGAGCTTTGGTTAAAACACCATTTTTCTGGCCAGTCAGGGTACGCAGAAGTCTCAGATGGAATAATTTTGGTCCCATAGTATTGGTGAACAAAGGTCATTCTCTTCTGTAGTTTCTTACATGTACTTCAATTGAAATACAAGGTCCCCAAATCCAAAAAGAGGCTGCCCGTTTTGATTCTGAATGCATCATAGTCCAACCTAAATGCTCATTTTATGTCACGGTTTAATTGGGAAGAGTCTGTCCCTGAGTTTTACATCTTAAATGTGATATTATCCTCATTAGTCATTTGTTGCCTTTTTTTTTTTAAATATGAGCTAAATGCCTTGCATCAGAAGAACATGACTGAGAATATAATTGAAATAATTACTTTTAAAAAGACTTCTACTGTTATTTTTCAAGATTACTTAAACTATCAGAAAGACGTGTAACGTAAACCTGCATGAGCAAAGAGATATTAGCCTGGAAACAGCAAATGTGAACTCTTCACACACTGAGGCTTTCTACATCTGGCACCTCTGGATTATTCTTCCACCACTACCCAGCTTTCATGAGTTCTTTTATTGTGTGAAGCTGCAGATTATTTGTGGTGAATAGAGCCCTAACGGATTACTCATTGTTAATTAAATAACTTGATTCTGTCCACTGAATCTAATGCATTATAGTATTTAATGTTTGTTTGGTAAACTGCTTTGCTAAATGCTCCTTTGACTTTTATTGGTAATAAACATTAAGCATTTATGGCCTGTGAAAGCAGCTTCACATCTAGCTTATGCTGTTACTATTTACAGTTTGTTAATGAAATACCATTAACTTGCTCCAAACTGCAACTTGTTTTTGTTCTACTCCTTAACTTTTATTATATAGCATATAGAATAAGTCAATGGAAATCACAGGAGCTATAAGCAGCAATGGTACTTTTTACAAAAAACCTTAACATTGTCAAATCCAAACACACTCTTAACTATATAAAACTCCAACTAGCATTTTTTTCCTTTTTATTCCTGCTTTTGCTATGTGCACACATACATTTATTTGCATATGCCATTCCCAGTCTGTTCCCTGCAAAGGGAGGACATCAGTTCCAAGCATTCCCAGGAAAAGTGCATTTGAGACATATCTGTGGAAAGCCTGGCTCAGTCCAAAATTAAACCTTTACTGTGCATGACAGTGGCTTCACAAAACTGCAGCTATCTGATCTTAGGTAAGTTGGTAGTAGGTAAAAGGTGCCTGCTCAAAAATAAAAACCTCTTTTCCCCCTGTCCACACAGGCACATGCTCCTCTTTCTGTGTACTAACACAACACAGCTCCTGAGAGCTCTCGAAATTTAAGAGCAGCAGTCTGTGTGTGCAAGTGATTTGTGTTGCTACACTGAACAAGCAATGCATTTTATCTGCCAGAGGTATAAAATACAGGGTTCTGCCAATTTAACAGTCTCCTGTCTGTCGTGTGCAGTGGCAAACAACTTAAGTGAGCCCAACTCTCCATACAGAGGGGGCATGTGCTGTGTTTATGGGGGAAGACACACAAACATTGTGCTTTTCAAGATAGTTCCTTTGCTTTTGCATTTGTTTTCAAATTATTTTCTTTGACTGTTAGATATGCCCCCCAAACATACTTATTGAATATATTGTGTAATCATCCCACGTGTTTATCTGCTTGGTCTGTGTCCACAGAGGGGAGCATACTGCCCCACTTACGTTCCCTTTCCCATGCAGACTTGAAAAGTTAAAAAAATGGTTTGGTCTTTCTGATACATTTAATTCCTGTAAAGAAACCATTATTGTGAGAGTGCAGTTTTCTCTGATGGAAGTAGTTGAGTGATTCGTTATTCTCCTAAGGAAATGTCTAATTTTGTTTAAAAAAATCATTAATAAATGAGATGGCAAGAATTCCAGCTGTTGTAAGCTTAAGAACAACAACACATCTATCAAGCAATGAACACTATACAGTTTCAAAAGAGGTGACATTTCAGGTAGGCTGAGGGGAGCCCTTCTTGCTGTCTACAATTACCTGAAAGGAGGCTGTAGCCAGGCAGGAATCAGCTGCTTCTCCCAGCTGGCAAGCAGCAGGACAAGAGGAAGTGGCCTCACATGGCACCAGGGAGCTTTAGAATGAATATTAGGAAACATTTCTTCACCAAAAGAGTTGCCAAACCCTGGAACAGGCTGCCCAGGGCCATCACCACACCTCTGGAGGGATTTAGAGATGTGTAGATGTGGCACTTGGAGACATGGTTTAGTGGTGGACTTGGCAGTGCTGGGTTAACAGAGTTTATTTTCTCAAAGGGCTTTTCCAGCCCAAACAATTCTATGATTCCATGAGGGCAATACTCAGACAAGGAGGTGCCTGTGGGGCACCAGGCAGGGCTCAGAAGGGCTCCAGTCTCAGACCAGCACAACTGCTGATGCCAGCAGAGGCGCAGTGCAGGGGTCAGTGCTCAGCCAGGCCTCCACACGCACGAGGAGACAGAAACCACCAGGGAGGTGCAGAGCAGAACTTCAGAGGGAGGGACATCCTTAGGCTGCCTTTTGGGTGGCTTCACTGGCATTTTAATGTCTCCAAATTTGCATCTGTGCCTTTGGGTACTGCTCAAGGGTGAGCTGCACAATCTTCCCCTTGGCTGATTTACTGAGCTGTGATTTTTTTTTTCTTGAAGTTCTTTTTATTTAATATTGATCATTGTAGAGTGCTGTAAGGTAACAGCATGAAAGTGTTATTAACTTACTGGTAGGGTACATTTTATTTTCGAAAAAGAAAAAAAAATGAAGTGTTTGTGTGTGAAGGTTTTAATCTTCATGTATAGCTCCATGATGAATAAGTGTTAAGTTAATATTGAGAAATTCTGATTTTTAGACTCAAGTCATACAATCACAGAGGAAAAAAAGAAATATTCTCATGCTCTTCTATCCACCTCCCTCCCCAAAATCCGGGCATGAGTAAGCCAAGAGGTGTCTAAAAGAAGCTAATCTATTCTTAACCTTGCTTCCTAAGTGACAGCAAAATTAAATTGAAGCAATCATGAATCATGGGAGGATCAGAGCTGAGTAACTAATTGGCCTATTTTCTGTACTGTCAGAATCCTCTCGAGCAATTTTCCTCAATTATAACTGCAAATCAGCATGTTATTTCCTCCTCACAAACTACCCATTGCTGAGGGACTAACTAGGTGTCCCAGGATATTTCCTGATCTATTGCTGGAGACCAATTCCCACTGTTTAATAATTACAGAAATTCAGAGTCCCATGTTGAAGGGCAAAAAGAAAAAAAAACCCTTTTACCTATTAAGAAAAGGAAAACCTTAATTATAGAGAATAAGCCTTATTTTTAATAGCAGGCTTTCCCAATAATTGGGGATCTTCTTTGATCAAACCTTCGGACAGCCAGAACATTCTCAACACTTGCTCTTCAGATATTGATTTCCCTTCAGTATGAAGGCTGTAATACTAAAACTCTGTCAAATGTGGAGTCCACTGGAAAAAAGGACAACAGTTACACACTGCTATTGTCTAGGGAGATCAAAGATATGATTTTGCAAAGATAAGAAACTTTCATTCTGTTACACCAGCCAAGGGAAGTTGGCGGCTTCTCTGGCTACCTGCTCATGGTGTACATTCCACATGTTATTTGTTTCTTCAAGATGCATTATTATGTCTATTATTTAGTTAGCATCAATTTAACCTTGTAATAGCAAATATGAAATGAAAAGACAGAACCTCATCTATTATAAAGGATAAATAACACCTCAAAGAGATCCCTTTGGAAAAAGGAAGGTGATAAAACAATTGACCCTTCTAAAACATACTATCCAAAATTCCTCATTTCAACAAGAATATAAAAATATAGAGATTAATAAAACTGATCTGGAATAAAATGGAGAAAAAAAAGGTTTTTTAAAAAAAACCAATTTTCTTATTCATTTCAGTGCAGTGGTACTTCACTGGATGACAAAGCATTTGGGTTTTCCAGGTGACAGGTCCAGCAGATTCACCCTGACCTGTCAGGCCAGTGAGGAAAACCTACACACAACAGCCTTAGGGCTTCTGTTTGTTTGCTTGTTTTTTAAAATCTTTCCCACTACTAGCAGCTTGCCTGCCCAGGGGCTGAGCTGGATTTGCTTTCAGAGCAATTCCTTCTGGCTCATTAGTAATGACAGGCTCATTTTCCCCAGTGACACCAGTGCTAGTGCCACACAGGTCTTTACTCATCTTTCACATACACTTGACATGAGAGAAGAATTGTTATAAGTAGTATTCAGGCACCTTTCTTTGTTGCTTGAGCTGAGAAAGAGATTTTGGATTCAGCATCAGTAGTACAGCTTCAAACCCCATCCTCTATCACATAAAATAATGGCTTAGTATTGGAAATACTTCCATCTCAGGTAGTCAAATTCCAAAAAAAAAAAAAAAACAAACCCACAAAAAATCATAAATTGCATGTGTGTATATGTGTGAATTATCTTAACATTCTTTTCTACAGCATGAAGAATTCAACTTTTCCAAACACTGTGCTCAGTGGTGACATTTTGACATTTTAGGATTTTTTTTGGTGGGTTTTTTTGGGATTTTTTTTTTGGTTGGTTGGTTGATTTTGGAGGATTTTTTTTTAAGTAGGCAGCTACCTATAAACTAAAAGGAAATAGATTATTAGAACATCACAGAGATACTGGAATATATTTAAGGTTTTTTTGTTCTCAATAGCTGCAGTTGTCAGAAGCAGCTCCATCATTGCTGTCTGGGAATGAATAAACAACCATCAGCATCTCCAAGAAGGTCTTATGCACTTTGCTGAAAGTAGTGCTGCACTAGAACCTTTTCTAAAGACTGGGCCATTACCTCATACCCTGTTTTAGTTTGGTCTAGTGAGATTCTGGGAGTTTCTGCAGTGTTAGAATAGTACTACTTCATAGTGTAGAGTAGTAAAGAAATTCCCTTCCTCAAATCAGCTGGAACTGTGCCCCAAAATTTTCAGTTCATTTCTAAAACCCATAGAAATATCCACCAAGTTTCTCAGTGCTGCATTGCAGCTCTCTAATACAGTGCCTACAATATCTGATGGAGGAGTTCCATTGAAGGTGTTGAAATGGTCATGCTTAAATAAATAACTTCAGATGGCCTTGATTCAGTAATTTCTTTAAAGTAAAAGCTGTGCTGTGTTCATAATCTGTGGTCAAGAAACACTTTTTACCCTGTCCAGTTAAGAAACAGAAGAATGTTGACCTGAGGTTAACAGGGAAAACATTTGAAGACAACAATAGAAATTATGTGAGGGATGCTTAAAACATGTATCATCTGCTGATTTTTTCTGTCCTTCTATTGTATTGTGTTTTGGCAATGAGCCATTGCAGTTCCAAAGCAGCAGCTTTTGTTCAGCTGTGGACCACAGGGCACAGCATCTCCTATTCTCTTTGTCTGTAGGGGATTTCAGATATGCATAAAAAAAGAAAGCGAGCATAACACTATTGACTTCAGTGATGTTTTGATGTTTTGCTGGTAGAACAGAGCATCGTTTGGTGCTGGTAGAACAGAGCATCGTTTGGCTTTAAGCAAGTGAATGTGAAATCTAATCAAGAGAACCCCAAGGAGAGCCCAGGATTTACAGCTCTCTAACAAAGATGAGCTGACAGAAGGTTAAATGATGTCATTTCTAAAGTACTAAAGCACTGTCTGGTGGGGGGAACTGCAGCACTGGAAATAAGATGCTTTGAACTCATTCACAATGGTAGGAGATGTGATGGAGATTTCAGATCTGGAACTGTTTAAAATTGCTCCCAAGAGAGTAAGAGCACACAGAGCACCAGTACCATGTACACCAGTACCACACAGGACACCACGCCTAGGCTCACGTACTTTGCCAAGAACCAAGGCTGCTCAGTGGATGGACACCTTGGTGGATCCTGATAACCCCCCTCAGCACCTACTCGTCCAGTTCATCTGTATTGTGCCTTCATGCCAACTGTCAAAACAGAAAACACCTACCAAGGGGCCCATGTTTGAGGACATGATTGTCACTCCAATTTGAAAAGTGCAACAGAAAGTAGCATTAAACTTTAGGCTGACAGAGAGCAGGCTTAAATTAGATATTAGGAAGAATTCTTCCCTGTGAGGGTGGTGGGCCCCTGACACAGGTTGCCCAGAGAAGCTGTGGACACCCCATTCATGGAAGGGTTTAAGGCCAGAATGGATGGGCCCTTGAGCAATCAGGCCTAGTGGAAGGTGTCCCTGCCCATGGCAGGGGGTTGGAACTGATGGTCTTTAAGGTCCCTTCCACTCTAAACCATTCTGTGATTCTACAATTTGCTAGAGGAGGCAGATGAACGGTAAATTCACAGTTCAGTGTGTAGGATGATGCAAATCAGGACACGTGCTGCTGGGATGTCAATCTGTACTGCAGAAGTCAGAAATCAGAGCTAGCTTTGAATGGTATTTAAGCACTCTCAAACTGTGCTACTGAATCATACATATTCATTTGGTTTATTTTTCTGTTCATTTATTAAATGTGCTTATCAATCAATTGGCACAACTATTTGTCATAAGCTCCAATATTGCTGTCCCACACATTAGCTCTTTGATGCCAACCAAAGGAAAACTGATTCCAGCTTGCTGCTCCAGGACAAGGATCTGGAGACAGCCCTTGCAGCCCCTGAACTCCTGCCACACACACAGTGCACAACATGACAATACAGATGACAAGCACATGAAACAGTATGATTATGGGCCTCCAACCTCTGTTCCTCACATCCTCCCACAATGGCTGGTTCTAAACAAGGGCTCTGCCAATAGATTTTTTTTTTTCCCCTGCCATCTAGCCAGTTCAGGCTCTGGCCTTGCGTGTTGGAGCTTCCTGGTTTAACTCACACAGTTGTAGAATTTGAAACATTTTCCCCTGGCAATTGTTAAAGAAGCTCTGGAGTAGAATTTGCATGAGGCAGCAACGCCTGGTAATTCTTCCTTCTCAGCACTGTGTGTCATATAATCCTATCTCCCACCACACCATCAGTGCTATGCTGAGCAAAGCAAAGTAACAAACTGCAGCTCAAGCCTTTTATACTGCAAACCACTGCAGTCACACTAAGAACTTCATCACAAATGGTCATACTGATTCATTAAAAACTGTTACTGCATCAGAGGTAAAAAACCACTTGTGTGGGTCACCTTCTCTGGGGGTAAAAGCCTCCTCCTCACCAGCACATAAATCATCATATCTCCTTTTTAAAAGTAAACAAAACCAGCCTCTCCTGGAAGAAGTTGAATCTGGTTTTTCCCCTGATTTTTTACCAAGAATAAAAGCTATGAGGTTAACTACGGGATAGTTCAAGAAGTGTTTGGACAATACCCTCAAACACCTGGAGTGATTTTTGGGCTTGTCCAGTGCAATGGACAGAGCTGGAGTCAATGATCCATATGGATCTCTTTCAGCTCAGGTTATTCTGCGATTTTTTTTTTTTTCTATGTTAGTATTATTTTGATAACAACCTATCCTGATTTTTTGTATGATATTGTTCTCTTCAGTTTCCCCTGTGTTATTTGCATGTGAATGCACCAGCTCATATGCACCAGAAACCCCTTCCCTGAGATCACCACCAGCTAAAACACCATACATCCTTTCAGGGCACGTGTTAGCATATAAAAACCTTACTTTGCTCTTTTGTTTTCTTGTATTAGTGCATCTACTGGATTTTACCTAACTAGAATGGTTTACATTTTGTCTCCACTAAAGTGTAATATAACATAATGAGTGCTAGATAACCAACCACTTCCCTTCTTTCTTGAGTGCAGTTACTGTCAGCTTAAGTGCACAAAGCAAGCCGAAACACTGCCACACTTTTTTGAGAGAAGCTAGAACTTAGACCAATGTATTGAACAAACCCAAGAAATTATTATGTTTTTCCTGCTTGAAACAAATAAAAGTTTCATGGCCCTGAGTGTACCAGTAGCCCCTGACCAACTTGAACAGCCTTACTTGAGGCTTACATGACACCCTCAAGCAAAGCCCTGACACCCACAAGCCCTCCCCCAAAACAGCCCTTGCCTTTGGCTCCTGCTTTGCTGCCTCAGTGGGCCAGCCCCACTCATGCTGCTCCGTCTCAAAGGGCTCCAAGTGTTCCTCCCTAAAAATATCCTTTTATATTTGGTGTCATGTCAAGTATATACTACCCATGTGCATAACAACAACTATAGACAACACTGATTCAAGAAAATAAAAAATCTATAAATGGCATCACCTTGCATTAAACTTTTGACTCGAGGTGAACATGGAGTAGACCTGACATTCACAGTTATTCAGGTCAGACATTTAACTCTGCATGGTCCAGGTCCATCTCTCCCCAAGGAAAGGCTGTTCTCTCTTAATGAATGCATACGCTCGCTTTACATTTTCCCAAAGCCAAAAGAGGTTGAGATGGAGTTTGGCTGATATCCAAGCTCAAGCTGCACAGAAACACGAGGTGACTGTGAATACACTAATCAAAAATGTAGAGTAAAGAAAGGAACAGAGTATTATCTCTTAAGAGGAGAGGTTAATTCTGGTTTCTACCCTGATTTTATACCAATGTTGTCTCACAGGTATTAGCGATGCTATTTCTAATCACCCCTAATATGACAGAAAAGATAATTAGATTAAGTATAGCCAAAGCCTTTGACTTCTTTTGTGCACCCAAATCATAGCACCAGAATGCAGAATGCTCACAAAAATCACATACTTACTCAAATAATCCTTTTGAGTTCAGAAATAAATATGGCAAGTAAATTTCAAGATTAAGACCCAAATTTCAGAATAGGAAAGCCAGATTAAAGAAAGTAGGACAAAAATGTAACCCTTCACAGCAAGCAAAAAACCAAAAAAAAGAAAAATTTTCCTCTAAGGGTCAGTAAACTAAGATTAGTGGTTTTTTTATTGATGAAGGTTTAAGGATTATGTTCAGAGGTTTACAGATGACTTCTGAAAAAGAAACAAGATGCCTAAGTGACCTGTGGTAAATTTATTTTAAGAAACCCAAAACATCACTCAGTTTTAACACCAGTACCTACATATGTAAATCAATCCAATCCGAAGACAATTTGGATTAAATATAGGGGTTTTTTTAGCCAGACTGTTGTCTTATTCAACACATTTATTTATTATTTATTATCTATATGACTAGTTATCAAGTGGACAGAACTTCAACACTGCAAGACCTGAATAGCAGATGGACTTATTAAACTACTTTGGAAGGTCAACTTTTGCATCTCTCTGAGTTCAAGATGATCTGTGCACATGTCCTGGAGATTTCTGCTGGGCTGAAGCTCTGTTCCTCCTAAATCTGTTGTAATGACACAACATATGCAGATGTATTTAAAACAGAAGAATATTTGACATTAGAGGCTTGTCAGAAGCAAAACCCAGACCCTCCAGGTGCCACCCAGTCAAAGGGCTGACAGAGACATAAAGCTCTCTTTGGATCCTATCACCTGTTAATTTCCCTGCAAGACTGCTTGGAGCCTCACTTCATCTTCCACACTCCAATGTGTTTGATTTTATTAGATGTTCTCATTGATTCCACTTAATGATTTATATATTACCTGTACTCTAAGTGATTTGGCATTTTTCTACTGAAGGTAAGACAAATTACAAAGGGAGCCCACAATGGGTCACATAAAACAACCACAGCGATCTCCAAGGAGATATTAATTGCCAAGTTGTGGAAACAGAGTAACCAAATAAAAATAATATAACAGAGCTGAAGGCAATTAGGGTGCTTCACATTATAGATTGAAACCCAAGGACCTCAGACTGATAAGAGTGAACTTCAAAATCCGTGAAGTTGTTGAGTTATTAAAATAACAAACTGGCAACCTGTGTGCAGCTGGTTCAGTAAAGTTCTACAGTTCTCAGGCTGTGCAATTCCAAATGGGAACAAGGAGCAGATGCAACAGCATGGATGTAAGGGCTCAACCTACAGAAGCCTCTGCCAGTTCTTCATGCTGCTCTGAAGACCTGGGGCTATAATTCCCTCTGAAGCAAGATGGAATTAGAAAAATTATTTATATTGGCAGAAGACCATCAAGTGCTCTAGGAGATATGGTAAAACAACCTTTTCACATCAGAATAGATGCTGTGGCTCCAGCATACAATCCAAAAGAAAGGGGGGGGAAACTATTTATCTTGGTTAAGTGATAGCTCAGCATGACTAATCCAAAAGCAGGAAAAATTAAGTATTAATAGCAGAAAATTTGTAATGCAACATAAGCATTATTATACGTGACATTAGAGCTATTAGCATTTCACTAACAAGTGGAGAAATAATTCTTTGGGAACCACCAACTGTTTCACTATTCCTGGCTGAACAGACCTTCTTTAGCTCCCATCTGAACAGTGTCTGTACTTGAACTTGTTTCCAGAAGTCATCTTTGTTGCTTAAGCAGCAAAAAATACAATTATTATTAATTCAGAGAGGTAAAAAAGTTTAAAATAAATAGTATTTTTTTAATGTACTGTATCGGGTAAGCTGGGGAAATCACAGTATTTGTGTTAAAGTGGAGTAAAGGTTATGAATGAGACAAGATTCCAACGCAGAACCTTCTCATTATGCCAAGAATTAATGGGCCAGAGGCAACATATTCATGGGCATCCAGAGGGGAAAGAGATGACCACACTGCCCCCAGAAGAGGTGCAGCCCACGCCCTGCCTTACTCACATGGAGCGGGTTCGAGAGCTACAGCCCAGCTTGGGCGGGAGGGTGCCGCAGTCCCGAGCTGCCCTTGCCCCGGTGTGAGCCCTCCGGCACACTGCCTCAGCCGGGGAAACAGGAGACAGCCAGGAGAGCACCGGCGGTGCCCGCCGGGGCCGCGGCCAGCCCGCCCACACCAGCACCGCGCACAGCACGGCTGCTTTAATATCGGGGTGCGTCAAACGCCGTGGGCTTCAACGCTCTCGTCCTTCTTATGCCTTTCCTACATGAGAACCTTCTGAAAAAAACCCACCACTATAACCGCAAATGAAGCCACAAATATGAAAACAAATAAAAGGTAAAGCACTGCATGCTGTTATTCGGGGCGCCTTACAAATTCAAGCCATAAAGAACAAGAGGAAGTAAGAGGGGAGGGAACGAGCCCGCAACAGATCTCCTCTGTGTACAGCTGTCGCCATTAGTACCAGCAGCTATTCCTCTCCGTTGTGACTCGAGGGGATAATTAAACTATTGCTGCTCCCATTTTCCCCGCCGAGCAGCCCTGCCTCGGCAGCGCCGGCTGCTCCTGCCGGAGCCCCCTGGGAGAGCTGCGTGATGCCGCAGTCCCGCCGTGTGACAGGGAGCTCTCAAATATTTTCTGAAGTCAGTAGCATCTCCTGCCTTCTTCTATTACAGTTTTCAAACATCAAAGCCGCCCTTATTTCAGCATTTACTCAGGAATCATTGAGGTTTCAGTGAAACTGGGAAGATTAATTAAGTGATAGCAAGTTTGAACATGGGAGATGAATGATTAAAAGTTCTCAAGGTAAGAGTAGGTACTATCTTTTCAGAAAATGGTACCTACTTATATTGATGAATTTCTTGCTCAGTGGTCTATAATGTCACTTCAAGATGAGAAGCTAGAGCGCTGTAAAGAGAAATTCTCTAAAAACTACTCTGCTGACATTGTAACACCACTTAAGTACAAAGTCAGATAATGGATTCACTCAAATACTGCCAGACTGATAATATTTTTAAGCTATTGAAATGAAAGAAAGACATCTGATTTATTTGTATTGCTGTAAAATTATCAGAGCCGTTTAGAAAAAAAAAAAAGAGTAGCAGTTCAAATTATTATGTTCAAGTCACTTTTTCTACTTTTTTCATTTACAAGCTGATCTGCACTTCTAAAAACTCCATGACTGTTAGAAATGTGCCTCTGTCTGGTAAATTCTAAACATGTCGATAGGAAGGGAGGGGAGCACAGACATGAGCAGCAGAAGTTTTTCCATCCGCAGCCCAGTTCTGCATCTGCATGGAGGACGAAATGAGAGGCAACAGCAGAGCAGTGTATCCACAAGACTCTTTGCTCTGTACTGAGCTCCGGGAGCTGATCCCAAGGAACACACAGTTGTGGTAAGGGTTGCCTGGCAGAGAGAGCACACAGGACAAATGACAGCATTTTGTATTGAAGTAGTGGCCTGGCAAGCTGAACAGAGAGAACAAGCTCAGTCTCCCATTAGTAATGGTTTCTGGTGCTATCCACTGCTTTTAAACTCCTCCATTTATTGAAAGTGGTGTAAAAATTAAGTATTTCCAGTTTATCTAGTCTTTAATCCAATGAAGGCTAACAAGGCCATGCTGGAGCCACATAAACATATTCACCAGAGTCATCTCACGAGGGGCAAAAGTAAACAACTGCTCTTAATTTCAGGCATTCCTGCTTTTGCTTTTTAAATCTCTTGCTCCACTATTTATCACAGGGCAATTACAGGTCAAACATCCCCAGCTAAACACAAACAACCCTCTGCTGTGCAGTATAATGAGCCTCAGCTAGGAACCAGCCATCGATGGAGCAATCAATAGCACACATGTCTGAAGAAAGCACGGAGCTTGTAATATCATCTGTATGCCTGACACTTACCAGCGATAACATTAATCCCTAGAAGAAATCTGTGATACCTCTCAGTATTACTTTTTACCCAGAAGTATCCAAAGAATTAATTATAAATTTGATTTTAAATAGTGCTTTAAACTGGAAATTACTCTAGAGTTTAAATTAAGCAGTAGATTGAAATGACTAATGGTTATTAACCAATGATTAAGTAAAAGAGCTGAAGCTACTGACTATTAAAAGGTTTGTGCTGCTTATCAGCGTGTCCTGAGACAGGTGACTGATGCTGAGATGCTGAGTGTGTGCTAATTCCTGCAAGTGGGAGGGAGTGACATTCATAGCCTCTCAAAGTAACTTCTCAGGTTATTTAAAATAGCAATTTTCAGCTCTTTCTGGAGACAGGACTCTGCAAGAACTCAAGAACTCACTCAGACATCAGCCACTTTGCTGCTCACACAGCTCCAAGCAACATCTTGTTTATTCCCATCATGCTGCAGAATAGAAAAAAGGGGAGAGAAAGAGAGCACAGAAAAGCTGTGACAGCAGAAATGAAGTTCATTCCAGTGAGGCATCTTGGACCAAACTTTTCATTTGCCTTTCATGTAAAAAGCTCATGATTCACTTCCTATTTGGAGACGTCGTGGAGTAAAAATCTGCCTGCACGAGGAGGGGATGACCACAGCAATGTCTCTATACCACACGCTTCCCTCTGCACTGCAACCTCTGGCACAAAACTTGAGAAAAACTGCTTGAAATTCATGCCTCCCAGAATCCTATCTGTTGAATGTCTCTTGCCTTGCAGGAAGCTGGAACAATAGGTGAATCAAAGGCAGCAGAAAAATCACCCTGTCGGGGGCAGAGAATAGGAGCTGAAAGGCAAGCACCAGAAATAGCCCAAAAATTGATATTATTTCTGTAAAAAGAAAAATGTGAAGGTTTTGCTGGGGGGAAAAAGAGAGGGGATGGGGAAAGAAATCCCAGACAAGAACACTTTGTTATTCTGAAACATCACTAAGGAATTTCAATTCTAAATATGTTCTCTTTCAGCTAAGCTGAGTTATATGGCTTAACCATGCTGAATGTTATGGTCAAAATAAACTACTGATTTACTAAGAAACTATAAATCACAGTGTACTTAACCAAGAAATTTTCAAATAATTTGATTTTTTTGGTTTTGTTTGTTTTAGAAGATAACATCCACTCATCCAAAGAGCCCCACCATCCCATGATACACTCAGCAAAAGCATTCTCCAATGATTCCAGCTGCAGACGAATTTGCTTATTTGCTTTACAAAGGGATGATCAGGTCCCATAGACCTGCCTCCCCACCTTGAATCCTGTTCAGCTGCAACCTGTTATCAGAATGCAGAGTGAGGGGAAAGAGCAGCTTCTGGCTGTCTTTTCCTACTCAAATTCTACACAGAAACCTTATCAACAAACTGGCTCTGTCACTCAGGTACAATCTGTGATGGTGATCTCTATTGTGTTAAAAGGAAGGCTAATAGAATTAGAAGTGGCCAAGTCAAGAACTGGAGTGCTAGGAAATTTTAGAGGTTGGCACTTTTAGCTTAGGCCACCCCCTTCTTGAGACAACAATATACCATGATTTAAGTGTGCTTAGTTTATCATTTAGTGCTCCAGAAAGGCCATTTTCCCTAGTCAGATCATGAAATAATGTGGGATCAGCAAAGTAGCCCACCAAAATAACTAGGGTTATGTGGACTGAAGTGGGTTTGTTGTTTATTTTGGGTTATTTTCAGTAAAACACCAAACAGACAAGTATTATGTGGAGTGAGGGTTTTTTTTTTTCAGAAACCAAATCTAGAGGTTTCTGAGACACCATAAAAAGATACTTTTGATAGAGGTGACATTGAGCTGCCAGATTCCAGTCTCTCTTCCAAAGTACATGGGAAATAATTTCACAGAGATGTACTTATTTAACATAGACCAAGTTGTAGTATCTCCTGGATTAATTCCTAGTGATGATCGAAATATTTTAATTATGGGGACATGCAAGTACAGCAATCCAGCCAAGAGAACGTCCAGCAGAATGATTTGTATCCATCAAGGCTCTCGAGTACTGGAAAGAGGACTTTTAAGTGAAAGGTGTTAGACCCCTCCACTGTGGGCACAGTACCTGAGTACTGCCTGTTTCCCTCTCTCCTCAAGCATCTGTAGCCACTTCCTTTACACTCTAGAGAGGCTGAGGAGTGAGTGCTGATTTCCTCCTGGCTGTGCCATCGCTGTGTCACTGGACAGAGCTGTGTCCATGTCTGAGGCCAGTCTGTGCTCACAGCACCGCTGGCTCTGAGCGCTCTGCAAGGGCCGAGGCTCCCGGTGTGCCCTGCCCTGCTCGCCGTGCCCCAGGGCTGCGCACACCTACAGCAGGCACAGCCACAGCGACGGTGTGGTGGCACACCAGATGCCACTCAATCAAAGCACTGACATTAAGAAGCCTAATTAGCAATTTATATCACATAGTGGCAACGATATTTTTAGTGCATTGAACATAAATAGTTGGAATACCAGTAGGAACTGCTGCACAAAGCGGTGTGCTTCATGTGAGCAAAAATTACATCTAAATGAACAAATACCAAAAATGGAGGTTTGGTACTAATGCTGCCACCAGATGAGCCCGATACTCGTATCTGATAATAGCATTGCTGGGAGAACCACGCAGTTAAGAGACAACATAAAACAGGAGAGCTGCACTTGCAATTATAGGGTGACAAGGCTGTAACACCACAACATTTACACTACATATAAATCAGCTTCTCAGATGGCCCTTACTTGTAAAAGTGTCAGTCAGTCAAACAACTGTCCTCAAACTACCAGAGTTTTTCAGAATCATTTCCCTGTGCATTTGGACACTCCTGTTGCCACCTAAAGAGCTTCCCAGTCAAACAGAAAGCAAAAGGCACTTGGAAAATTTGCTGGCTTCCAAAGGGAAAACCTACAGAAGCAAACCACATGTTTGTGCTTTGCTGTGATCAACTGTTTCATACTCCCTGAACAGGAAACTTTTGGAAAAACAATTACACAACACTGCAGGTCAAAATTTTTTTACATTTACAAATAGGACTATATTTGTAAAAATGCGTATATTTGGGCTTAGCAGGAGTGTCCAAGCCATTTTCACATTTGGTTTAAGCATTATAGTACAAATATCTTTAAAGCAGACAGTGTTTACCAAGCTTGATTGTTCTGTGTGGAGTTTACTCCTGAGTTTCAGATTAACCCCATTTCCACAACTAGTTTTATCACAGTGTCCTGATAATTGAACTTACATTCTTAATACTCATTCAGTTCTCCAGTCTCTAGAGTACTTGATGTTAATAATGAATCCTATCCTGAGGATTGTTGGTAAAAACAAAAGACACCGTGGGCTCTGAGAGAGCCCTGACAAGTGACAGCATCTCCTGTGGCTCAGAGAGCTGAATTAATTTGTCCACGTTGACAAAGGGAGTTCATTAGACAAGCTCTGCTGAATCATGATGGGGAAATCTAAGAGGTTGCTGCCCTTGTCTGTTTGCCTGACTCCACCCTATAATTGATGGCAGCGTGAGTTAATACACCCTGTATGAGCCATTCCCTCCTACCAAGCTGCAGGATTAGGTAAGGAGCAGAGGATGTGACCTCCCTGCTCACTCTGAGGGTGATGGGCAGAGCTCACCTGCCACAATGGCTTGCACTGCTGGGAGTTGTCCTTATCCTGGCTCCTAACACCCTGCTCAGCTCACCCCACCTCTTGAACATAGTCTTATTTTTGCAATATTAATAGACAGAACAGAATGTTTTCCATTATTCTAGATGGTCATTTGTTGCCTCATTATTTATCTGAAGAATCTAGGATACAGCACACAAAGCAACTAAAGCAATTAAGAACAAATCTTTGCACCCCTTTAAATACCCTGTCTGCGTGTTTTCAGGGTAGTAAGAAGGGTAAAATGATAGGCTGCAGACAAGGTCCCAGCCTTGCATAGGGTACATATCCATTCATAAATGTGGACAGTAGAAAAAAATTTCAACAAACCCTATACCAAAACAAAGCAGAAACTTAAGAGTGTTCCCCACATTTAGTTTTATTTAGTCACAAGATAAGGAAATGCAATATTAAACAAAGATTTAGGGACAGAAGATGCAAAGGTGTCACAGTCTGGTAGCATGACATTTTACCCAGGGTGAAAAGCAGCTTCCCATTATGATATCCTCATTAAGACTGTTCTTTATAATCACAAGCATAACTTAACCAACTTTTGTATTAGTCTTAAATCAAAGGTCTCTTGCCCATCCAAGGAGAGATATTTCAAGAGTGAAAGATACAGTAGATACACATCTCAAAGTAAAGTCCTATTAGCTTAAAGGAACAGAGAGACAAACCCACCCCCCTGCAATGCTCTCAGTATTAGATGAGACAACAGAGCCATTGTGGCAGCTGCTGTTGTCCCTTCCCCAGCTTTGAAATTCCTTTTTTATAGGGGGAGCAAAGCCCATCACAACCCATTCACCAGATTAGCTCTGACCAGGTTTGAAGCAACTCACACCACACAACTGACCAGTCCAGATCCAGTTCCCTGGCCTTCTTGACTGCCCACAGCACCCAGAGCAGATGCCTGGCACCTCTTCAGCTCCCTGCAGCTGGGGCAACTCCTTGCATTGATTAGTCAACAACACAGCAAGAGAAGCCATCTCCTCTGCTGAGGCCATTCTGCTCTAAAGCACAGCAATGGGTTGCCTATTTCTCTGGGGTCAGCACCATCAGCCACTGCCCAGCTCTGAAGAGATGCTGCAGGTGGTGATCTAAAACTCTGAGCAGGAAAACACGGACACAGAGCAGCATCCCTCCATGTAGCTCTGTGTGTCAGTTTTTCCTCACTCATTCTTCATACCTGTGGTTGATGCTCCCCGAAGAGCTCACTGTGAGAGCCTCTGCACAGGGCCAAGACCCTGTCTCCACAAGGCTGTCCTGGACAAAGCCCCACCTTCAGCAATGCACCCACTCTGTATCAGCCAGCCCAGCTGCACTACACAAACCATCTTTATAAGCTGCCTCCACCCCTCAGGTGGGTCGTTTGTATTTACGCCTTGCACACGATCCTCATCTCATTACCTACCAGCACAGGCTCCCAGCCTCTTCGGGGCTGACCATTATAAATCCAGATTGATAAAATCACATTTGGAGAAAGATGAGCCTAATTATTCCTACTGTTTCTTATTTTCTTTGTGCATAAAGGAAAAAAAGGCTAAGATTGTGCTTTACCCAGAGAAAAAAAAAAACAAAACAAAACAAAACAAACTTTTTATAGAGGGAGAGAATGAGAAAGAAGGTCTTTGAGACAATGGCAAAAAAGGGAACTCCAACAAAGCGTCCTAGTCTTCAGGAATGGAGACTTTGAAAGCTCATGAAAGGTGTAGCAGTATGGAAAGCCCACCAAAATCAACAGAAATCTTTCCATTTACTGGAGCACTCTTGAATGAGGCCTCTGAAAATTAGGCTCATACACACACAACTGAACAGACCATCGTATGCTCTGTCTCCTACCAAGTACTCTGAGTAATCTCTATTAATACTCCTTTCATAATAAGCTGACAGTGAAGGTGCTGACACTATTTGCTGAGTATTTTTCTTGCTAAAATAAATCCTTAACACTGACCACAATAAGAGAGTTAGGCTTTTTTATAAAATCCATACTTAAAATAGCCATGAATCTTCTTAATGTGTCATTTGACATTTGTTATTACTTGGCTGTGGACTGGCTTTGAATATTTTATGAAATATTTATGGCAGAAGGGGATATGGGATTCATAAGAGCAAGACACATACAATATGTGGAACATTAGTGACAATTACCACAAGGGTAAAATTAGTATAATCAGCCATCACTTTCTTATGAAAAAATATAGACTTAATTGGTGGCAGGCGAATATTTCTTCCATTTTAAGACTGCAATTTTTTAGGACTGATTTGCATAGTTTTCTTCACTTTTGCAGGATTAAATAAAATTCTGTTTAAATGTGAACTTTGGCTAATTAACTCATGGTAAACAGAGAAATGTTCTGTTTTCTTTTAAGAAATATTTTGCAAATTCCCTTTTCATCCCTAATAATTTGTCAAAAGGAGAGAATAGTAATTATGTGCATCACATCCAGCTAATGGTGCAAACATTGCAAGCAGGTGAAAGTGGAATTTATGAACAAAGTAGTTTCTATTGTTGTGTTTGTTAGAAAGTGGATTGAATTCAAAATCTTAAATTAAAAATTATTGTACAAGTTCCATGATTAAAAAATACTCCCCAGTGATAACGACAGATCCCATTTTAAGAAAAGAAATACTGAGTTGCTGCAGTGTCTCCAAAGCAAGGTGTATTTGAACTTCCCAAAAATATTCTGCATTGGCTGTCAAATCACACCCTGTCCCAGCTGAGTACCACAGAATTCCCTGTGCTGTGGGGGCACATTGCCCAGGGCCAGCAGCTCGGGCTCTGTGAGCCAAACTGGGGCAACTTCCATTGGAAGAAATGTTTAAGCAGTCGCTTGATGAGAAGATTTCTCAGCCTGGATGGAAATTCACCTGCTTTTATTTGTGCAGGGCTTGAGACAACATGCACACTTGGAGGAGATTTTGCTTCTAGATTTATATCCACTGCTAGAGCCGAGGCAGGGAAAATAAGTCAAACCTGCTGCTGCGTGTGTGTTGCTGCACCATCCACTGAAGTCATATATTTAACGTAAAGTTGGAGTTTGCCCTGCATAGCAAATCTGTAGTTACTACTCATGCAACAAGAATTCCAAGGAATAGCTGGGGCTGAAGGGCCACTAAATACCTTCCTTTCAGAGAAGTTTGGGTGGGACTCCCTCAAATTACTCATATTTTCAGCTTGCCCCCCTTTTAAGTGGGCTTAAGAAAGCAGCACAGTCAGAAGAAAACTAGTCTATAATTGCCTTACCCTAATTCATGTATCACCTAATTAATAAATGAAAATACAAGGCATGCTGCTAGTTTGACCTGGGATTAGTGCTCCCGTGGAGGTTTACACTGTTAGTTTTCTTGCTACACATTTTTCCCTGCAGAAAGATTAGCATCTTTAGGGTAATATTTATTTATGTGTGTATATTTATTTATATGTTTCAAATATTTATTCAAATTTTAAACAGTAAGATTCAAAGCCATTTAATACCAATTTTCCCTTGCCCACTAAAACAGTGGTTCTCATGCAAATACGTTTACCACTGTGATTTTGTTCTCTTTAAATCTCTAGGGATTAGGTCCTTTAACACCTCCTGGGATTGTGACATAAAAACAGCAATGTATCCTGCATAATAACACCCCATCTTAATGCATTTTGTTGCTTTTATCTAGGAGCAGGCCTAAAGAGCTCTGTCTCAGGAAAAAAAATAGATATTTAAGCAGATAATACAATTCCTTTGGAGGCCCCAAGTTCTTCTCCAAGTGCATACATACAATTTCCATTAGCATTTAAAGGAACATGAAATGAGGAGAGATTTTTGAGCCTGTTTCAGCGACTGTTTGGAATATCCTGGTTGCAGAAATTTTAATGTTTTTATGTATTACCTCCATCTGCTTCAATCCTGTGAAATTTGGGTGTGCTATTTATAAATATGAATATGTTTGAGTTAGTATATGTTTTGCCTGTTCTGTAGGCACTATTCATTTTCTTGCAGAAAGCACATCTGTCACTGCTTTCATTAGCAAAGGGTCCTTTTTACATTCTTTTTGAATTATAATATTGATTTTTTTTCCCCCAGAGCTGCTGTTTGGCATAGTGTATTGTTAAACCACTCAACAAGTTTAAACCCTTGAAAATGGGGTTGGTAGTGCTGGCACACCCTGAGCTACCTCATCATGAGCCCTGACGCTGTGCTAAATGGATTGAGCCACACTGGCACCCCCCACCTCCGGACTGAAGTCACAAACACCTTGAAATACTATTTCAGCAACACAGTTATGTGGTGATACATTGCTTGGATTCAAAATAAATTCTATGAAATTCATAGAAGCTGTGGGAATGGATAACCACAGCTGAGGTGCTGGAAATGTCTCACAAATCAATCATCCCAGGTGTGAACAGAATTTCCAGGTTGGTTTCCTACATATTTTATTTTCGTGGGTTTCTTTGAAGTTGAAATCTCTTTTTATTGGTAACATCCTTGTCCTTGAGTCTTTCTTCTTTTCTAAATATTCACTCATTCCCCATAATCCCTTTATTCCGTTCTATTTTCCAGCCATACCTCCCCTGACAGGCATTTCAAAGGCCTATTGTGCTCAGGCCCGTGTGGATGCACTGTTACACTTGGAGTTTTGTCTCCTCTTACCTCCCATGGGAAGTGGAGAGGCTGGAGCTCCTCTGGATCCTGCTTAACAAGCACTTGGGACCGAAATACCCTGATGGGAGTGGAAGTTACAGTGGGCTTTGAGCTGCCCTCAGGCCATGCCCACACCTGTGCTGCAGGACCCCAACATTCCTATCTCCCACAGAGGTGTTCGCCTGAGCACGCACAGCAAATTCACTGATTGCAGCAAAGTCACGCATAAACGCCACATAAAACATCTTTGTGTGCCTATTCCTTTGGGAAAAAACCCCACATTTCTGCAGACCTCATGACAGTGTAATAGTCTAGCATTTCTGTGTAATTATATTCCCTTTAATAGTCACTATACCAGGATGTCTTTTTTATGGAAGATATATAGACAACATTGTACACACTTTCCGAGGCCTTTTCTGAAGTACAAAAAATGCAGTCCATGAGGGCTTGGAGGCATTCTGGCTTCACTAATATTCATATATTAGAACAAACAAATGTGAATTTTTGGATTATATCCAATTGAAATATCACATCAGCCTGTAGTTTCCTTCTGAATGATTAAATATTCTACCAAAATAACTTTAGTGCTGCTATTCAGGGGAAAAAATGATGAGAAAAAGCAGAAAAAAATATACATATATCAGTGGGCTATGCAGCAGATTACAGGGGAGCCACCCCTGCTTTTAAGTGCATTCCCTTTCTTGCTGCAAGGAACACCAAAAATTCTTGGTGGGAGGCCAGGCAGTGTCTGTTCAGGTGGTCACAGGGCAGGGAACAGGTCTTCCACAGCCACAATTCAGGTGGGGGCTGGCTGAGACCCCCTTCTGCACCATGTTGGACCCAGATGTAAGCCTCCCCTCTGGTTTTGCTGTTTGAGCAGCCCCATACCTGCACTTGGATCAAGGCAGGCTGGGGTATCTTGAACCCAAAATACCAGGTGGAATAGAGTGTGGCTTTTGCCAAAGGCTGGCTGGAAAAGCCCCGTCTCAAGTGCTCACCTATAAAAGCCTGTGCTGGAAGCGAGGGGGTTAAAAGTAGAGCCATTTGCAGCTCTATTTCACTTTTGAAATACTAGATTTCTGAGATACTCATTAAAAGATGAATTCAGACAGTGTCCTTGAGATAGTTAATGAGATATGCTAATTTAAAATAAATAGGTCTAGTATGAATTCTTGATAAGAAAACATCTGCTTGGATCTGTTGCTCACTTTCAAGGGAGGTACACTGGGTCTGAAGACAGCAAGATACCATGAGGAATATGCAGCCATCTTGAAGGCAACAGTTTAAAAGACCTGATTGATTTTCAGGTTAGCCCTGGAAAACATTCCTTCCATCTGACTTTTTTGGATGTAGGGACTAAGAGAGGCAGGCCCAGGGCCAGGAAGCCACTAAATGCATTAAGGGGACCCTAATCAGCCATCAAAGCCACCGGGGAGAAAAGCAGTTCTGAGGCACTCCGTGTTCCCCAAACTGCTTTGTCGTGTCCTGCAAAGAGAATGGATTTTGCCTGGAAGTCACCGAAGGCACTGACGCTACACATCCCCCTCAATAACTGCAGAGCACGTCACCCTGGTTCCCACCCGCGTGGCACAGTGTGGGTGGCAGCCACTGCGCTCCTCTGGGTGAGCCAGCAGCAAGGGCATTTCACCTCCCCTGACCTTGGCAGTGAAGCGGGATGACTCTACAATACAGATGGACACGCAGGTTTGTGTCCTGGGTGTGCTGCAGGTTTTATTATTGGGATGGAGGTTTCTTTGGCTCAGTCACAGAAATGTGCTATCTCATTTTGATATGGACATCCTTGCACCACCCCTCCTTTAGAAGCAGCAGCTTGGATAACATCTTGTAGAAGTCACAGAGCAGCAAAAGGTGGCAGGAGAAATCCTCCTGCTCCTAGTATCTTCTCAGCTTCCTCTGAAAAGTAAGAACTGCCATCCCCAAGATGGTCACATTCTGTCCAGCAGCGCAGAAGTGCTGTGAACAGGCAGTTCAGCTCTCTGGGTGGGAGTTAAAACAAGGCTCATGTACTATTGCTGTGGGGTTTGAGCTTCACAGTCATATAATGGTGTAGGGTACATGCTACAAAATTTTCAAGAAGTTTCAGAGGTTCAATATCCAAAGATTATTGATGCTGGCCTTTCAAAAATTTCTGATCCAGACATTTTAATTTTTAATTTAAGTCTATGCACCATACCCAGTTACGGGGTTTTAATGGTACTGAACACTTTCAGGCAGTGTCAAAATCTACTGGGTATTCAATCCCTTGTACTCAATAACGTGAAATTAGGACTTTAACTCCCTTCCACCACACCACTCCTTTTCCAGCTGCACCAGTGCAGCCACAAGAGACCTGAGGTGAGGCTGTCTCTGTGCCTGAGGGAATGAGGAGATACTGTCTGAGAAGTACTATTTTCACTTACCAGCCTGTCTCGGACTGAGGTTGTTCTCTGTGGTAATGTGGGATCAAGATATGGCTGGAAGATCCTATTGCATTGTGACATTTCCTCACCTCTGTCTGCGCCAGCTTTAGGACTGTGGCAAAAAGTCAACGAGCTGCACTTGCAGGTCTGAGCTCAGCCTTTAGGTTTTCCCTCTCTAAAATACTAATGCCTCCAAAATGGACCTGACAGGGTATTTGGAAAACATGACAGTACCTGCCTATGTGCAAGTGTCTGAGTGCCAGCTTACTTGGGTGATCAGAACATGCTTACATAGATTCCTATTCCTTGATTCCATATCTACTAACTGTAGTCAATTCTTAATTTCTGTTTCTGTCTGGTAAAATCGAACTACTCAAGAAGGTAAACCAGATTATATGACATAAAATATCTGTTCTCACTCCCCCTTATTGTAACAATCACATTACATGAATATTTTTTTCACTAAAACATTTTGCTGAGGTAATTTTTTGGCACAAAGATTATCATTATATAATCATAATAATATAATTCACTACAATTATTGTCAGACACATCATCTTTTGTTATCATATTTTTTCTCTCCTGTTCCTGAGTTGCTTTGTTCAGTGCTGTGTACATGTGCAGTCAGCATCATGCTGAGTCACTTCGTAAGGGAATCAGATATTTTTATAGCCCAGGATTTTATGTTTGGACTGGGAACTTACAGCTCCTAGAACCCTGAGCTTCAAATTCACTTTCAGAGTTTGATCCCTGAGTTTATTTGTGACGATAAACAGAGAATTTTATAACAAATAGTATGCACTGATGGTGCTTGGTTAGTTGTAATTATGAAAGATGATTGCCTCCTCAGTTAGTGCTGTTGCTGCAGATGGTTATTGGACTTCATGAATAAATGATCTATACCAATTCAGCAAGTTCTGTTACCCCAGATATTTTTTTCAAATGGTGTGAATGCCAGTACTCAATACATGAAATGCAAGGAGAAATGGTCCAAAATATTCTATACCATTAGTGTTTACCAAAAGTGTAATGCTGATTCCAAACTCTTACATATGCATAATGTAAAATGGGAATATGTTGCATTTGTCTAAAGAAAGTTTGAAACCAGGTCCAGATTTTAGCTTAACTGGTATTAACCAAGCTTTCATTAAGCCATCTCCTTTTTATTTAGAAAAAACACAGAATCATATGTGTAGCTGATATAAATCAGGGCCACTTCCAAAGCTTCATTATACATGTAATTTATAGAGGTACAGTGACTCCATTCCCAAGGCATATAAGTTTGAACTTCTCTACATAAAGGACAACAGAAGTCAATTTATATTATGAATGCTGAGTAATTCATGAGAGAAGGAAAATCTAGGCTGCATTATCCTTCACACTGGATAAACTGCTTTCTATGTCTTTAATAGGATGGGCTAATGGTCAGTCATTAACATGTTTATATATTTAGCAACCAGTCTATTATATAATCTCAAGATTAATTTTGAGGAGTAATTCCCTTTGCTACAGCTTAATTCAAAGGTTCCACTTGCACTTTCAGCTGGGTTGCGCGAGTGCTAATGAAGCACACACAAAAGTCCTTGCTTTTCTGCTACTTGTACCTCGCTTAATCTCCTTTATGAACATGCCACTCACTCCTGTAAAACATCTCAATGGAGAGTCTGTGCCGAGCTGGGAGCGGGCTGGGAGCTCCTCCCGCCCCACGGTGGGGGTAAGGGTGAGCAGTGCCTGAGGGCTGCGCTCGCCGGGCTTGCCCCGCCCTGCTCGGGTGACCTCGGCTGCGATTATGAGGGTCAGTAAATATTAATAGCATTGCTTGTGTTGCCTGGAAGGCTCCGTGATTAGAGCCCCATTGCTCATCGTGCTGCACAGACACGAGAAGAGACAGAGCTGCTCTGGCCGGGGCGGACGGGGAGGGGAAACGCGGGGGACGGGAGCAGGGCCTGGCACAGGAGGGCCAGGGCTGCACTGCCTGTGGGCCGGGGAAGAACGGGACCGCGCTGTCCTGAACTGTGTCACACCCTCCTCTCTGCCCTGGCACTCAGCCAGCCCCTCTCCGGACCCTGGTGTCCCCCTCCGGCCGGGGGGTCCCCATGTGCCCCCGGACGGGCCGAGCTCCGGAGCCCGGCCAGACCTGCCCCGTTCTCTGCGTGAGCGCTCCGGGACCGCTGAGCCTCGCAGGTACCCGCAGCACATGGGCCTTCGGCAAATCCTGCTCCTGCCTGTAATGCCATCATAAACTGACATAGTTATGTGCATTTTATGCTTTTTTGTGATGCATCTTGGGGATATGATTTTTCATTGTTGTCATAATCAGTCAGTCAGAGAACTGGTACCTTTCCACAGGCAGAAATAATGCGTTGACACTGCCTGACTGCAATATACTAAAATTTAAATTACCCTCTGGTCTGATGTAGGAATCATATTAACTGGTCCTCAACACACAAAAAAGGCAGAACAATAAAATTCAGAGAATGATAAATTACTGATATTCTTCCATATTTCATAAAGGAAAGATTTTATAATAGTCTGAAGTTTATTTACTAAATGTTTATAAATGCTAAGATGATTTTTTTAGAAAATCAGTATAATATTCTAAGTTAAGAAGACATTTCTCTGACGTTTGGCAGCTTCACAACCTGGGTAAAAACCAATTTTCAGTAATTATTAATTGCCATTCAATTTGGGAGCATGAACAACTTAATTGTGAAATAGTGTTAGAAGCCAACAAGCCTGAATCACAAGTAGTAACTTGAGTTCCCTGTGGCAAGCCCATCATGATCTGAGGATCAAAGGTAGCACCTTTATTTCAGTAATTAAGTGTACAGTGCCAGCAAAGACTGTTTTTGTTCCCGTATTGAGCTCCTGCAATAGAAAGCTGCATGAGCTTTCATACTGAAATATATGTGTGAATTAATTTGTGTAATGGTCCAAGAGACATTTTGCAGATTTCTGTTACTTTTCTAGATACTTTTATATCTGAAAAAACTTGCATTTTCCAGTACATATTATTCTAGTCCAATTTCCTGTGTACTTTCCATTCTGATAATTTCAATAACTGTGTATGTAACATGAAACCAGTCCCTCGTTGTTAACATACCTATTTTAGTAGAGAAAATGGAGAATTTGTGGTATTTTTATTACAGTTTATCTTCATGTAGCTATGTTTGGGATCAGTCTGGGTTTTGGCTATAGAGAATCAAACGAAATGCATTTTAATGCTCACATGAAAGAGCAGCTGCTACCTCCCAGCTCTACCTTTTACATGTGTCTGCTTTTCCCTCTCCCCACCATGGAGAGTATATATATATATATACACACTATATATAGTGTCTCTGGCCTATTAAAAAACAAAATAAACCTAAATTTTTGCTGACTTTTTTTTTTGAAATGTGTTTAAAAACATCAGTGCTGGCTTTAGTTTCGGGAAATTATCAAACCTCTTCTGAGATTTCTAAGGCTATGGGACAACACTAAAACTTTCTTACTACATTGAAGGAAAGACTCTTAGAACAGGTAACTTCCATTACACGTAAGTCTTTTGTTTCCTTCTCTGAATTCTATTAAATTGTTTCTGTTAGAAAAAACCAAGGTTCATAATGAGGTCTAAAGACAAACTGCTTTTGCAATGGGCAGAGTGGCACAACATGTCAGATTTTTTTCTCTCCAGCTCAACCAGCATTTCCCCTCAGTCATACTGATGTTCCTTCGTAAGCTCAGTGTGTTTTCAAAGTATTTGCTGCAAATGCATCTTAGACATTTGCTTGCTATACTGAGCTGCTTTATTAAAACCACACTCAGCAAATCCCTTTATTAAGGAGCAAAATCATTAAGAGACTCCCTGGAGTTTCGTGGGAGTGTCTTGATGCATATCCACCTCTCACACATGGTGTGCATCTCAGGGTTAAGGGAAAATTGCAAAAAGCTGGCAGGACACCGTCTGTGTTGGCATCACTACTACAGTTTTTGAGTTTTGAGTTACAGTTTTGAGCTAACAAATGACAATACTGCTGCACGAAAAAGAAGTAAAGGATCATGGCTTGAACCCTGCCAGATGGAATATGGAGACAGCTCAGGAGAACTTGCCAAAAAAATATGTGTGTGCATGCATGTGTGTGCACAAACCCTTTATAAAATTAAGCAATTTCTTGCAATTCCTCCACTTCAAGAAGCTTCAAATCAAACGCACTTTCACTTGCCAACACCAAGAGAAAGTTATCACCATTTATATTCCTATACACATAAGTTTCATCCAGATGGTTTTACACACTGTTTCCTGTAATCTAATGCATTTTTCTGCTTGTGAACTACAGAGAGATGATCCTGCTTATGAAAATTATATTCACACTTGTATCTGCCTGATAAGGGCACAGGTAAATGCTTTAAAGCCAACACATTAGCTTCAAACCTTCCACTTTTACTAATTATCTGTTCTTTGTAGCTGGTCACCTTGTCACAGGACATTATTTCTATTTTAAATGTGTGAATAAAACTTTCTAGAATAGCAGAATGTGGAACAAAAAGCATGTCATTCTCAAAAAAATACATATTAATTTCTGAAAACCCGGGAAACTACACAAATGTTACTGGATAGGGAATCATTCCTTCCATAACTGACCCAGAGCTGAGCCTCAGTTGGCACTCATCTGCATAACTCCAGTGCCTCGTAGGAAGATACAGCAGTTTACACAAGCTAAGAGGATCTGAACTTTTGCTTCTTGTGTCTCTGTTGTATTCTGCTATTGTCATGGCCTTTTTACCTTGCATAAATATGTGTTAATTAGCTTTAATTAGGATAATTGCATCATAGCTATTCTACTCACACTTTCAATGGTATTAAAGAGATTCAGCCCCTTTAGATTTTTGCTAATGATGCTGGTTCACGTGGAGAGCAAAGTAATATCTCCAGGTCTGATATAAAAATCTTTTTTTGGAAATAATTAGGAATTTGGTCATGTCCTAAAGCTGAATAAAGGTCAAAATCTCAAATTTTTACAAAAACTGAGGTATAGCTAGGTGTATACCTAATAAAACCACGAAACAAGACACATAAGAAATGTGCATTAGAACAGGTAACAGAAGAAAATGACAATGCTGTTTAAAGACTTCTTCCAATGGATTACATTTTTAGTAACACCAGTAACAATATTCTCTAATCTCATTTGGTCATGTGCAAATCATTTTTAAAATGTTTAAAAAATCCTATTTTTAACAGAGACAAACATTGTACAGGAATAGAATAGAAGAGATAAAATAATTCAGTTGGGAGGGTCCTACAAAAACCATCTACCCTACTGCCAGCTTCCAGACTATAAGAGAAATCCTTGGCTTCCCAAATATTTGCTTTGAACAGGCTGGGTGGGCAAGAGGCTATGCTAAGCCATCTTTTGACTCTGCTTACTGTGGCTGTTGGAAATCAATTTGGGCTTTATTATAGAGAGCCATCTCGGGTCTGATCAAATTTGGGTTTGCTCCAGAAAATCCTTTCGTAGCTTTGGGCTTCTGCTGCAGTTGGTGCCCCATCAACTGAAATAAATAGGAGAGTGTTTAGCTGTGTGGCTGCGTTGCCTCAAGATTACCTGGAAGCAAGAAATCCCTGGATGTTGGGTTAGAGCAGTTTGGGGGCTGTGGAAATGAGGCTTAGCAAGAACTATTCACCCTTAGTCAGTAATTAAAAATACACAAATGTCCTAATGACTTCTGCTCCTGGGTATGGTATTAAGCAGCGCAGTGGTGCTGTGTTACAAAGGGGCCCTGCACTGCCCTGCACTCCTGCTCAGGGCTCACTCAGTTTATAGCCCCTCTCACACTCTCACATATGGATTCACCAGTCCCACGGATGTTTCACTACTTCAGCAAAACCAGCCCTGAATTCATCACTGCAGCAACATAATGTAGCTTGGCACAACTGTATTATAGTATTGCATTCTTGGGCTGTAGTTAAGGCCTGTCAGCAATTTCATTATTGAGTCCTATTTTCAGCCATTCGTAACTTAAATAAAAAAAAAAAAAAATAACAAAAGCATTTACAGTCCAGGCTTAATCTGAACAGTATTTTTTCTCAGTAGGAAATGTAATGGCATACATTCTATGTGTGTATGATAATACAAGTAGTTCCTTCATCTACATAAAATATCTGCTGACCTGTGTTTCCTTATATTTTTTCTGTGATATACTGTTATTCTCAAATGGATTCTAATGAATTTGCAATTTATTGCAAAACTTTCATAGTGACCCAGTAGTACTAATGTGGAATAATGTTATACATGGGCTCCATAAAGCTGAACATTCACAGAGTGCAGAAGTCAGGGATACAGGGGATATTGAGCTGATGATTATTGATGAAGATGTTCCCCTTGACTTCATGGGTGTGGTATATACCATGACAACCTTAAGCATCATGAAGAAAAGTTTTCTTGTGCCAAAAAATAATCAGGATTTTATTCCTCTCCATAAAAACACAATGTAAATCCAGAATGATCCTTGGATGAGCTCTGAAGATTTTAGTATCTAAATTGATTAAGAGCCACATTTTCTATTTGCTTTCTATACAAAATGATTTTACCATCCATTTTGTGTTATATGACAAATTCTGTCATCTGAACTGCATCTCTGGAAATCCGAACTAATTTAAGGGATCCTGGTGGACTGCTGCCAACTCACTCTGGTGTGACAGAGCTCAAGATTGGCCTCTCCACCTTGAAGGTGAAAAAGGGTTTTTCATGTGATGGCTGAGATTACAAAACTAAAGGCAATTCACAACTTGTACAATGAGACACAATTCATCTATATATTGTTTTTGGAACAAAGGCTTGCTTTTAAAGGTGGCAATTACAAGTAATTGCATCTCTAATAGTGATATGTAGCTCAATTATCAAGGCCTTCCTGTAGAAGTGAGAACAGAAATACATGGAATATCTTACTTTTTATTTATTTGCTAACATTTTTGTTAATTTATTTCTTTTGAGCTTTCTACACCTGCTTAAGCTGACTCCATAATGACCTGTTCTAAGGCAATACTGATGGGAATGTTTATTAATGGCTACTTAATTGCACAATGTCCCAAAGAGCATTATAAATGTAAGAAACTGGGATAATTAGATTAAATCTAAAACACTGAGTTTATGCTTGATAATATTCAAATATGCAAAATCTGCTCAAAACCAGAAGTTCTCCATACAGCAAGTTCAGCACATTTTCAGGCAAGTACTTGCTATGGAAGCAGCTTCCATGCCTCGGTCACCTCCTCACAGGAGTTCCATTAGCTGGCACTGCTTTAGCTGCAGTCTGCTCCCAGATCTCTCTTTAAAAGTCAGTGGAAAAAGGAGACTTTTCCAACAATAAACAGAGACAGAGGCCAGCAGCAGAAAATGTGCAGCAGCATCAGTTTGTGCTTAAGCATCAATTTTGATTAGTTACTGGCCAGTAGCTCCAAGATATTTTTCAATCTTAGCAAAGCTTCTTGTATTTTACACTGTTTCTGCTACTACCCTACAAACAAGGGTTTTTATTCCTCAGATTTTTGTAACCATTTTTATCAGGGAAAGTTTTGCACACCTTCAGAGCCTGGCTTTCTGCTCCTCTCCACTAAAACATATATCCTTATGGACCTCTGGCAGGTGATGAGGGAGACGAGACCTGCCCAGCATCAGCAAAATTGGTGTTTGAAACAAGTTTATAATTTAGACTTCTCCATTGCTTTCAAACTCCCATTTAACACTCAATGCTTTAGGATACTGAGAGACCTGAATCATTTTCCATAGGCACAGTGAGACTGTGGGGAAAATATTGGGCACGTCCTCCCAAAACAAACAAGCTTTGTGTGCTGTGATGACGTAGGTGATGAGCTATGACCCCTTACCCAGAGGTGGCTAACAGGGACCAGTCATGCCAGTGTCCCCAGAAACGAGCTGTGTCCCAGCCTGGATCCTGGAGGGTCTGAGGGACAGCAGCCTCAGCCAGCTGTGCCAGGGGTCAGCAGGCTCAGGCCAGCTGGTGTTCACAGCACCTTTCCTTCTGTGCCAGAACCACTAAAACACTTCTACAATTTTGAAAGTATGTTTAAGGAAACTGCTAAATCTGATTGCCTAGATGGGAGAAATGCCATTTTGTGGACAGTCGCATATGGAGACAAGTTCCATATTACTGTCACAGAAGGAGCCTGTGTGAATGCCACAGCACAGTTGCAGGAAAACAGTGCTGGCAAGTGGGGCTGTCCTGTCATTTTGTGGAGGATGAAGATCTATATAAGTATATTTTTAATAGGGAAAGGATGAGCAGGCACACACTGTGTTGGCAGCCCTGTACATTTTCAGCACTTTTTTTACCTACATAACTAATGCAGACTCTAATTTGGTGTTCACAGATTTTCATCAAAGCAGCAAGAGTCTTACACTACAGAGCAGCATGGAGCAGCCAGGCAAATATCATCCTAACAGCAAAAGTGCAACTTCTTTGTCTATGCCAGAGAAACTCCTTTTCCCACACCTTATAAATGATTCTTTTACTTTAATTGTGCCCAGAGATGGAATCAGTTTTAATAAACCATGACTAAAAATCTATCCTCACTCTGAAAAAGACTTTTCTATATATGTATTTAAATATATTATATCATAACAGAAAAAAGATTTATATATATATATATAGATACAGATATATATACAAGCTCTATCAGACATATATGCTTGTATCCATATCACCCTATTTACTGGCACGAATTAATTCATTTTTAAATTAATTTTTTACTTTCTGTCAGCTCATTCACCCTGTGGCAATCAGTTCTGTAGTTTAATTACCTGTTGGGAAGAATAGCTCCTCCTGGTAAAAACAAGTGGCTAACATTTTCATGGGGAAATGTATGTCTCCAAGAAGAGATTTTCTAAAATCTCTGCTTTATAGAAAAAGTTGATGATTCACAATTCATTTCCTCAACCTGCTGATAATTTTGTAGCTCCTGTTAGATCCTTAGTGCAATCATCAGTTTTCCAACACAGCAAGCTCTAGTCCACTTAGTACTTGCTACAAACAGATGCCATTTCATTTTTATGGTCATTCTCACGGCCTTCCTGCTATCTTTTCTAGGTCTCCTGCAGCCTTATGAAAATAGAATGAGGAATTCTGTACAGTATACATATTTACTACTGATAGATACAGCAGTATAATGATACATGCTGGTTTGTTCTCTGTCCAACAGCAATCAAATTGTTCCATATTAGGAAAGAATGACTGTGATATCATAGAGCTCCCCTGTTTTTTGGGTTTTTCCCCTTGGTGGCTATAAGTTTGATTGTCAAATTCACCATCTAAGGAAGAGACCCTGATGGTAATGTCAAAAAATGATTTATGTCACTGCTGTGCAGTGGAAGAAAACTCCAGGTTTCCATAGCTCTGAACCCATGTAACCTACCACTGGACCAGTGTGGAAAAAGATCCTCACAAAAAAACCTTTCAAGGGACCATAAGGAAACCTTTGGCTTTGCCAAGAAATGCCTGCAGGGTTGCCACTTGTGTTGCTTGCAGGAAGATAATGTGCAGTAGTTTTCAGTACTGTCAGCAGGGCATTTTTCATCACCACATAATCCATTCATAAATCTAATGATCCATAAATTTGTCCACGGCTTGAACAAGAAGTGAGTCTAAGCATGGGAGCAGACCTATTAACAAGCAGAGATGCTGCACATGCAGCACGACCATGGGGTCACTGCCAGCAGCCACCTGGGCTCAGCACTGACTTGCCCTGACTCTGGGCTTGCTGGAGCTGTCTGCTGCTGGGAGTACAAAGACACAGATACACACACTCAGGCATGAATATATAGATAGAGATATATTAATAATAATTTTTAAAATCTTCTAAAGGATCAGGATTAGCACCCCACAGGTGATGAAGAACTCATTATCAGGATCACAGCTCTTAGAGCACTCCATCGCCTGTCTGGCACACAGCCAAAAAGAAGTATGCTGCTGCCTGGGTTAGGTTCTGGGTTAGGTTAGAATATTAATGGCTTTCACAGTCCACAATCTCCTGGATTCATAACTTCCCCAGGAGTGGGCAGACACAGGTATTTCTCATTTAGCCTCTCCTTTCACAACATCCAACAATATTCCCCCCCAGACGCAGAGATGTCGCATCCAGCAGGGCAGGCCAAGGGCAGAGCTGCTACAGCCCTGGCAGTTCCACAGAAAAAGTGGTCTCAGGAGGCAGGTTTGGGAACAGGGGCACTTCGTTATTTCAGCTAGATGCAGGTGGAGCTGAAGAGGGAACTGTGGGTCACCCAGTGATAATAGATGGATGTGGCTGGGGCACGCACTGTGTGTCCCTGCATGTCCCAGCCCAGCTCTGCCTGCTGGCACAGGGACTGCCACGGGCAAGTGACTGAACCAGCAGCAATGGTGAGGAAGAGCCTGAAAAATGTCTTGTTTCTTGTTCCACTTGGTGAAGGAAATGCAGGATAAATACAGCATCCCTTTTCTTTTGCAGCAGACAAGTGTCCTCTTCACAGAAGACACCAAGATATGAGCAGTGGTCTCCTAAGAGGAGCCACCACAAGGATGAGGGCAACCTGCATCCCTGGAGAGCCCAGGGAAGGGTCCTGGGTGGTGCCTGTGGGTGCTTGTACCTACCTGGGTGTGTAGTCAGAGCACAATCCCCAGTTTTCTTAGAAGTAGTAAATGAAGGCAAAAATACATATGTACAAATCGATTTATTCATATCCTATTCATTCATTCATGTATAAAACAATACAGTATGTTAATTCAGGTTCACGGTGCCAAGGCAGCACTCCCCCTTCCCCTTCTGAAGCAAAAATATCACACGGTACATTTAACTTATACTTTTAATGACAGAGCTGTACTGAATTCAGATATGTTTTAAAACCTCCAGAAAACATGCATCACACTTGTCATGCTTGAGCCTAATGTGATTTGAATGAGAGGAGAAATTAAGCCTGACAGCTAATATATTTATTGTAATAGACAGGAAGTATGAGATACAAGTATTTATATGAGATTTAAAACCTGTTGTATGTATAACAGCAGGGGGAATGGCGTAGATGGGTCAGGTATCTGTTGGTAACCCCATGGCAAATGTAGCTGTATTCTGCTGTTCCAAGGGGCAGTGATAGCAACACACAAGCCAAAGTTCTTTACTAGAGTTTCATACTTCATTAGTAATATCCCAGCTCTTGAAAAGGAATCTTTTTCCCAGTATGAGAGGAAATTAGTTCCCTTGCTGTGCTCTATCACAGTGCCTCCCTGATGCATCATTTTGCATTTACTTCTCCTTCCCTCCCACACTTCAGGGTAACCAAGCAAAGGTGGGTTTGGCAGATTTTCACACTGCCTCACAAGAGGCAGATAATCATGATTAAATTCCTCACTCTCCCAGCTCTCCTTTTTTTTTACATAGTTTTTCTAATCATAATTGGATCATCTGAGAATTGGAGCTCTTTTCCCCCTCTCATTTCTAGTAACCAGAATCACTCTCTCTTTTTTTCTTTTTTTCTCCCCAGAGATAATCCCCTGGAGATGGGAAAGGTTTTCTGTTGTGGTTTTCAGTTCCATGTAAGCTTTGAACAATGACTGCTGAGCTAGCTTTGACAGGTGTTAAAATATCTTGGAGCCAGCTGAACATTCGTATTGATTAACTAATACATGGACAGAGGTTTTTAGAACTGATTGCTTTACACTGTTTCAGAAGGAAGTGGGGAAAATATGCTACATTATCACTTTCTTTCTCATCCATTTTCATGTACTATATTCCATGTTCATCCAGTTTAACTGCTAAGCTGTCAAAGACCAGAAAATAGTGAAGAATGTAGTTATGTGCTTATTCAGAAGATTGAATCTCGCTGTTTATTGCAGCTGTTTATTCATGATATAATTAGGCAGAAATATACAGCTTATGGAAAAGTTAATAAATTCCTGAGACAGTCCTAAATGATTGATGAATATTTTTCTACCAGTCTGTCTGGTAGAAATGCCTTTTCAAAATACAGAATCTTCAATTTTGCAATTATCAGTGTTCCTTTGCCTCATCACTACAGCTAACTGGAAATAATAAATACCAGCCAAAAAGATTTATCTTGTAATCCAAATACCTGATTTTATACCTGTGTGTTCTACCTCCCTTGTGACACTGTCTTCCGTGAAAATGTTCAGTGTAGAAAAGATGCAAGATGAGACTCCTTTAGGAGACAAAGTTGAAATTAATTTATCACAAATGCTTCAACAATGAGTTACATTCACAGCTGACAACAAGATAGTAGGGCCTGATCCTCCTACTGAAGGGTGCATCATGGTTTAAAAAGACAAAACTTAATAGCGCTTAAGTAAGTGCTTGTTTTGATCATAAAAAGTGAATATTAAATATCTTATTGTAGAGATACCCCACAGCTAGCCTCTCAGTTTGGATTCAGACAGACACATAAAAATTTGAGATATTTAGATCCATTTTGCCCACAACAGTTATACATTTCTCTAAAACCTAAAATCCTAGAATTTCCAGGCTGTTCACATGCATAGCAGTAGCAAAGCCACCTCCTTCAGAAAATCCTGCATACACATCTCTAAGAAAATACAAATCATCTGCTCTTACATGCCAGCACTTGCCAGTAATATAACTGCCAATTCCCACTTGAATCACTAATAAAAAATGTACAGGTATTGCATGGTATAAAAGAAGCGTGTTATCACCAGGCAAAACAGGTGTTGTGGTTTTTTCTTCACTTTTGGCCTTCTGCATGCCTTTGTGTGCCCAGCAAATAGCCCAGGCCAAGGAAAAGACTTATTTTACCTGCACTACATCCCCAGCACGGCCCTCACTAGACAGAGGCAAATCCTCCTTTACCTGGGGAGAATTGGCCTTCACCCTGTGCATGAAACCCATTTCTGGGAGGCAGAGTTTCCTTCCATGCAAAGGTGCAACAGAGGCACTGAATTTAAACTGACTTCAGGCCTGTGCATTCCTGATTCCTCTTTCAACTGACTGCCAGGATATTCTGTGGAACAACTCTTTTCTTAGAGTCATGATTACTAAATCGAAACTTTTTTTCTATTTATTTTCCTTTAATGCTACTAATGAGTTCCTATTATGCTTTAAGTATCTCTTCTAACTCAAAGTTTACACTGTCAAGTCATGTGTGTAATGAACTGAACAGTTCTTAAATTTAAAGAGCATTAGTTAATTTTTAACTCAGGAACAATTAAAAGTAAGAATAGGCTTCCTTAAGCCCCAGGGTGTGGCTTCTGATTCCTCTTTTACCTAATTTTAATTTTTTGGGTTCTCCTCTTTTCAGAGTTGATTGAAACAAAGCAGTTGGGCACTTACACAAACCTGATGTCTCTGTTAACGAATGCATGTGTACATGAGTTACCATAAAGTCAGTGTAACAAAGCATTACCTTTTTTACTTCCTTCTTTTTTTAATTTTATGTATTAAATAATTAAATTATGGGCTATCCAGTCTTTATGACTGCACACAAATCATGACTTTTCAAGACATAAGGGACACATAAGTGAGAACTCCTGCCTGGACTTCTATTGCACCTATATATGAAAGTGAGGTGGAAAATTCTGGTCCTATCTATGTTAATTTAAATCTTGAGAAATCTCAATGAATTCAGTTCTATGTCTCTAGATTTACATTGCCATAGCAGATTCATTTTCCCTTTTTACCAGTAGAGGGGCTAACACTGAACCTAACATGAAATTACTACCTGAGCTTCAGAGTTCTATTAAACAGAAACTTATACCAAAGCCTTAAAAAAATAAGATAAAAAGATAATTCAGTGAGTGTTTGCATCATACTAATATTTATTTTATTCACATGTATTATTAAAAACAGCCTGCTCTTTGGAATACAAAGATTTTTTCTAGTTGTAATAGATAATAAAGTCATGTCAAGGAAAAAAGGTGAGACAATGCCAGAAGTTCTTTGTTTTTATTTATTATACATTCAGTACACTTAGTTTTCCAGATAAGCATTAAATGGATGCATTACTTTTCAGAAAACCTTCACTTATTTTATGTTAGTTGAAGTTATGATGCTCTTAGCACAATTTGTGGTAATTTTGTTAAGAGTAAGCTTCACGGCATTACCCTGTAGGTCTCTTGTCAAGTCTGAGGAGCTATTTGCACAATTTCATGTAGAATTTTCGAAAATAGAAAATAAATACATCTTCTACTCTCAGGGAAACAGTATAAGGCAAGGGAAAAAAAAAATAACTTAGAAAGCTAAACCTACTCAGGGTGTAGCAGGGAAGAGGTGGAATCACTATTCCTGGAAGTGTCTAAAAGCATATGGATGTGGCACTTGGGGATAAGGTTTAGTGGTGAGCTCAGTGGTGCTGGGTAAATGGCTGGACACAATTACCTCAGAGATCTTTTCCAGCCTTAACGAGTCTGTGATTCTGTGATCCTGTTCAGCCTCCATCTGCAGATGATTAATCATACAGTGTGTCTTGACCTCTGCACACAGCACCCAGGACAGCGAGATCCTTGCAATCTGGAGCATCCCCAGCAGCAGCAAGGAGGGAGGGGGAAGGTAACACATTCCAGACACCCAAACCTTCCAGAACCTTCTCCTTCCCTGACTCACCTTTCAAGAAGGGTTGTGGCCAACTACCCTGTTGGACTTACCAGGATGACATTGCTTGCACTGACATCCAAACCAGGCTCCAGCCATCCCTTTGACTCCGGACTGGACCTCCTGCTCATTGCACACTTCAGCACTCCCTCACCTGTGGCTTGAAAGTGCAAACCAGAGCCCTCAAGAACATTTTCACTGAAGTCCTGTAATGGGAATAAGAGATGTTAAAGTAGACCAATATTTCACACTTTACTGAGCTGATAACTCTGCAGATAATTTACTATAGAAGTATCTTTATCTTAATAACAAACAATTAGATTGGTGAAGTTCATTTCTCACTTTTAAAAAACGTTCTCTCTTCAAACTGCTCGTCTGAGATGGCCTACATTTGCACATTGCACTATTAGCGAAATGGCTGTGATCATTTTAATTTAACAAATGGAAATGCACAAACACCTGCCTTTGTGCTAATGAGCTTGGCCTTTGGAACTCGTGGTGAATGGCTGCAGGTTATTAGACATGCCCAGCAAAACAGTGGCTGCAGCTTCCATTTGCAGGTCTGTAATTCACTGAAGTTATCTCATTTTCCCAATTGGGTCCAATTACAACAGTGATGATAAATAACCTTCCATTGCTGGTACATTTAATTCTCTGGAAAAGTAGCTGGGAAATGGGTCTGGGGTGCTTACACAAATAGGAAAGTGTGTTGTGCATCTTGAGGGTTGGGGATGTACAAGACAGAGAAACAGTTTTATAAATTTACTAAAAAACTTCCAGTGGGCAATTTAAAGGTGAGATTACGAGTAATGTAAGATTTTGTAAGTCTCTACAGCATTCTCTGTATATTAAAATAGAAGTTTTTCTTAATAAGAAAGCCTGGAAATGTTTATCTCTATTTTGCTGTACATCACTATTTGTCCCCAGACAGGTTTCCCTTCAGTCATAAACCTTTGCCTTGTAGATGACAACTCCTTGCCTTACAACACTTCAAATCAAGATTACCTGACCTTAAGGAGAAGAAAAACGTTGATTTTTTTCTTTTCTACAACATATTATTTATTTCAGCCCCTCAATACCACCTTTTCTTTTTTTTTTTTTAAGAAAAATATACTATTCCATTCTTTCATATTTTATCCCAGGGAAATCAGCCTGTTTATCTCGGACGAAAGTGATACTTCAGATAAATCACTTGCACTGGAGAGGAGCTGTCCTAGGCCCCTGGCTACTACTCATCACCAGGTGCTGTCGTCTTGTAACTCAGCATTATCAGAAAGCCAGTTTTCACTAGACTGTCCCTGTATTTCAGCATTAAAAAAAAAAAAGGAAAGAAAGAAAGAGAGAAAGAAAGAAAAAAAAGAGACAAGTTATTTCTCATAGCCAGGGCTTTCTGCTCCCTGCACTATTTTGTTGATGTTCATTTTGTATTTCTATACATTCCCCCTGAGCACTGAACTGGAAAATAAAACTGAAGCTATTATTCCTCTCTATAAAAATAAAAATCTCACATGCTGAGCACTCATCCGGCCTTCATAACACTCCTTTGGTTTTTCCACATTGTGTGACTGGATGCAAGAAAATAGCTCAATTATCTATTGGACATGGGCACTAATGAGGCCCGGGTCACTCTGAGCTAATTAGAAGCAGCCCAGTTTTTTAATGATTGCAGTCTTAATATAGCTAAGAACCAGGATGGCAGCAAAATTAGTTGGTGCCACTCTTTCTATGCTTCCCATTTTGCCCATTCTGGCATGTAAATTCTTCCTTATTGTTACTCATGGCTGACTGCCCCACTAATGAATGTGATTTCTCCAGTCAGATGTTTATGAAAATGTCGTGCCACTCCATGCAAGATGCAGTCACTGAAATGACCCTCCTTCAGAGCAAAGTTGTTCAGTCCCAGGGATTCACAAACAGAAAGACTAGTAGGAAACTGAATCAGTTGTGATACTCCAAATTGTCCTGGTCACACAGAGCTCCTAGGATAATTGTTGCTATGTCCTGTTTGATTTTTCTTGTAACTCTTGGAGCAATGCAATTAGTGGCGATATGAACATTAATTGACCTAACCACTGAATCAGAAAGGCAACCCCTGGAGAAGGACTGCGAGAGTGACAACCCTGGAGGAAAAACCCTGACATTTCCAGTTAGTGTTTCCACAAGCAGGTAAGCAAATGAATAGAAATTGGACTGTGTCACCACGTGTAGATGTCCTGTTAACAAGCCCTGGGGAAATATTTTCTAGGAGCATCAGCAAGTGTGTTTTACGTGGCAAGCAAGCTCCTGTTCTAGGGAATTGATGGTTTTCATGCATAGTCAGGAACATCCCTTGTTTATGCACTGCCAGGCCGTGTCCCATTCCCAGCTGTGCTTTAATACCTCCAGAAACACAACTGACAACTATTCTGCTCCAGAGGAAAATGCGATTTCAGAGCTCAGTCCAACACACTGAGGGACATGCTACCTGCTCAGCTCTAACCCACTCTATATAGAAAGAAAACTTGCTATTTTCACATAAACCCTATCAAAATATCATGAGATTACATCACCATATCATAGAATCATAGAATGATTTGGGTTGGAAGGGACTTTGAAAATTATCTCGTATCAATGCCCTTGCCACGGGCAGGGACACCTTCCACTACACTGTGGCTTCCCAGCTGGCAACATCAACCATTTCAAGTCTTAATGTTCCATAAAGTACAGTTAATTATCATGGTACAAATTTTTTAGGGAGTTCAGTCCTTTTAGGTCTCATTTGTGGTTTTGTTCAGACCCCTCCACGCAGTTTCAGCTCCCGGGGCAGCATGTCCAGAACAGCAGCTCCTGTGACAGTCCCTGTTTATCTCAGCTCAGCTCAGCTCTCAGCCTGAGAGCCTCCTGTCACCAAGTCCTGGATGGGTCTGAACAAATGACAGATATGCAAATGTCCTGCCAGGGAGGACAACTGTGCTCTCCCACATCTTCACAGCTCTTACACACCTTCACTACAGGAAGCTTGGTCAGCTTTACCTGTCACTCCTTACAAAACCTTTTAAGCATTTGAGACCACCTTCATTGCCACATTTACAATGCAGGGAACTTTTGTAGTCTAATATCTATTCTGTCTTGTAATAAGGCAATTTGGAGGGCTGGACATTCCTACCACCACCATCCAGATGGATTATGAGGGATTTGGAAGTGTGAGGTTCAAACCAACCCAACTGTGCCATGCTCTGCATCCATGGCAGGTGGCAGAGGACTGGGACAATCTGCTATTGCCCCCCTGCACAGCTCCAGGGCTCCTGCTTGGTCTGTCTGGATGGGTCTGTGGGGCTCTTACAAGGCCCTGCTGGCTGCCAGAAACTCTCCACCATGCCAGAGGGGCTGGCATGTCCTTCCCACTGCCACCTGCCTGGTGCAGAGCCCTTCTCACGCTGCTGACGGGGCCCAGAGGGAGGGGTGGCCTGAAGGCAGCCAGGGTTCTTCTCCCCCTCACCAGTGACAGGGACAGGAGGCCGAGGGGCTCAGGGAGCTCTGCCAGGCAGATCTTTCTACCCTCAGACTGTGGGGGAGCATCAGAGCAGATGCTTTTCCCTCACTACCTTTGCCATTGCCCTGCCCTTTCCATACCTGAAATACATCTCTTGCCTGTCACAGACTTTTCTGTTGGATATTCACACCATCAGCTTTAGGCACCTACTTTAGCTGGCTAATTTAGGAGCTTGGGTCCGTCTCATTGGGTACTAACAACAAGTTGTAATTAAATGACATTTTCTATGCTATATTAAACTTTCAGTCAAAAAATATCTCATTGAAAAATCAGGAAATAAGTCCCCAGGGCTATCATTACCCATCTGCTTTCCTACCAAGTTTAGGCAACTGCAAATTTTAAAATAAACGTATACAGGATGCCTCCTTCTCTCTTGTTGTTCGTGATACGGACCAAGATATCTTTCATGTTGCCTTCTTGGAGAACACAAGTATCAGAGATATTATTTTGCAGCAGAGTGTCCCCAGCCAGCCATGAAGGCAGCAATCTCCTTCATTCCCAGGTGGCCTTTGACTATTTACAACCTAACACTGAGCTGCTCCTCAGCATCTTACAGATACATAAAGGAAGGAAGATGTTTACATCCGCTTTGAACAGGCAGATGAGAAAACAGTTGACAGCTGATGTTCAATTGAAATAAACAGAAACAAATCCGAAGTCTGAGAGATCAAAGTGGGGAGGTTCAGTTTTGGGGAGGCCAGTAGGAAGGTGAAGGGTTTTCTATCATCTAGAGAGATCTTTGCATGACCATGACATCCTTTTTTTAATTGCAAGCAGTGCAGAACTTGAGTTGGAATGACTAGTTTTACTTACACAGGAATGCATAAAGCACCCCAACACTGCTTAGGAAGAAGCTGAGAGGCTGGGGAGGGAGCAAGCTAATAGATTTAGGCAGTTTAGGAACAGATTAAATCATCCAAATAGTCATAGTGTCTTTCTGCATTGTGTACACAGGCAACCCCCCACGGCAGCGAGCCAGGCTGGCTCCCTAAAGCTGGGAAGTAGGAATATTCCCTCACAGGAACAGCCCAAAGCTCATCAATAACAAAGAAACCACCACCCTGGGAGCGGAGCAGGAAGTTTGCAGGAGCAAACTCAAAGGACTGAAGGAACCATAAGTGGGTCACTGACATCTGAGCACAAAACTGCTAAGCCTGAAAATGCTTCCATTTGTTCAGTGCAAAGCACAGCGGAGTCCAGATGTTTAAATTCAATTCTTTAGACAATGAAGATGACAGCTGCTACAATCCCACAAAGTTTCTTTCATCTTTCAACACGGTACACGGATATGTTTCAGAAAAACTTCTAAAAAAAAGAGGAACTGTGCCTCATTCCTATTATGCTTTATGGTTACACATCCTCACTCACCTCCCAGCAGCAGCTGCCTCTTGGAGCTGCATTGTAGCAGGCTTTCCGTGGTACAGCTTAGGGCAGTGGGTGATCATTAATCTTTGTGCTTCGGCTACTTAGTCCTTAGTCCAAATTTAAGCCAATAGAGACCATTTGTTTCACACAGGCATATCAAAATTAAGATTTGAACAGCACCCACTTGACATTATTAAACTAAAAGTTTTGCCATTTAGCTTCAAACACAGCAGTGAATATAGGTTATAAATAGACACTTAAATATTCCCATCAACTGCTGTTAATCAAAAATCATGAAAGGTAAGTTTTACCTCTGGGCTCAGGATGGAAAAGCCTTCCAGTTATTTGCAAGATAATTCCGTTGCCATGTATCTGCCCCGCCTCTTTGCTGTATGCCTCTCCGCGGGGGCAGTGACATCAGAGCCTGCAGAAACTGCTAAACTTTCCCTGCACAACTTTCTGGCCTTAATTGCAGCCTATAAAGAGTTGGAGCTGCTGCCACCTATAGACAAACATCAAACACAAACATGGGTTTGCTACTGGAAAATGAAAGTGCGAACTGACGCAAAGTTGCCAATATTCCCCTGTAAATGTATTGTTCACCCCACCTTTATTAATGCCAAGCTTTGTGCTAACGAGCCACATTTAATGTTTATGACACAAGTCAGAATCTGCAGAAAACATCCAGTACCTCTTGTACTGGTCCTTCTGTTGTCAGAGCTAGTGGAGAATGAACCCCAAATTTCAGTAACATACTGGTTACTATGCTCAGCATGTTTAACCCATAAAGAAAATAAATTACTATGTTTTAGCTCTGTCAAATAACAAAGTATGGATTAACCTTTGATTTAGATTTTAACATGCCTGAATCTTGTTGTCTAAGGACTTAGCAGCACAGCGCAACATTTTTTGATTGACTCACAGTAGCTGTACATAGATTATTTAAAAGTACATTACAACCTCTCAGGAAAAAAAAAAGCAGCTAGTGTTGTAAAATAATGCAACAATCCTGTCCTTTTTTCCTTGCATATTATACCTGTGTAATCTAAACAAGTGCAGAATGAAGCCATTTACAAGATGAAATAAACACAATTCTCAATATTATTGCAAGACAGCAGTAGAATAAATTTCACTTTAATTTCCACTGCTGTTGTTTCTGGAATGCAAAAAAGTGATAAATGAGTATCTATCTCATATAAATCATTGTAAGATCATCTGGAATCACTAAATCTAACATTGTTAAGAAGAATTTTTCAAAGTTTTATTTTCCTTTTCACTACATATTAGGGAGTTGGAAGTTCAAAATTCTCAATGATTATTTATCTTGTTTCCTGACAGATGCTGAGTATCTAATACTCCTTCCAGGTTCTTGGGTTCAGGGGCCTCTCTAATATCTGTAAAAATAAAATCTGAGATAGCTCAAGCAGGGCATCCAAAATCCCAACCTTCACAAACCACAGGCTATGTTTACAAAAAACGTCCTCCTTTGCCATGGAACACAGAACTGGCAGAGAACGTGACATGTTTGCTGAGACAGGGATACACCCCACACAGCTGAGTTAGTTTCTCAGATCTGCTGGAAGGAGTAGATCTTAAAAAATAACAATAATAATTGTGAGAGATGAAAAGATAACTTTAAACATGCTGTAGACAAGATTTCTTTGTCGCAAATTTAAAGGTTCAGGAAATCACAGTCTCCCAAGCTCTTTGAAGAACACTGAAAAGGAAGGGAAACCAGGAATTGTTTCATCTTCCAGTCCTTCTGAAGTGGAGATGTGCTTGGCTATGAATAGCTCCACTTTCCCTCTGTTGCTGGAAACATTCCCGGACTGTGACTTATGCTGGAAGAGCAAGGCAGGACCATCCTGACAATGTTCTAAAGAGCTTATTTTGTCTGTGTTTGAAACAATAAGAACAATGTTGGTCAGTCTGTGTGAAGAAACTAAAGGAGTTGGAAAATAGGGGAAAAAACAGTTCCCCAGAGAGCCCATGGCAAGGAGTAAAATACTTATAAACCAAAAGGCAAAAAGGGTGAAAGGAGTCTCCCAGTCTCAGGGGTGCTGGATGTGCTCCTCTCCAGGCAATACATGCTTTCCCTGTATGTCTTTCTGCCTGTCCTACTCTGCTCCCATGAGGGTCTGCCCCTCCCCAGGGACATCTCTGTCCCACTGAAACACTGGCACCCCAGGGACTGTGACAACTGGCCCAAAGCCAGGCCCAAAGCCACCTCCCACACTGTGGCCGTGCTCATCCCAAACCCACGACTTTGCAGTGCATTTCCATGCAAATGTCTTTATTTTGGGAAATTCCAGAAGTGTATTAAAAATTACTCTGAGCTTCAGCAAATGCATAAAATTGTCCATCAGAAAACTCTAAATTGTTTTAGTAGTTAGGACTTTTTTATAAACATGCATCTAGTTTCTTTCGGGTTAAATCATGTGTTTTCCTCTGTTATAACAGAGATAATTTCTTTATCAACACACTAAGCATACATACAAGTCTGAGTCATTAACAGCACCACATGTTCAGTTTGTACAAACTCAATTTGTGTTAAAAGCTATATTCAGATATTTCCCAGCACCTCCACTTAAATGCAATACTGGGACATCATCTTAAGAATTTTTATTTTTGGCATTTTAGGGACATAGTTACCCACCTCATTCATCTAGTATTTTATTAAGTGTCATTCATGTTCTCAAGCTCCTCCTTACTTCAGCTGACAACAGTTGAAATCCGTTTTTTTGGGACTCCACAATATTAATAAAATATAACATGTTTGTTACCAGAACACACCTGGCATGTTCTAGTGTATTTCTAAAAGTCTTCTTGCTGAAAGCAAATAAAAATTGGCTTGAAAAATCTCTTTAATGCCTGTTACTTTGTGTGCAGGTTTTCTGCTCTAATATATCTAGCAAGTTTGGGTAGGCTTTGAAAGTTGAAGTTTTGAATATCCATCAGCTGAAAACTCTTGATGATCTGCTTGATACAATCATTGATGTGTTCACCATGGGAACCAAAAGAAGAATATGTAGCTGAGCTTCCTATTTATGAAGGCAGGGTAGCAGAAAATTTTCCAGTTGTGGGGTTCAATCCTTTATTCTTCCTTCAGTCTAGCCTCCTGTTGGTTTAAAAAGCAGCCTCAGTTCTTTAGAAAGCAGAAAATGAAGATGTAATTGTGAAATACGTTATTTAACTGCAAAGCCACTAGCACTGGACAAACATAGTCAAAACAAATCTAGAAAATAATTAAATTAACATGGTTTTTTTCTTTTACAGAATAATTTTTATACTATTTATTTATAGATAACTGTACTGATAACAGTGGGATTATGAGCAGTTTGTTTGATTTGTTTGATTATGGGCAGAATTGTAGCTGAAAACAGCAAGTGGTTTTAACGTGGTGTGTTGGTTAGGATTAATTAGAATGAATTTTCTATTCCAGGAAATGGTATCCTGCCTGCTTCAGGCCTATTGTCTGCAGACAGAAACAGCCCCACAAAAAAATCAGTTCTTGCCCAGGAGAAGAGGCGTGTCCCTAGGGAGAAAATGGAGAGAGCAATATATTGATGGAACTCCCTCCTAAAGTAATAGTGGAGCACAGGGAGGAGCAAAGATCATAACAGAGAAGACATAACAAAGAGGGAATCATTTCCTGAGGATAAGAGACCTGCTTAGATTAGACAAAGTCAAAGAACAATATTTGCAGCTAGAAAGTCTACCAACTTGAAAGGGAAAAAAACACAAACTGCAGGATTATATAGAGAATTCTCAAATAAAGCAGTTACAGCTAAAGTGCATTAAATAAAAATACACAACAAACTCTTCCTCAACTTTTGCTATTACTGGGCCACATGCTGTTTTTAAAAGCACTGAACATCCCTACATTTCACTGCACAAATGATTCCTTTGCAGGAAAAGCAGGATTAAATAGCTGCCATCCAGCAGGTACAGTGGGTCCTTCTGTCATAGGGTTAAAGCATATTGGCAAAACGAGAGTGGTTAGGAGAGATTCGAGTTGATGCACAACAATGTGAATTCCATTTTATTAATCCCAGAGCTCAGTCCTGGGAGCTGCTGTCACAAAGGGAGAAAAATGCAGTAAGAAAACTGAATGGGACTAGGGACCTGTGATTACATGAGAAAATAAAACAAGTTCCCCTTGTATGATTTATCAGCACAGCTACTGAGTAGTCATTCCTAGCAACTTTAGCACAAACTGCTTAACACTGGATGTTTTTCTCAAATGTCCAGTGGCTGAAGGCAGGTACCTGTGGGAGAATCCCAGGGTTCAGCACAGGAAAGAACAAAATGCACTTCTGTGCCTTGGGATTGCACAGAACTGTGGAAAATACAGTTCATCTACCCTTGGGCATGTTACAGTTGTTTAAAAATGTCGCCTGACTCCTGCAAACTTGGCTCTGTATGATGTTCCCAACACCGTGAGCACAATGTGATATTTTCTTCTTCATGGGCAAGATGAGACTTGTTCAAACTGTGCCTAAAATTTCACACAAAGATAATGAAACAATCAAATCACAGCCTCTGGAATATCTTTGTAAATGAGGAGGTTTTTGTTGTTTTCTCAGTTGGTTTTTTTCCCAGATGTATTTTCATGTTAATTCACATCAGTGAGAAGCACCTTGAATCAGAGCCACTGACATCTCTGTGCTCCCAGTTTGGCAAGTTAAAGCAAATGTTTCAGTGCCCTAGCCCTAATTTTTTTCCACTTTCTTAGAGTGTAATTGCATCTAATTGTACATTTTAAGCAAATACACATAATCACATCATTATGACATGTAATTACCTTATTGTGTTGTGTAATTAAGTAAATCACACAAGAAATTGTGCAGAACTTTAATAAAATTTTCCAAAAAGAAGTTAATCTTTTCTGCAACTGACAGAAGAAGCCATTTTCACTTCTAATGATCATAATCAATTTAGCATTTTGTACTCTAATTAGCAGGCACTCTGCAGGCACGTGCAGAATGTGGACATTCAAGCAAAGTGCTGGGTGATGACACTTGTGACTTTCATGTGTATTTGCTATGTGGAAAGACAAACATCCTTATGTAGTGTTTAATGACCAGTTGCTACAGAAAATGCAATATCAGGAAAATTCATGTACATATTAAATGTGTTCTTTTGATACCTTAAAAATTCACTATAATAGTTGGTTTTATCAGTACGGTTCAAAGCATATTATTACCTGTTAATGCTCATACGTGTGTTTCATTATACAACATAGCTCAGGAGCTGTCCTTTGATGGAAGGAGACTTTCCCTCGGCAAGGGAACTCATTTATTTATTATCATAGCTGATTTTTGTTATTGTCACAGGAAAAGTCTGTGTATTACCCAATTACACATATACATTTTACACCCACCCAAGAAGAGGGTTAGGAACTTAATACTGGCAAATACAAAAACACACGAGTCTCTTTAGCATCACATAGTCAAGCAACACCGGACTAAAGAAAAAAAAAGTGACTGATGAGATTCAAATCAGATTCTTGACACACATAAAAGGCTTTTCCCACGTTTTTTTGTTGCAGTTTTCCTCCCTGGTGTACAACACAGTCATGCCCAGTATGCCAGGTTAGGGGCTGTCTGCAGACATCTCTATGAGAGGTTTACCCACCTCTCTTAGAAACTGTTCAGTGCCATCAAGGCAAGCTCTGTAAAGCAGTAATGGTTTCTAAACAGGGTTTTCTACACAATAAGAAAAGATCATGAGTAAAGATGGCACAAATACACCTTTTAGTCACAACTTCCCAGCTTGCCCTGTTGATATTGACAGTGATTTTAGGAACAGCTGATTTATATCCAGGAGTTGGGAGCTTTATACTTTATACTCTTTATGTTTCCAAAGGCAACAAAACCCCAAACTGCCATAAATTGAATCCACATGCTTAGAAGCTACTGCCTCCAAACAGCATGTTTCATTTAACAAATATTTTGAGAAGTAAGGTCAACATAGATTGATCATTGAAGAAGTGCTTTAGAAGATGCATTAAACAGAGGAGAGATACACACAGAACATTCTACAGAGCAAATACGTGACAGAGAACATTTGACAAATACAAAGCACTTTTCAAGGCATAAAAACCAGATTTTGTTTCTTCCTATGTTACAAAAACAAACTGCAACTAAAGAATAGCACCAATTAAAAAAATAATTTGGCATTGCATGTTTAACTTAGGAAAATGGGTATTTTCCATACACACTGCAGCTATCCGAACAAAAATTGACACCCTCATTAGAAAGCATGAAATCTAAGTTGTTGGCAAAACTGTCTGAAAGCAGAATGAAGAAAGAAAGAAAAGAATCTGGGGTGACAGTAAGAGTGTTACAATCAACCAAAAAAGAGGCTGAAACTCGAATTCACTTTTGCAGTTTCCAGTTATCAAAACTTGACACCTCTGTCACACCAGTATTCCAGGAAGAAAAAAAATTAGCACTTCAAACACCTCCACCCACACCATCAAACACAACTTCTATCCACAACAACTCTTCTCAAATGTCTTTTTCTTTTCTTCTTAATGGTATTAGCTCAAACTAGATTGCACTTGGGGGAAGAAACATCAACACGTAGGTCATCTGAAAAACAGATATGGCCACATAGCAATGTGGTGCTATGGAAATGGATCTTTCCATCATTTTCTAATAGACTCAGACCATTAGAAAATTTTCAAGAATAGTTCATATAATTATCCCTCTTTGGGGGGAGCAGGGGGAAGAGAGAGAATAGAGGGGGAAAATGTACATGTTCTTCAGAGACATTGACATTGTAGCTGGGCTTCAGGAGAGAAACACTTAAAGCTTTCAAAAGACAAGCAATCAAAAGACATTTTCTAGACACTGCTCTAACTGGTCTTTTGTTTAATAGAAACACTTTCAAAGACCGGAATTAATCCAGATTTGTTGGTTTAATAAAGAACTGAATCCAGCTCACTGATTTAATGCACTAGATTTACTGCTATGTTCTGGCCATGTGAAGAGCTGTAAATTGGATTTAGTGAACATGAGCAAGTCAATAAATGCCAGAAAGCAGACAAGATACCAGTAAATCCACACCAAAATCACTGCAAAATATCTTAACCAAAAGGTACTGACCCTGATTTTCCACTCATGCAATTTTTTTCAATATTTATACCTGTCTAGATGTAAAGAGCATAAATCAATGAGTTCCATTAAAAACCAGATTTTCAGGCAGGTAGGTAGGTTTACACCAGCTGAGAAGCCTGTTCCCACTCTTTTCTCTCCTCAGAAGAAAATCACAGAATCATTCAGGTTGAAAAGACCTCTGAGCTCATTGAGTCCAAGCATTAACCCAGCACTGCCAAATTCAGCACTAAACCCTGTCCCCAAGGGCTGCACCTACGCATCTTGCAGGCACCTGCAGAGCTGGGAGCTCCACCACTGCCCTGGTCTCCTCGCATATTTATTTCAATTCATCCTTGCCAAGAAATCTGTTAATAAACACTCTCTGTGGAAAATATTGCCTGATCATTTTCTTACCTTCCTCCACAAAGAACCAGACACAACTGAGATCTCTCCTGTATCACTAATTTAACAGAAGTGTATTTTTGGTCATCCCTGATACGGAATTTGACAGGGAAGTATAAAATCTGTTGAAAAAATAAGTGAAGTACTCTAAAAATTGTCAGCTAAGACTGTATCAAACTATCACATACACAACTTTGGATGCCTTGCAGATCCATTTTAGGGCAAACAACTGTATATGCTCATTGTGTGATACCTCCTTTGTAAATGCACCTTTCCACTCAGGACCAGGCACCAGGAGAGCATCAGCCCACTCAAACACTCAGTGGTTTCTTGCTCCCCAAGCACACAGGTACAAAGTCCACCAACATTCTCTACCTGCTGAGTCCTTTCCCTTTTGAAGGTGCACAATTTCTCTGCAACAAACCATAAAGTCACTTTTGGTGGCAGCCTGATACTCCTGAAATCCATAAACATCCAAGACACAACAGGAGGAGAAACCTGGTAAAATTCAAAAAAACTCCTTTTCCTCAGTGGTTTGAGGAAATAGTGTCTCTTGCATAAACTGTCATATCCTCAGTTTTGAGGCAAATTTCAAGCAGTCTCACAATTTCTTATAGTGTGACTCCCTAAATCTACAAGGAGTCTGGCCCTCTCAGCTTTCTCATACATGTACACAAATTAAATTTACACTTACAAACTAACCTATTGATTGTGTCCCTCAACTACACATTTCACAAGATAAAAATCTCTGTCCTTATCAGTGAGAGCAACACAGACATTGTTTTTTCTAAGGATTTCTAAACACAATTAATCTGGGTTTAGATAGTTACGTAAACCTCTGGATTTAGGCAGCATGAGCATTACCAGATCCAGACAAAAATAATCTGTACTTTTTTGCCCTGAGGTCATATAATCCTCCTGAGGGCTCAGGATCCTTGTCTGAACATTCATTTCTCTCCCTCTCTCTTTACCTGAGGCCACTCGCTTTAGCCTCAGCCTGTCTCATAGTTAAAAGGACTTCATAAAGTTAAAAGAACTAGTAAAGAAAGTATGTTTGGACTTTTTATTCTCTCTGAATTTCTGTGTACTCCTCTCCAAGTTTCCTTAATCATCAAAACTGTTCTGCTACAAGCAGGTGTGACTTAACATCAAGCTTTTATGCTGCGTACAAAGGACCTTTCCAGTTTCATGGAATAAATAGGAATTATTAGCTCCATATAATGAGAGCCTCCAAGTCATCAAAAGAAACTTATAAAGAAAAGCACATTTACTACCAAATAAAACACAAGTATATTTTGTAAATCCTAAAAACAGGTTCAGAAAGGATTATGTACTGGTTCTTCTGCTTCACTCACACATACAATGATGTGCATTTAACAGCAATAGTACATTTTCCTCTAAGTATCACCAAAGATGCTATTAAACATGAAAAATGAGATGAAAGCCATAGGCCCCAAACCCTGATGATAAAGCAAACCTCCAAAACAACCCCAAGTTCCCACTGAAAATGCCACTGCTTCTCCCCTCTCAGTAAGGAGAATACGCCTTTGATAACTGTGTTAGAAACTCAGTAGATCACAGTGAAAATCAGGCTTTGGGCTGAGGCCACAAATAAGTCTTTAAAGGTGAATAAAGCATTTCATGCAGCTCATACTCGAAAAAATATAACCAGAAGTATTCTAACCATTCATGGTCTCTCCCATTCTGTGTGAGGTGTGTCCGGTGCAGTGTGACAGCTGTGGGAGGGATCAATGCAGCCAGGATGGGGAATTAGAACACCTGCCACTGACATCCTACCTCATCACAGCTAAGTGAACATTTCATAATATCTGTAGTCTTAAAAACGTAATAAATACCCAGGACATAGAATAAAATTATACCATGCACTAATTAACAGGTCGTTTACGAACCCCAGACTCCTTTTCTCTCCAGTGACTGTCTTGGCAAATACAGATACCAGCACAGACTTCTTTTTCTGTTTCTTTCCTTTATCTAACTTTGCCTTTCATGGGTTCATTAAAACAGTATTTTGTAATAGTGTCAAATTAGTAGAAAACCTAAGGTATAGCAGTTTGACAATGATATAGCTGTCATGATGGTTCTACTTTTTGCTTGTACCTACTCAGGCATCATTAGAATCAAATATCTACCTCTCAGCGTTTCTCCTGGGTTCATCCAACTCTGAAAGCTCTCAGGCCATTAAAGCATATCAATTAGTAATGATTTTTTTCCAGCCCCAGCAGCCACTGAAGCATACATTAAAGGTGATATCTGCAGTCCAAAATTTAATGTGGACATTTGAGAATATCTACTTTGATGAAGAGATTATCAGAGAAACTAATTTGCTTAAAGTTTTAGATCACAGTTATTAAAAATATTTTATTTGCTGAACAAATGCCTGATGAACACTCCTGTATCTGTTAAATAACGTTAATTGCACACTGGTTTGGAAAACACAAGAATCGTTAAAGGACAAATGAGGTTGTGCAACAGCCCAGAAGAGCTACTGTTATCACTTTCCAGGCTGCTTTTACAACCTTCTGAGTAGGACTATTTTTAACTGAGTCATCGTGGCCTAAGGACAGTTACTTTTATTTTTTAGTATATCTATCCAATTGAGTAGATGTCACAGAGGCAGCTCATTACAAGCACTGGAATTAGAGGGCTGTCACATTCCTCATAGCTAGGTTAGGTCCCTTCAGTCAGAGCTGTTTGGGAAAGCAATCTTTCCATGCTCACAGGCATTTCCAAGCCTGAGAGGTCACTTACCTCTTGTTTCCAATGAAAGTGTAAAGTCAGTTACTCAAAGATCAGACTGCAAAGCAAATGTAATTAATGAATGTAAAACTTCTGGACAATACATTTTGACCACTCTACCTACATTAATTATTTTTAATCACAGAAATGCACTGCTCCTCATGGGAAATATCACAAACTAGTGAAACACAAGGAGCACATCAAAATCACATTTAATCCTGGTAGACAGCACCATGAGCCTTACTATGGAGATAGAGATGCAATTGAATTTGTCACTCCTTTGAGTGGCAGAGGATCTCACTCCTCCTTAAGTGATGTGACCTGGAACGATTTCTGGAATGCTAGCATAAGATTCATGTCCAAGTTTTTATCCTACTGTTATGCCTATAAAATTGTTTCCACTTGAACATACTTGACATTAGTTATAAATCTCTGGTCAAACAAAGGTGAAGAAGGATGAAAATGCCATATACAACATTCATTCTTACCCTCAGCAGCCAAGAATCTTCTCTCAGTTTAGTTGACGTGATCATCACTTGAAACATTCACGTTATGCTTTAATTATCTGTATAATCAGGCAACAAATCTGACACCAGATTTCTCAGCAGGAGTTTGCAGATTCCTTCTCAGCTGGTTAATGAGTCTTAAGGTTTGGTCTGGACACAGAACACATACCTGGTATGACTCTTTCAAATTAGGCCTAATTTCTGTCTCATGTTCTTTTTCGTTTGAACCTAAATAGTAGCTCTGCTGTGGCCACACATCCTTTTATATCTCTACACAAGTTTCTATACTAACAGAGATAATTTTTCTTTCCATGTGGAAATCCCCTCAAACAGACAAGATCAACATGAAAGAAGCAATTCAGTGGGTGGCATATGTTCACTTCCCACCTCTTTCCTACTGCTCAGCCACCATGGCCATTCCTTCACCCGGGGCACGCCTGGCCAGCAGTGCCTGGCACACCATTTGCATCTCTTCTCCTGCCTATTTAAACTCAGTGGCTATGTGCATACTGGGCAGTACTTCCATAAGATGTTAAACGAATGCATATGTGGAAAGCAGATTTACAGTTTGAATTTTACGACAAGGATTTTTGAAATTGTAACCAAAAAAAATCATATAAAACTTGAACAAACACTTTTATACTTCACTGGATTACTTGCACTTTGATATTAAAGCCTCCTTCCAATCATGGAAAAAATATTTCCAAAACAGAGGAAGAAATATACTTCAGTCAAAGTACCAAATAATCTATCTAGCCTTATCTACACACATATGCATGCAAGAAATATCTACCACCCAGGAAACAGTCTACACAGCCCCATTCCCTTTCACAGCTATCAGACAAGTTTGACCTTTGGTTCAGACCAAAAATCTCCCAACCCATTCATTCTATCTTAAGAAGAGCAGTTTCTTCAGGGAAGGAGATGATAATGTATCTGCAAAGGCTGACTCTTTGTGCAGTTGGAGGGGGGAAGTGCCAGCATGACAAATTGCTCCTGTTCAAACCCATCAATTCAAAACAAGCATCTGGAAAACTTGACAAGAATACTCAAATGACCCTTGTGTTCTGACAGCTGGAAAAGAGAAAGCGCTCTCCACAAGGGGAAGATGTGTGTTCAAACTTTTTGCCTGGATAGAGAAACACATAAAACTGAAATATTTTTCCTCAAAGCTCATTAAATAAAACTTTCAGTGCAAAGTATGACTCACGTAGGCAACTATGTCAGCACTCACAAATCTGCGTTCAACACCAGCAGAAGCTGGTCATGGCGATGGGCACGTTACCAATTCCCTGCTCTAGGAACCCCCAGATGTAACAGATCATTTCCTCCCCGTGACAGGAACCTCCATCTCCCTCGAACCCTGGCACATCAGCGCTGCCTCCTCGATGGGGAGAGCTTCTGCCTGCTCCACTCGGAGAGGCCACTGGGGATGGTTCCGTGAGGAACTGACTGCAATTCTGTTCTCTCCAGTCCTGCCAAGAGATACTTTGAGTAGGGTGTGGTATTGTAGACATCATTTCAATTTGATTGTATCTCAGGATTTCTGATTTGGTCAAAATATGCACTGAAGGGAAAAAAACCCAAATCTACCTTTCATCACCAATGAATTATCTTCATTCAGAGGTTCCTGACTTTGGGCTCTGCAGATGAAACATCTACCCAGTGCATAAAAATATCTTAAAACTCTTAAAAATGCAACAGACCACTTCTGGAACTTTACTGTCCTAAATTCCTCTGTTTCTTTACTGCTGCCCCACAGACTTCCTTTTATTGTTGTGGACAAAGTCTCATCCACAAGCCTGGTTATACACTGTTTATCTAGGATACGTGAAATATTCTAGTTTACCTACACCCTGAACTGCTCTGCAGGAGGAAAACAAAAGAAAATTGAGCAGCCACATCCATGCTCCCACTGTGCTCTAGGATGTTCATCACACCTGTTTCAGGGAAGAGCACTCTCAAGTCATCTTCTTACTATAAGATACTTAAATAATACTTTAGTCTAAATTTATTTTTTTTCGATTCAACATAACAATTGCCCCAAGTTTCCTGATTGAAACGGAAAATGGCAAAAAGTAAAAAAGACGCTCCAGAAGGCACAGGTCTATTTGGATGTTTAAGCTTCCCCACAGGCAGCAGCCCAAATTATGCTCAAAATGGATGTGGACAAAAATTCTGTATTTACCTAAAAATGTCTTGGGAAATGTTTACTAACATATAGCCTTGTATGTTGGGGAAACAAAGTCATAAGCCTCAGTATTTTGCAATTGCTTGTACAGGGGAAATGGCAGAAATTCTTTAAATTACTTGAGTTTTATTAGGAAAAAAAACCCTGGTCCTGGATTTAAGTTGGTTTTGATTAAAAGTGGCTCTGTTTGGAGGGACCCAGTCACATATACAGTGTTCAAACCAATAAAGAGCTGACACTTTATATATAGCAGCAAACACTGGACCTTATTTTTTTGTGTCACAAGAAAAATTAAACAAGTTACATTAGAAAATGGGTCACAATAGGATTTGCAATAAACACTATACACAATATCAGCCATTTGTACAGAACACAGCTGACACACACACAGAGTTTTCTGGTTTATGCCTTACTTCTACGATTCTAAATTGATTTACAGCCCCATGTGAGACTCATAAAAGAGCCCTAGGCAACTCTATCCTGCTCTCAGACTATTTGCAACACTGTGAATTTCTCAATTTGCCCATTTAAAAACATTTTCCCTTTTCCTTCCTTTCAATAACAGATTTCTGGAGGGAGTAGGGTGAGAGAGATGAGAAAAGAGATGGTTAATGGTTAGATAACTTGAGACACAAATAAATACATCCCCTTCTCCTACTCCTGATCCTGGAGTAGCTCTGTTCTTTGGCTGAGGGAGTCACTTTCCCAGTCACCTGCCCTGGCAAATGCAATGGGAGATCTCTAAGCAGCATCAGCCTCCTGACCACATGAGTGTGACGATGCAAACACTGCTGTGAAATGAATCACTGAGTCTAATGTGACTTCAGTTAGAAGAAAGATCTACTTTTATTAAGGCAGAAGATTTATAAAAACAGGGATTTTGTATATATGCACATAGGAAAGGCCTTAAAAATGAGGCGTAGCTGGTTCATAAAGGAGTTTGCTTATTAATCCCCCCACCAGCATTACTCCCTGACATTGGTGGATAACTATCCATCTCCCAGTTCAGAAATTAGAAATTTCTCCATTATGGAGAAATGGAACAGGGGGTGCCAAAGTGGTGAAGGAAAATAGAGACAGAACAAGAATCAGAATTTTCTATTCTGATGGTTAGTGCAATTCTCTTTCCAATAAACCACATTGCTCCCCTTCATTACTGTTTTTGTTTTACTTCTCTAATGGGAAAATGGCTATGGAGAACATTTTCTGTCAGGCAACAGACATCTAGTGAGCAAATACCAAAGTTAAGAACCATTTGTTCTGTTTGAATGCAGTGCACTTTGCTGGGGTTACACAGCAAAAGCTCAGAGCTGACTTAGGCCCTGTATGGACCTGCTTTTTCTGCTATCATTCACTAATTTAAGACTTCATGGTAAAATGGATGTAAATCTCTGCTCCTCCCCAGCAGTTTGGCTGAACTGATAAGCCCAGCTAAGCTGCACCAGTGAAAGCTGCCCTGGACACCCTGGGTCTCAGCAGCTGAGAGTGGCCAGCAGAGCCCAGCTGCTGAGCAGGGCATCATTTAGGACCTGGGGGCTGCAGCACCCTGTGTGGGGCACACCCATCTGTATCAGCCCAGGCAAGCCCTGAGTCCCCCAGCAGCAGTGGTTACCCTTCTCCCCACATGCGGCCACTGGAATTCTCTCTCAGGTTACATTCATAGTCCCTACACCACTGCTGCTCTTTCATTAAAACCTCTCTGGTTTTCTACAAAACAACCCTTCAGTATGGTATGAAGAAGTAACAAATCACATGCAACTGACAATTTTTCTTTTACAGTCAGTCATGTGAGAAACGTGTTGATGGTTAAGATGAAGAGCCTTTTTTTCCATGAGTCATAAATTTTGAATTAAAAACTGCAATATTTCAGGACTGTGGGTTTTGGGAACAAAATTGCAGTTAATCATAGAATCATAGGATGATTTATGTTGGAGGAAAAGCCCATGGAGGTTGTGTCATGTAACCCTGGTCTCTAAGCAAGTCAACTTTTACCTGGACCTTGTCAAACCTTACTCAGAGCCTTGTCACACAGCTTTGCCAAGTTTTGTATATTTTTTCCTTTCAAATGACTTTTTTCTATAGAACATGTACAATAACAAATTGAAAAGATGATGTATAAAGGCTGCTTAGAAGGCTCAAGACTAACACAATGTCTAATTTAAGAACATTGTCAACATTACAAGTTTGGACCTTTTTTTTTTTTTTTTTTTTTAATAAAACCTGATAAAACAAGGAAATCTTCCACAAGCTTCAGTATTCAGTATATCAGAAAAGATTCTGAGTTAAAGAAAAAAAAAGCAGCAACATGAGAACAAAACCTCATCCTTTTTGCCTTGAAACTGAAGTTATGTTGGGAATCATTTGTAATAGTGCATTCAAGATATAATTTTTTCTTACTAAAGAAAACAGATCCATGTTAGCATTGACTTACCAGCATACATCAGACTAGACACTGTTGTCCTTCAGTACATCACAAGGGTCTTCCTTGATAAAACAAATCTTTTTCTCTCTCATATAAGAACAGTTTATTCTTGTGACCATTTTGAGGAGGAAACAAACCACCCCTCTGAGTGACAGCCATTGCAAACCTCTACCAGCACATTCACTTGTGCAGACTGGTCCGTCCTGGGAAGGGACACTCTGGTGGGAGCTGTGCTTGGCCCTGAGATCCAGCTGCCAGGCTCACCCTGGCCACTGGGCTGGGTGCTGTGGCTCAGGTCCTCAGCATGGACATTGTCCACAGGAGCCAGGTGCCCTCCCCAGGCACAGCCCTTCCCTGCTACTCCCCGGCAGCCACCACTGGGGAGGCAGCCCAAACCTGAAACTGCTCCCAGGGCTCTCAGTAATGGTTGTTACATGCATAAAAGTGGTTTCTTTTTAACACATTTGTATTATATAACAATATCCATCTACAATTATTTTTGTTGCAGTCACCACAAGAGTTGTCCTTGCTTTATCTGTCAGTGAGACCAAGATGGAGCTGCGTGCATCGCAGGCCTGTCCACGCATTCAAAAGAGAACCACTGAAGAGTAATTATAAAATATCACATCATGAGGGCAGACACTGCTGCCCTGACCCCGTGCTGCACGTGTGCACAGAGCAGCTCTTTGGGAGCAGCCCTGGTTTACATGGAGTGGGACAAGGCCTGCCAGGGGTAAGGGCAAAGCACAGGAGGCAGCAACAGAGCCTCGTGTCTCTGCACATCCCTCCTTCCTCCAAATGACACTAGATTGGATACTAGGAAAAATTTATTCACCCAAAGGGTTATGAAGCACTGGAACAGGCTGCCCAGGGAAGTGGTGGAGTCACCATCCCTGGAAGTATTTAAAAATATGTGTAGAGGTGGCTCTTGGAGACATGGTTTAGTTTCCTTGGCAGTGCTGGGTTAGTGGTTGGACTTGATCTGAAAAGTTTTTCCAACCTAAACAATTCTATGCCTTTATCACTTTAGGGGTGTCGGGATTTTGGGAAAAACCCAATTTTCATAGGAGTCCAAGTGAAAATTGAAGATCTCTGAAACCACCCCTTCATCTCTCTGTGCCTCAGCTTCTCATTTGCAAACCTGTGATACTACTATTTCCCTTCTCTGCCTGGTAAATGTAGATTTAAAGTTCTTCAGGCAAGAATTATCTCTAATGATGTACACGTACAATGCCTAAAGCTGGGTGTTCCAGTATAGACTGTAGCCTCCAAGAATTCACGCTTTACAAGAAAATATGGGGGGAAGAGGAGAGAGGAAAGTATTGTTGAATATAAGAAAGAAGTCAAATACAGCTAATTACCCAGAGCTTCCCATCAGGCTCACAGACTCCCACCGTGGACACGCTCAGTGGTTGTTCTTTATTTCTGAGCTTTACTTTAATCCCTACTCATTTCTCTTCTTTCATTTTCAGTCAGTTCAGGATCCTAATGTTTTTGCCAACTTATTTTTAATAGGATTGTTAGCATCCAGGAAGCCTTGTCAAATAATCATTATACAACTCCTTTCAGGGACCCCTGTGGTTGCTTCCACTTGCCGTGCATTCCCCCCCACTCCCTCTCTCCTTACATTAGCAGGGGAGATATTTTTCTTACTGGGAAAGCGTCAAATTAAAAATCTGGCTGTTTGACCCTCTCCTGCGTGTTCATCCAAAAGCGTGGCTGCTCTGACTGCCTGATGGTCCTTTTACATTATTACACTGTCTTTGGCAATTCACATTTACACATTAGCCAACAAAAAGGCATTTGTAAAATTTTTTCTTGAGTAACAAATTGAAGTCTGTCAGCCACAGAAAAACCGTAAACCCACTGCTCTTCCTCACTCAAATGGAAGAAAGGTTGCTTTTAAATGAGACTTTAGCCATTTCTATCTGAGAACATCTCACTCATTGCTCACCACCCACAGATCAGCCCTTTCAATGACTACTGCTTTTCAGAAATGCTGAACAATGTGTGTAGCTGAATCTTAGTGCTCTGCCCATCTCTGCTAAAGATGCTGCATTATCTCCCTATTTTGATATTTCCTGCCATAAAGCTTATATTGTGGCAGATTTACTTTTCACCCAGTTTCCCAGTACTTCTTTCTAGTTTCATATACAAAGGAAAATCATCATTGCCACCTATAAAGTCTTTATGGCCAGAAATTATAGGGTTCCAAAACTTTTAAAATCGAGGTGTAATAGTAGAGAGCTGGACCAAAGTTTCAGAAGAGCTTATCTTCCACAGCTGCCACTGGAAGCTGTAGATTCTGCTAGACTGTGGCCACTGGGAAATTGGGAAAGCTTCTGGGATGTTTTCCTCCCAGTGGCCAGACCCACAGCTACTGTCAGCAGAAGCTCTGCAGGAGAGAGAGATTATGGCAAATCAGTCACAGGCAGTGCCCTTCATCAGCAGCACTTCCTGGCATGGGGCAGCTTCTCTTTCCTCTCTGGAGCACCAGAAACAAGAGCTCTGTGGTGCTGTGGGCTCTGGCTCACCAGGCAGTGCTGCTCCCTGGAGCACTGATCACTCATCCAGGTGCTTTACCCTTGTGAGACTGTGTGAGATTTGTTGCCCTGGTTTTGAAAGGATTTTAAGGAGATTCACTTGATTCATGTGAAAACATGGTATCTCAAAAAGTTTCATGAGGAAACTCAGGAACTTGAGAGTGCAGAGCCAAAATCTATCCTTCCAGGACCTGCCCTTCCTGCTAGCCTATTCCCATTAGGGAATGCAAATGGAGTTTCCAGAGCTGTGATTTTGAACATAGTTTACCTTTTCCAAGTTTATTCTTGGTATAGGACAGGCTTATCAGACTCTTGACATTTCATGAACCAACTGGAAAAGATGACGGTGTAGAACTGCTTTTTATTTTTTTAGGCCTACTTTTTGGAGGGGAGAGAACTCAGAATGAGTGTGTTACTTCATACATCTGGTCTGATGCTTTTACAGGGACTCAGGGAGAATCTGCCTGAGACAGTAAATCAGTTGGCAGACATCCATTTTTGGCACTGTACTACTTGCGTTTTTCTGACAGAGTCAAATATCGATGAGACCAACAAAACTAGCTGGCTGAAGACAGTTGTCATTCTAAAAGAGGATAAATCCAGCATGGAAAGGGTCGACAGACATGCCTGAGGAAGGAGTTTTGTTGCTCTTCTCTTAATGGCCCTACCCAGGCAGAATTAAAATCAGTCTGAAACTGCTCTGCCTTTAAAGGAGCTGAACCATCTTGGGAGGAGCTCAAGCTGGGGATGCAGCAAACTCACAAAAACACCTTTGTGTGCCTGCTTCTCCTTAGCAGGTCACATTGCTGCATAGGTGAATGGAATCATTTATATTCACTCCAGGTCCCACTTAATTAGAAATTGACCTTGATTTTATTTTTTAGCATTCAAAACCCTGAGAAATCTTGATCTGTCCTAGGTTGTTACATTAAGGAGAGTCAGGTTCCAATCTCTAGCCCTGGACAGTGCACTCTGCATTACACCTGCCCTGAATTTCGTGCCTTAGCAGCCCAGCAGAGGTGCAAATAATTGCCCTCAAAGCAGAATGTATAAAGACAGCTCCAGTGATACCTTGCAAGGTATGTCTGCAGCACAGTAAACTGCACAGAAACATATTCTTGACAAAATTCTCCCCTTTTTGGGTTGGCAAGTCATTCATGATTCATGCCTTTATTTATTGTCCATAAATATTTCCCAATTAGTTTCCATGAATTATTGTCAACATATTAGTTGCAACCAATTGATAGTTATGAATATTTGCTATTCATTATGAATGCAGGTCACCAGAGATCTATACTGTTGTTTCTGCATTTGTTTTGGGCAACTGTTTTAAAGAGATTAATGTATCGTGATATAAATGATGTAAAGAATAAATAACCCAAGTGACAATTACCAAGTGAAAAAAACACTTCTGTCAAAATTCTTGGCTCAGAGATGGTAGGAGTCCAAGAATTAACAAGTCATAATTAGTATAGCCTCATAAATCACAAAAAAACTTTTTTTGTTCATACAAGTATTCTCAAGCCTTCTTTAACTATTGTTTAAAAATCTACAATGCCAGACATCATCCAGCATTCTTTTAAATGTAGCAACTATTGTTTCGAAAGCTAAAAATATTTATGTAGAAAGCAGAATTTAGTAATAGTTCTGAGCACTTAGAAATACACTAATGAGGGTTTGCAGAAATAGCTCTTCTTGACTAGTTATTACAACTGCTTCACAAGAGGATTGCCATCCTGCATAATTTAACAACAATGCTCTTAAACCTTGTGAAGTAAGCAAGTGAAAATGTTTAAAGCTTTTTATACATATTCTCTGTCTTAACACTGTTGGGAATTAAACCATTACAAGGAAACTGTTAGGAGTATCTGGGTTTGCAATTTCACTAGCACAGCCTATGGTACAGATCTCAAAACTATGACAAGTTGGTTTTTGAACTGGACCCTCTTTATGTAACCACTCCACCCTGTTGAGCCCTTGAAAATGAACTATGCAAAAGCACGAGTTTCATGAGGAACTCCATATTAAATATCAAGACTGCAAATCAAACACTCAAAAGCTGAAAATGCCACTGATCCCCCTATCGATTTCTCGCTAAAGCTCTCCTGTCCAATCTGTCTGCAATAGTCACTCAGTTTGCCAAACAAAAAACTGAAACTTGGAGTAGGATGCATCTGGTAACATCCCAGTGGCAATTCTGATCCCATTTATTATTACCTGGCACCATCAGCTATTTTGTATCAAAAAATCAAATGCTAGCCAGTATGTGCAACCGTGGGAAATCTGCACTGTAAAAGGAGTGTCAGCGTTGGTGTTCCCTTGGCCAGGACACAGGGAATTTTTCCCCTGAGCCTTTCAACCAAAACACAACCATGAAATTCAATGCTCCAGCAAAACCCAGTTTCTCTGAATGCCCAAATGAATGTGAAAGCAGCATGTTAAGAACATCTACAGTGGATAACAACCATTTAAGTTCAGTTACATCATCTTCGTTACCCAAATTATGGCCTAAAGGCAAGATTTAACCCCAGACAACTCTGCAGTAGATGGGCTGTGCTGTTAAATGGGAATGTAAGAAAATGCTGTTATATGGTTTATCATACAAAGAACATCAGCTCATCATAGAACATAGAAATCGAAGAATTTAATGCAATTTATGAAAAAAGCTTTGGAGGGAACAGTTGATAAATAAAGAGCAACATTAGGAATCAGGTACAATTCCAAATATTTGCAAATTAAATGCACTACAGTCAGACAAACCAAACAAGGACCACAGGAGTTCACTTGCTGACATGCAACTGGGATTGCCCTAATGCTATGACAAGTGCCACATAACTCAAGAGAAAATGAGAAATTTTGAACAGTCGTCAGAGTGGGAAACCTGACAAATGGGGCCCAATGCCACACACTGAGGAAAACCAAAACTGAGCATCTGTTCACTAAGTGATCTCTGTCCATATTGTGCACTGAATGGAGCTGGGGCTCAATGTCAAAATAGAATATGCTTATTTAATTAAAATATCATTATCAGAGACACAACATTGCACAAGCACCCCTGATTCTCTTTGTTTAAAAATTCATGGCCTTGTCTTTAGAAACTAGTGAAATTCTTCTATAATTGTTCTGTGTGTAATAATTATACACAAAGCCTTATGCTGTGGTAGGAGGCCTGAGCTGGAAAAGCAGCGAAAAATGAATCTTCACAAAGCTTGAGTCACAGACTTCACCAGAAGAAGGCTTAACTTCACATCCTTCTGGAAAACCATTGGTTTAATCGAAAAAGTAAGATTAGGTAATGAAAGGGTAAAGTAGAGCTTTAATGTTTAGATTTTAGGTCTGGTTGCTATAAGCACTGTAAATTGGCTCTTCAATAGAAAAAGGTGAAGACAGACAATGGATGAATCCCTGAACATGATGGTTAAACTCAAAGAAGCCCATATAAATGTACTTTGGCCTGTCAAAGTGAGCCATGTGAGGTAGATGGGCTATAGAAGTGTGGGACTTGCCATACATTAGCAATCACAGAGGCACTCTAATCAGGACAGCACTTTAAACTTGGACCTCGAAGGCAATAAAAACTGTTGGCTGTGTTTGATTGGAGTGAATGTTCTTTGATTTCATAGCGTCCTAAAACTTCATTCAAGGTTCTTCTGGAAAGGATAAAATAAAGTGGCATGTGGTAATTGCCTTGACGTCTTTCAGGAAAAATCAATAATGAATGAGTGAAGGGTCAGGAAAGAAACAGACCCACTACTGGGCTAACCTAGAGGGTTTAAATCAAACTAACTAGATTTGATAAACAGTGAAGTCTCTCTCATCCATGTATCGTAGGTGAACTTAGTTATATTGCTCCTGAGAGCAAAGTGCTAATTACATCCTGGCAGCATCCCCAGGCAGGACACAGCTGCCACTGCGTGGCTCCTGCGGGCACTCAGCTTTGCAGGGTCCTGGGATCCAGAGCCGTGGCATTCCTGCCCTCCCAGGCCCTGTGTCTCTTCCTCTGCAGAGATGGGCAGTCACAATCGTGTGCTGAACAGACACCCCAACCAAGCTCTACTGCCTGAGAGAGCAAAGAAGGTGTGAGCCAGGAGGGGTGAAGGTGGCAGGGAGAGGGGAAAGAATGAAAGGATAATTCTGCTGCCAAATGTATGGGCAGGCTGAGATGCCTCTGACGAACTGCCACTTGTCTTGCAGATGCAGCTGATCCTGGTCTTCAGGTCATGGGTGCACTTCTGAAAGCATTTACCTCTACACTGGACATGCAAAACAGTGAGATGTGTGGCTTGTATTTTAAATTCCCCTGAGAAAGGGTAACATCCTCAGGTGGCAAAATTTCATTCCAGGGCTTCACCCTATTCTAAACTGAAATTTCATAAAACAACTGCTCTTCTACTGCTTGATACTCAGGATTACAGTGAAGGGAAAAATATAAATATGGTTACTCAAGATAGTCCACACATCCTTGACACTTGCACCAAGAGGAAAAATTGCTAGAGATTCTCTGCTCCCACCTTTTTTTACTGAGCAAATTCTTCTGTGCTTCTGGGCACAGGGATAACTGTTACACACTAAAGAAAAAGATTTTTTGTGGGGGCCTCTAATTAATGGTGAATAAGACTGGCTACCAATAAAACAAGTCCATTTTCCCAGAGTTCAGATACTGGCAGGAAGCTTTCCCTGGGAGAGCACAAAGCTAATGAAAAGTCTGTTCATTTTGCAGCTCAGATACAGACAACATTTGTTCCTCTAGTTTTCCAAAATGAACATATAGTCATCAGATGTAATTGTTAACCAAATTTGATACTTTTATATAGTGTCATTCTGGAGCTTGAATAAGCACAAATAAGGCAGAAATGTAGCACAGAGAGGAGGAAAGAAATTGCTCCAGATCCAAACAAGCCTTCATTGTACTTCATGTTCTTGCTGAAACACTGCAGAGTCTGGCTCTGCTTTTTGTACCTTATTAGCACCATCTAAGGGAAGAAAATGGAAATCACCTAAGGCTGGATAGAATTTGTAAGCAATGTTGAAATTTTCTCACTGTGGTGAAAATTTATGTCAGAATGTTTCAACTCAAGAGACCAAAATCATATTTTAGTTCTCAAATGACTTACACAAAAAGGACTGATTAAACTTATCAGTGGAAAAAAAAAAAAAATCAGAACATTAGAATGTAACTCATGGCTTTCAAATTGATGTTAATATTCATATGCAGAAACAAGAAACAGTGAAGGTTTTTTTCCTCTACTAATAGTTCCACATTAATGGAAGAGGTGTAGGATGTGATGGCCCACAGAAGAATGAAATAATTCATTTTTGTCAGAAAAGATTGCAATTTCTTTTCAAAAATAAACTAATATGTACTTTGTGGGGAGGCAGGAAGTGGGAGCTGTTAACACCCATCCAAAGTAAAAACTAAAGACTTGGATTCACAGTAATGACAATTTGGTGCGACAAAGAGTCACTTAGTAAATCAACTTGGGAAGCCAGTGCAGCTCAGCAATTGGCCATAGGTGTAGAAATTACCATTTGCCACTCAGTGGGGTATTCACTATCAATTTTTAGATCTTACTCAGTACCCGAGTTAGGGCTTTGGCACTTAACTAGCTGAGAGTCCTCCGGCTTCTGACTGGGACGGGCTGGCCAGCTGCTGGGAGGTGCCAGGCTTTAAGGAGCCCTGCCTGGGCCGGGGCCACAGGGGAAACCTTCCTCTCCCTGGCTGGCCCGGCTGAGGCCACTGCATTCATGAAGGAGAGCTGAGAGAGAAAACAGACTTGGGAAAGGCTTTTTGGCTTTGGGAAATAAAGCAAAGACTGACTTCTGAAAGCCGGTGCTTTATTCCAGCTTTATGTTTGCTACCTCAAGCACCTTGTGCTGCCTTCTCTCTTCAGTTCAACACTGTTCAGCTGCTTACCTTTGTGTCTTCATCATAAATATTCACTGTACATTTGACTTAATTTGTGCCTTTATGCTGTCTTTTCCTCTTGTCATTGGACTTCCGTTTGTGAGTTCTGAAGTCTTTATTTCTTCCGTTTTAAATTAAAAAACTATTTTATGTTAAGCAATTAGAAATTATTATAAAGATTCTTCCCTCATAAAGTAGCTTTCCCAGTGAATGTAGAAACAATTTATCAGCATGTGAGTCATGCTGGCATCTGCCCCATTTGCAAAATAAAGGGACAGCCAAACACAGAGTGAAATAACTAGAACATAAAGAAAAAAACCTATAAATAATAGGTTCTTCAATGTAACAAATAATTACATACGGCACCAAAGAGAGAGAAAGTCAGGTTAGAGAAAAAAGAAACAAATCCTACAAAGAGGACAGACAACTACTGGAGTCCTTTGCCACATTTTATGCTGGCAGCTCTGCCATGTTCATTTTTAAAGCAGGATATGACATTTTTCGAGAAGCTCTACTCTGCTTCAATTAAGAAATAATTAATCCAAGTCTCCTCTACTGTGTTGTAGCGGAGGTCAGACTAAAAGATTACAATGATAAAACAAAGTCAAATCACTCTTACCTGGACTGTGAATAATTGGTCAGATATCTTTCTTCTTGTTCAATCATTAACATTTGCACATGTTAACTACTTGTCCTGTATAACGTAGTAAATAGTGCTTACTGAGCAAAACCCTTACAATAGCATGATCTATTACTTACACAGTAATTTCTTATTTTCTCAAAGAAAACTTTCAGAAATTAATCTCCATTTCTAGTACTTCACAATGTTAAATGCAAAATTTGTTTCATGTTCTCACTGTAAAATATTATTGTCAACTTAGATATTGTAACAAGCATTCTTTCCCTAAGGATTGTGCACAGAATACATAGGAAAAACACAGATGTGAATGTAATCTGAGTTTGTTTAGAAGTCTAGACTTTTGTCACAGATTTTACAGAAACAGGCTCAGTTCAATTTATTGGCTAATTCAGTATCCCTATAATGTAAAGCAAAAGGATGGAAGAGCTTTCACAGCTAGTCAGAGAAGAAAGACCTGAGGAGATGTCTATCTAAGCAATTTATTTAATCTTGTGCTGCAAGTCAACCCATTAATTTACTTGCTTTCATTTTAGCTGTCCCTATAAACAGATGCAGATTGCAGACAGTCAGCAAGTAGAACAAAACGAAACAAAACCTAAATGGAATGGAAAAAGGCAAAAGAAAACCAAGAACGCAAGAAAAAAGCAGTTGGTTCAACATGACAATTCAAGTCACCCTCAGAAACAATTTTCATCTGCCACAGGAACAACAGGGGCTGCCTTTCCTCTTGCAGCAACACATACACAGGCTTTATCAGAGTTGATAAGGAGAAGGAGCATAATGACAAAGAAAAACAGTTTGGTGGTATAAAGGTTTAGTAACTGTTTATGAGCCTTTGAATTTTCTGTGGCTTTAGCTCCTATCTGCCTACGTAGAGTGGAAAACACAATGACAACGCTGAGGCTGCATGGGGAGCACATAAGAACACATGCACTGAGCCAGATGTGTAGGAGATGCCTCTTTTATCAGGACCAGAACTTGCTTTGGTTTCCCAGCTGAGTGGGAATACGTGACTTGCTCTTTCTATGCATTAAACCTGTTTGATGTCCATCTCAAACAGCCTGGCTGCTTCAATTCCCTTTCCCTGCAGTGCTGCTGGAAAGAGCCCATTACTTGGGTCGAATGTTTTCTGAAGGCAAGACAAGAGTTTTTGTCACAACATTTGTTGGCTAAATAACTTTTCCTGAAGTCTGTTTACAACAGCAAGATTTTAGCCAAATTTGCACAGTTTGAGCTGACACGCAAACCCACTATTTTTCCTCCTTTCCCCAAGCAAAGGAGGAGACAGAAGTCTTCGTGTTGTCCCAGAGCCGAGGACAGCCTGTGGCCTATACCTTCCCAGCACATACCACAGCACAGAAATTGAAAGCTAAACATGTTAATAATGCGTGTGACTGCCACCTTTCCTGGACTGTCAGCTTGGCAACCTCTGCCAGCCCTGCAGAGCCAGCTCAGGGCTGAGGCTCAGGGCCCCCAGTGGCCTGTTCGCCATCACAGAAAAGACAACGTCTGTCCTAGAAAGATGCTGCTGGTTCAGTTTCCTCTGCTCAAGGAAATGGAAGGCACCGTGGGATGGATAGGAGCCAATACAGTGAAACAGAAAAACACACACCAGGAAATCTAAGCAATACAGCAGTAGAGGAAACAATAAAGATTTTCTCCCTTTTGTATCCATGCAGGATCTAAGTTCATTACTAGAGCACGTCCCTGCTCAGTATGCTGTGTGCTACACAACACACATGATGTTCTTTTATCTACAAAAGGTGTGTATTTTACTTCCTTTGGGGAACAGCTTTTGTTTTAACACCTACCTGCAAATTACTAAGAACATTGCTAGTGCTATAAAAACAACAAATTGCTGTAATAACAGTAAATTGTATTTGTGACTACATTGAAGATTGATCAACCCAAAGTTCATGCCAAAGCAAAGATTTCATTTCCACTGAAAAAAGTAGTAAGGTGCTCCTCTACAATGGACTGCAATGTGCTTTTATAAACTATTTTATATCTTTCAAAATTATGTTCGTCATTCAAGAATTGCATTGACTTCAAATCCTCAGGATGCTCCAAGAGCACATTAGCTTTATTACTTTAGATTAGTTTTTCAGATAGTACTCACAGTGCATTTGAGTTAACAACTTAGCAACCCACATATTGAAACACATCATTTCACAAATCCCCAGACTTACAGAACCATGTTCTCCTGTACACTGACAGAGCTCCAGCGAAGTTAATGCATCTTTAATAATTTGTGCCTAAATATAAGGATTATTGTGAATTTATGGCCCCATCAAAGTCAATGCAAATTTCCACTGGTTTCAACAGAGGCAAGTTTTTACCTCTAATTTTTAGAACTCCTCCCTTTTTCTCTGCAGCATCTTCTTTATGCATAACCAAAGGATCAGCTTCATCCAGCTAATTTCACACATCCAACTGATGCTCAATAAGCTCTATATATGCATTTAAGGGAATGAAAGGGGTTGCCTTAGGACAATTCAGGAACTGTGGCATCCCAGCCATACTTAGGAAATCTTTTTCTCTCTGTAAATAGAGTAAGTCTGCTGCTGACTGAACTGAGGAGACTTGAGAGGGTGAAGGAAGATGAACACTAGACAGAGTGTATAAAGGTAAAAAATTCTGATGGGACGATGACTCAAAATAAGTGGTCCAGCCTCTGCAAGCAAAGCTGAAAAGAGAAATGCACAAAAATTGCAGGTTTGGTGATGAAGATTAGGTGTGAAGGACTTCCTTTAGCCACCCTGCTGGTCCCTTGCACAGCAGTGCTGGTACAAGTCCCTGAGGCTGGGGTGCAGAAGGGAGGGACATCCTTGAGCTTCCCAGGAGAAAGAGCCCCATTCAGCAACATTTACTTATCCAAGAGCACAATATGACCTAATTCCATTACTTAACTGCACTTACTACTAGAAAAGGCTTCTGAGGTGTAATCTAAGTATCTCTGGCTGTAGGCATACATATAAACTCAGTCTATTATCTCTTTTCACTGTCCAGTGGACATAAAGGAGTATTTTTCTCTTTGTAGATACCTTGTATATATTCAAAGATGTTGAAAACCCTCGGTTTCCTTTTCCCTAAAGCAGACTACACTAGTTCTTCCGTTGTTTAACATCTTGTAAGCAAGAAAGCAACCTCAGCAAAGAAAACCCCTTGTCATTCTCCCTGGCTGAGACCTATTACTGTTCTTAGAAAACTGTGATAACAGTACCATAGAAGATGGAATGAACAAATTCTGTGTCTTAAACACAGTTCTTGGTTTGTCCCAGAGTTACCTTTGGTATCATAAGGTAATGTTAATTCATGTTTAGCTTATGATGGAAAACCTCTAGGCTCAACTAATAAGGAGTAGCTAATTATTCCCTATTTAAACACTGCACTTCGGGATTTTTTTCATCCAAAGTGTACATTTGCATATGTGTAAGATATTTGCATAAGTGTAAGACCTGACCTTATTGATTGCCAGAGTTCCCAAAATTATCAAGAATTCTGGTCATTTTCTGCAAAGCCACTGCAGTCCCTTCTGGATGTCACAACCTACGAAATCTATAAAATAAACTCAATTCCAGCAGCCAGTGATGAAAATATAGAAGTGAACAAGACCAACAACCAGAGCTGACTTAATAAATGTCTCTGACATGGGTTGGTTTTTGACATCCGTGACTTATTTCAGTGCTGTTTTCAACCAGCTGTGGGCTCACACTACAACACCTTTGTCTGGAAAACACTCCCTTTCTGTTTAAGGAATGGCGTGCTGAGGTGTGCTCCTTACCTCCCATATCCATCTGACAACTGAGGGCATTAATTTATCATGACAAACAACCTTGTACTTATTTAAGTTTGCCTCTCTCTTCCTGCAGTCTCCTTATGCAAATTCAGACTGGCTGAGCATCAGATCCTCCTGTCCTGAGGTCATCTTTAGATTTTTTTTTTCTCTCAAAAAGCTCTCACATCTAGAGCACAAAATACAGTGATTCTGACTCTCTACCAGGTAACAGCATTTTCACATGATCCTTTAATAGGGCTTGCAAAAGCAGCCCAGCCTGACTGGTTTCAGGGGATCTATTGCCTCTTGGATTAAGATACAAGTAGTTGCCCATCCACTTCTATCAAAACCTCCACCACAGCCAGTTGTAATCTTCATCACAGAAACCCCAAGACATTTGGCAGGAACAACTGGGTTTTGCCTGGATGTAGAAAGCAAAGCCACACGCAAAGCACAGCCTCCAGGGTTTTCTCATCCAGCTGAGCTGACACACTGCAGATCACAAAAGAAAGTGCCCAGGACAAAGAGGAGGCTTAAAACTTCTGCAGATTTTTGGAGTATTTCCTGGAAACATCCACTGGTGCTGTTCAGAAATATTGCACAAACTTGGAGGGAAAATCACCTCTGTGTCAGGAGGTTATATAGCAATATCTATGGAAAGAGAAGGAGAAATCACTCACCTCATCCCATTTAGCGAAAAAAAAGTATCACTGGAAAATGTACATCAAACCTGATAAAGGTAGCCTGTCACATTGTTTCTCCATCTGTTTGCTTCACACAAATATTCAGTTAACTCCATTTCTTCCTCCATATGACAAGAACTTAGATGAGGAAGGAGCCTGAAAACAGCAGCACAGAGCAGAGGGTGAGTTTTTTCACTCTCTAAAGAAGTCCTTTTCTCTTGGTACTGTCAGTTCCAGCAGCAGAACCACTGTGCATCATCTCAGCTTTTTCTGCTTCATTGATTTAGGCTGCAGTCATTGTCTCAGGCATTCTCCCTCTTTTCCCATACTTACTGACAGAGAAGAACAAGGAGCTTCCAAACAGCACACCTTGCCCTATTCTCCAACACAGTTCAGTGTCATATTTGCCCTTTGAGGCCACTCCTTTTGAATTTTCCTGTGGTGGTCTGTAACCTCAAAATGCTCTGAACAGACTTCAATGAAGATGTAAACTGCCATCTCAAACCAAATTATTTCCTTTACAAATATTACTTCTTTAATTTTCAGTCTCTCCTGATGAACCTCTGCCACTGAGGAATCCTTGTGCTTAGCAGTAAGCAGTAACACTGCTACAGTGTTGGCAGCTTTGGAGGTAGCAGTAGTTTACCCCTAATTTTTTTCTCTGCAAATTCTGGACTGATGCATTTCTATTTCATAACTGTTCTTTCCTGTTTGTGGGTCACATCCTGATTGTGCAGAGACTTCAAAGCATATTCTTCCCTTGCATCTTGTTAATCTAATTCTCAGTAGATGGAAGTCATTGTTGCTGCATAGATTTTAGTAGTTTTATTTTCTGCAGTTTCCTTCATCTAAGACAATAGTAGAGATAGTGTTTTATTGGTCCAGAATGGAATCCTAGGTTCCTAAAATCTGTAGTCAAAAACCAGCCAAAAGTAGATCTTAAAATATGTTGAAAAAAATTCATTAAAATATCAAGACAGGTTCTTCCAAAGCACTTTTCCCTCAAAACACACATTTTACCCAGGGCAGTGTGTCCTCTCACTGAACTCTCACTGAGCATTACACCCACTCCTCGAGAGCTGCTTCTCTCTCTCCCACACGTGGCTCTCTGATCTGGCTGGTGAGGAAGGAGGCAGCCCCTACTCAGTCCAGCCTGTTCCAGCAGGTGGCTTCTTTACTACAGCCATCTGTGTTCTGTGCTGCAGCCAGCCAGCCTTTTTCTTCATTGATGTATTTATCTGACTCTTGTTTTGAACCCACATCCTCAGAAATCAGCTGTAACTGGGCACTAGTGGACATGGAGCACGGGCACAATCTCCAGGCTCCTGCTTGGCTCAGTCCAGGTGCTCCTGGTGGACACTGGTGCACCAGCCTGGCAAGAGACTGCTCCATAACCTGTACACGAGATCCCCGCATCCTCCTCACCTGCTGAATGGGAGTTTATTTCAGTTAAGCACGCAGAGGGCCTGAGACCCTCCTTCCACAGGAGCTGGAAGCTGCACACATAAAGTAGTGGGACCTTTACAACAGTATTGGATCACGTACTATAACAAGTAGGGTAGGGGAGAAAAAGATACTGAGACAGAAGAGGAGACTAGCAGAGCATATCAAAGGAAGAGAAAATCCATTCTTCATATGCATCTTGCCTGAACTAATCAGCATTTTCCTCTTAATTTGTATTAATTTAGCAAAATTCCATTTTTTTCTTGTCTGATACAAATTACTAAAGAATAAGCAGCTTGGGTTCTAACACTTGGGCTGACAAAGAGTTGCTCTGCTCTTCAGCAGTCTGCACTTTGCAAATGATTGAAGTCTCCCAACCTTGAAAGGTGTGTCTTCATTTCTGAGGCTGCCACACAGTGATTCGTGACTCATCTTCAGAGGTGTTACAAGGCTGGTCAGAGCAGGATGGCAAGTGGCTCTGCACCTGAGCTCGAGCCTTGCTATATTGAGATATTCATGAGTGCAGATACAGCATTTCCCAAACTAGAAGGGGCTCAAGAGGCTCCTAAGGGCCAGAAGGAGAGCTAGAGAAAGGTTCAAGGAAGTTTTCCCCATCAGAAATCTATGTGAGGTCCAGTGGTGAGGGAAGCAGCTGCTGTGTTCACTTGCAAGGTGAACACTGATCAAATTTTGCCAAAATCTCTGGGTTACGTGACGCTTTCCTTTTCTGCAAGGAAGAAAAGTTCATGCCCTACAGGCAGATACTCCTGAAGCACTTTTCTAGGAGTCACTTTAGTCCTGATGAAGTCTGGCTGGTCTGATTAATTTTCTCACAAACGTGATGTCGTGTTGCTATTCTGATCAGGTTGAGCCAAAATGAGTCAGTTTGTGCATTTGGCCCAGGTTTGCAATGAGGTGTGAGGTAAAACTTGCCCAGCTGGCTCAGTGCTGGCAATCCACAGTGTGAAACACACTCCTGCCCCTTCCCCAGAGGAACTCTTTCCTCCTAGCTCCAGGCCCTGGGAATGTAAAACAGCATTGGCCATGCTGCACGGCAGGATCTCCAGGGGCTGAGCATCAGCAGGTCATGATCTGTCTGATTTTCATGATCTGTCAGATGAAAATGGCTGAAGTCTCGAGGAATTTCAGATGTCTCTCCTGGATCTTCTCATTTGTTTTCTCAGGGTCTTTGTGATTCCCAGAATATCTACTTGAGAGGCAAATACTCAACAACAAAATCTTTTTATAAAGTGTATAGCTTTTCTACCTAATTATTCCATAACCTTACAGTAAAGACAAATAAAATAAACTTCTTTTTCTCCCTCCTACTGAGTTGCTAGGTTTCTTTCCTCATTAACACTGTATACTATACTCTTGATTTGCAGTCTCACTAAACTTGGAGAATTTTTTCTCTAATACAATTATAAAATTTGTTTTAAAGATTAAACACAGGCATTTAACCTGTCAAAAACAAAGTTCAAGTCTGCAGCTTTCTGTATTTCTGCCATTAAAGATAACAGACTTGGCCCTGCAGGTCTTTTTCACTCAAGGAAATCTCTCAAGTTTGAATGGGAATTTTGAGTAAGCAACGATTCATGGTGAAATATGCCTTCAAAGCCCTGCTATCCTGTCCAAGGGCACAATAAATTGCTCTCACATTGGGAGTCTAACAAAGATAAAGGGAAAGGAATCCTCCCCTCAGTCTGGCATCCCAGTGCTATTAATGAGTTGTAAGGATTACAGAAGCAGCCAAAGCACCTATATACCCTCTAAAGGAGGCTGTTTCAGTGGGAGCAGAGCTGAAACAGAATTAAACACTGTCAAAAGCTCCATTTTTTATGTACACAGCCGAATATTAACTTAGTGTCAGGTCAACTAGTTACAACCTATTGTAGCTCTGTCCCTCCAGAGAGGAGATCTCAATGACAATACTCTGCTGATGACCATGAACGATTAGAGGGCACATCCAGCACAGAATAGTCTTGATTCCATTCAGTTCTTGCAAAACTCCTCATTCTTAGACTTTTTGACTTCTGAATACACTTTGGTGTCACTGAACAAGTCAGAACTTCTAATGCAGATACCATTTTTCAGGGTGCAAGCCATGCCAGCTACGCTCTTATTTATCTCTGTTCTAAAAGTGAACACGACCCGTGTTTATCCAGCTAAGGGAGTCCTATTTCCCTTCCTGAACATCTCTCCCATTCCCTCACACAACTGCAGGTGTGCTCTTTTGTTGGTATGCTCCAGGGTAAACCACCATTCATTTAAAAGTAGTGAATTTCTAACATTCTAAAACTGGTGAACTTAAAACTGGACCTTAAATTTCTAGTGCTGATAATCTCAGTTGTGATATGATTCAGCACTAAAATTGTGCTGTCCACTTTCAGTTCTCCAAGTGACTTTTTGTCATCAGATGACACAGTCAACAAATGCCCTGTTTATTATGGAGTCAACTACTGCAATCACCATGTATCCCCCACCCCTTGTGTCTCTAGATGTTATCTTACCATGTGACATTTTATTATTAGCAACAGGCCATGGATTGAAAAAGAAACTAAGTGAAGAAGGCATCAGTATAAATTATCTGTAGGGCAAATGAAGAGAGAGAAGGAAAGCAGTCATAAAAATGTCCTAAAAGCCTGTTTTATAAAGACAGCATACAAATACTATAATATACCTGAAGATAACCAAATTTAAAATTTTCCCCCCTATTGGGCTGCTGAGAAGACAAACACTCTTGAGCTTCAGGGTTCATGTAAGTCTAGTCACAAACACCAACCCAAGTGTTGCTTTAAAAAAAAAAAAAAGATAAAAAAGAAAAGAAAGAGGAGGAGCCAGAGAAGGAGCAGATAATGAGGAAATTTTGGCACATACATTAAGTGGAAGTCAAAGTTATAGTCATGGCAAATCTGCCATCAGGTTGCAGGGGGAACATCATAAAAGGGTTATCCAGCTAGAGAACTTAAGTATCTCTAATATGAGAAACAGGGCAGATAGTGATGACGGAGCATTGGTTTTGCTCATGTTAAATTTGGCAATAGATTGCATTCAGAATGAGGAAACAGCTCAATTAAACCAGGAACAATGGGAATCACTCCGGAAATGTTAAGACATATGTCAATCATATAGGTCATGAACCAGACACCAACACAGAAATACTCAAATTTCTACATGGTCTGGATAAGTTTCTACCACACAAATGAGGTATGGTGGGCACGTTGCTGATGCCAAGACCCATGCTAAAGCCCCTTTTACTGTTAGCATCAGCTAATAATCTATATTTTACAGTAGTCTATTCAAAATGTTATCAATAAAAGCACCTCCTGCTGCTTCTACAGTGCTTGGCAGAATTTAACTCCTTGTTCCTGCTGTCTCCTGAATCTTACCCAGCCCGTTTCCCACCTGCCAAGTGTTTCTGCATCTTTCTGTTCACTCCTAATCTCTTGTCTCTAATTTGTTGTTCCCTTCTCTCCCTGCTGCCTTCTCTCCTCACCTTCTCCCTCTATCTCCGCAATACCAGTCATCACCCATCCCCACTCTTTTTCCAGCCTCCCTTCCTTAACACCTTCTTATGACAGATACAGTAAGTCTAATTTTGTTTTCAGAAAAGAATTGGAATAATGAGCAAAGCCCTCTAATCCTTTATGGATCTAGCTCAACTAGAAAAGAATCCCAAAATTTCCAATTTCTCTTCTTAAAAGTCTTGAAAATAAAACCTTACCACTAGACAGGGAAATGAGCAAGAAATCTAATGTCCTTCACTGTGTTTGTTGTTTTTGCAACATCTTTGGGTTACACAGGCTGAATACATTTCAGGAAAATGACACAGTCTTATGAATGCAAGTAGTGTATGGTTAGTGCAAAACATGTAAAAGTGAATTAGTATTTAAAATGATAGTAGCAGTTATACACATTTAGAGAATTGGTTCTTGCAATCATGAATGAAATATGGCAGCCACGTGCTTTATGCCAGCAAGAGCACTCAAGGAAAAGCTATTGTATGATACTACCAGGAGAGACCTCTAATGATTATTAAACCAGTGAGGAGACCCAGAGCTTAAAGCAGAGGTGATCCATCACAGTCCTGCTGCCTCTGAAATTACAGCAACACATACTGACCCCCTTCAGATTTCCAGTTTCCAGATCCACACAAACTCAGTCAGAAAAAAAAAAACCTGGACCAAGGGAGTATAAAAAACACATTTCCACCTGTGTGCAGGCAGTGGCAAAACACCAGGATAAAAAGAATATACATCAGGCTCACACTGCAAACTTTTCTTTTGCCTTACCTGCATGGAAGGCTGGCCTTGGTATCTGGATGAGAACTTTATACACACAGCAGCACCAGTACAGCAATATAGAAAATTTAAAAGTCTGTGCCACCAACCCTCATAATATTAGGGACATAGATAGGATTATTAGGTACCTTCAGGACAAAATTCTTTGCAGACAAAAGGAATTACTTTTCCATTAAGAACATGTACTTAAAGATAACAGAAGGCAATTCAAATTAAAGTATCTGCCATACCACGATGAGAGCAGCCTTGTCTTCGCAAACACCTCCTTTCCATTTCGGTTGGCTGGGCAAGTGCAGCCTAAACTGTCCCAGGTCCCTTGGCAGGAGCACCTCCTACATTTTGAGTCAATGCAGGTGATCAGGGAATGAAGCAAAAGCAATGTCCTGCCATCCTCATTACACTGAAGCCCAAATGAATACAGACCACAAGCAGACCTTGTTCAGTTTGGTCCCTGAGAACCCAAATACATCTCAAAATTTATCCTCATTCTAATTTAAATAATCAGAAAGATATCATCTTGGTGCACACAAAGATATCCAAGGAAGAAACCAAAGTTGTTGTGGGTTTTTTCTTTTCCAGTTAAAGCTTATATTTAAAAAGAGAAAACAGAGTTTAAGAATAATCACTGAGTTTCCCCCTCCTTCCAAATATTGTTTTCTACTTTTAAATCGCTGTGTGCCATCTGGATGAGCACCTTATCACCAGCCAACAGGGGGAATTCAGTGTTTGTATTTATATTTGCATTTATATGGCATCCTCATACACTGTATCTCAAACCACTGACAGAGCAATGAATCACAGACCTGGGGAGTGGTGACGCATCGCGGCAGCAGCGCCACACAAACGGTACAGCTGGAAACGCTTTGGGTGCTAATTAATCTTGGCTGCTAGTAATTCAGAGAGAGGAGAGCCTGGCCTGACAGATTTGGCTCTGCCTTACAGTTTGGAGGAGAGCTCAGAGACAGCATTTTTAAAAATTGCTTTGGGAACACCTGACATAGCATTTCATGGAGGGGACGGGACCAGCACAGCGCTCTCCAAGGCAGCATGTGTTGTAGATGCTTGACGAAAATACTGTGGTATACTGTGGGCTTCAAGTAACTTCTTCTTTTATTTGAAAACATAAACAGACTACATCTGAGATATCTGGGAACTTAGAAGATCAGTTCATTTAGTATGAGAGAATTCAGAAAAAATCACTGAGTGTATTCAGGAGGAAAAAAAACCCCAAACAAATAAAAACAACAAAAAAAAAACCCACATCAAAACAACTCAGCTTTCAAAGGATGACAAAAAGAGTGTAAAATTCAGTCTGCTCAAAGTCTGGCTCAAGCTATTTGCAAAACCTGGCTATGGTTTGGAAAAACAAAGGTGTCATCGCTTTTTAGTTTGCAATTCAAAGCTACAAACAATGCAGATCTGAGACCACTGTTAGGAGCAGTAAGACCTGTCCTGCTATAGGGACCAACCCAGTGATTCTGTAGCCAATAATGCAGCCACTTAAGATGTGCACATCTGCCTGCTTCCCACAGAAACTGAGACACTTCCAGGGTCACTAAAGCCACCCTGTGCTGCCAGCAGGAAGGAATGGCTGTCTTAATGAGAAATTCAGAATTCCTGCAGGACAGCCCCTTTTATGTGATGGAAAGGAATGGGAGTGTCTCCCAACAGCCTCTCTCTGTACCTCATGCAAAAGGTTGCTACATCAGAGCCCCAAATAATTCATATTTCTCATTTCTCATCACTCCTCTCATTCAGTCCCCCTCTCACCAGCAAACTCAGTTGTACTGCTGAGCCTGCAGACTGCTCTGATTAATTGCTCTCATTACAAGCTCATTTTTAAAATTTCCCTTCATTTTAATGCAGAACTTTTCTCTGGAACCTGACTTGTAATAAGCAAAAAGCAGTAATAAGTATGAAAACAGGTCCCAGGGACTGGCAAGAAGTGACAGCTTCACCAAAGGGAGAAAAATGAGAAGGCAGCCCCTCAGAAGAGTGGAGCTAATGATGAGCAATCACAGGCCAAGTGACCTGCAGACATACATAACAGGGGCTGGCACTCAGGAGAGGAACAGCAAGAAGCAGCATTGCAGAAAGGCCATGGGAAGTGCCCTACAACACCTGGATAAACCCTGCAGCCCCTGCCCTGCCAGGGGTGCTGCTGGAGAGGCCAGAGCAACGATAGGGGCTTCACTTCAAATGACAGGAGAGGCAAGGTTCTCTATAAAAATGGCACATTTCCAGCAGGGATTTTCTTTGAGATAAGTGAAAAGTAGATAAAATTCCAAGCAGTTCTCAGAGGTGAATTAGAGGACTTGCATTGGACTTACTATAGGCATGTAAAAATAGCAAATATTACTCTCTCTTCACTTTAACACTGACAAACATTTCCTTTGAAACAGAATGAATGTGAAGGTAAACTCGAGAAATGAGGGGGACAGAAATAGTATTTTTTCTAAGTGGATGAAATGTTGAAGTTAGTGAATACAGCATTCCCAGGCTGTTATTCAAATGCACTGCCAGTAAAAGGGTGCATGATGATTGTTCTTTATGGACTAGTTTCCATAAGTTCAATACTCAGAAAAGGAATATTCTTCTACATCAGGCTTGAATACTTAGACTTATACCTCTATCACAACAACTCAGCTGTACTGTGGTGGAAACGATAATTTAACTTAACTTACCTTGCCCTAGCTGATTCTGGAGTCATCCTGTTTCTGTGAGTGTGTTCAAAGTTTCAGTGTCACAAATCAAAGGTTCTTAACAACCACTCTTTACTATGGAAAAGAGAGAATAAATTCTGTCTATTTTATTGAATAATACCCTGTTTGTTACTGAATACTACTTGCTGTTTGAGTAATACTACCAGAATGAAAACTGTAGAAGCAAGGTACTGCTGTAAATCTCCAAGTACAAGGAGACAGATCAGGAAGAAGTTTTCATTTTCCCCAAACAACATTCCCTTTTCATCACTGGCAGACACAATTCAAGGCAGCCATAGTGGGCTATAGTCATAATACAGCTCCTCCAGCTATGAAAATGGAGTTTGAAAAAAACCACAAGATGCAAAAACACAGGTCCTGCATCTAGTTCTCCTTAAATTTGGTGTTCTTCCTGTTGTAACAAAAAAAAAAGAAATGATAGTTTGCAACACAGGCCACGTGAAAAGTTATGCTAATTTACAATACAGGAGCACCCAATAAGAGGTAATTTTGCAGTTATTAAGTACTTACTGAACTCTAACTTCAAAACCAAATTTTTTGCAATGCATAAAGGATAGAGTATTCATGTATTTAGTGAAATGGATAATTAGCTGAATGCTCAGTAAATTGCAAGCTTGCCCTTGACTTTCCTTGCCACTGTTTGCCTGCTTAGCAGCCATTTATGGATGCTTGACTAATAACCAGTTCAGCTCTGTGTTCACTCCCTGACAGCTCAGGTTGCCTGACATTTCTCAGTTGCTCTGCACTGATGCCTGCTGTTGAAAAACAAACTGATGTACCAACACTGGTTCTTTGTGATTATGCTCTGCATTTCCCAGTCCTTATTTTCACCAATTAAAATTACTTCTCTAAGGTTTACAGCCCAGAAATCCCATGTTCCCTGACATCTCAGGCTGTGGTTCAGTCCAGAGAGAGAGGCAATTCCTCCAGAAAGCCCAGTCTGACACAATCGAATAGATCTTGTCAAAGTCCAGCTAATCACAGCCCTGCACTTAATCACTTCAGCTTTTTCAGATAACTCCAGACAGCAGTACGTTTGAGGATTCTTGAAAAGCTCAATATAACGCAATATTCAAATAACCCAGATCACAGCTTGTTCATCAGCTCGATGCTGCTTTCTACACATATGTCACTATTCATTAAGAATGGTGTCATAATTTGGTATACAAAGTTTCTGAGAACTTGCTTACATTCTGCAAGTTACCTGGATAGAGATCAGTGTCCTGGGGACATTGGAAATGCCTCTGGGTTTCTGATGTTAATTTTTGCACATGTCATTTAAAAATAACATTCCTCGCCTGTTTAACCGTTAGCCATCCATGCATAAGATCAATAAATGCATTTCTACTTTTGAGAAGGTTCTCAACTTGTGAAGCTTCTTGAAGAACTAGCTAAAATTAGGGACCTAATTATTTCTTTTGTTTGGACAGGATCTAAGAGTTAAGTATTACTGCCCATTGTTGCTGCTGTTTTCAGAACAGAAGGCAGACTGAACACCGAGCTAAACAAAGCTTAGGCTACCATCACACTTTCTTCCACAAATATCAATCCATCCAAGCTTCCATTTTATTCAAAGTCACCTTGGCCCTAATGTTATAATATAGCTGCAGTGCAAATTATTGCTCCTTTTCCCTGCTTTTCAGAGTTATGAATAGGTGGAAGACATTTTCCATTAAAAATTTAAACCAGGTAGAATGTCATGACAGTGAGATGAAAGTAAAGTTGCTCAGAAAGTAACTGAAGTAGATGAGAGCAATCTCCTTGCAGGAATGCCATGCCCTGTGGAGAGGGGTAAGTAATATCATGCCACAGCATTCCTTTGTTTACAAGGCATGGGGGCACTTTTGAAGGAAAGCAAACGGAGACTCTGCAGCCCCTCAGCAGGAGCCTCTCAAAGCCACCAGGGTGTTCTGCAGCTCCAAGAGCTGTGCAAACGCCATCCTCACCGAGTGCAGCAGGCACCCAGCGTGGCCAGGCTGGCCTGGGCTGTTCAGGGCTAACAGCTGCTTCTAGCCCCCGTTTTCCAGTTAGCAGCAATACTGCAAATCCCCACACATCCAATGAAATGAGAGTGGGGTTTGCTGGCTTTAGTGATTAGTAGCACTTATACTCCTGCTTTCCAGTAGTCCTGCTAACCAAACAGGAAAATACATGATAGGAAAGCCCCCAGATGCTCTCATTAAAACCTTCCTATGGTTTTAACATTATTTAGAAGAGAAAATAATTTTTAAAAATCCAGCTATTTTCAATTTATTCTAACCTTCAAGACTTGCTTGCCTTCAAAGAGAAGTTCCACTTCTCCTGAGGATTATTATTTAAATCGAGTATTATTAAATAATACTAAATCAGTTCATTTGCAAAGAAAATAATTAAAGTCACACTAGGTATAAGAAGAGGAACATGACTGATCTGACCTTTTAATTAAATGATTAACACTAGTCAGCAACAACACAGTGAAATGACAAAGGAAAAGTGACCTTTTTATGTCTTCACTAAGAATGGAAACAGGGCACCATCAGCATTTAAATCTTTTCAAATTGTAAGTTATAGAACCACTCACCTCAGAAATCATTCATAATTACAGCCTTCCAAGTTCAGTGTATATATGGAATACATACTCTGCTCAGTGCATGGAAAAATAGCTATTCTCAAAAGTGACCAAGAGGAAAAAGGTCAGCCTGTCATATTTTACTAGTATTTGTCTTAAAGTCTACAAAATGTGTTCCTCTGAAATGGATGGACTCTGCTTCAGTGACTCTGCCAAAGCCATTATAAAAGTAAGTTACCAAAGTGTTAAGAGATAAACTGGACTTCAGTGAAGCCACGAACGCTTAACACTAAAAGTGAAAGACAGGGTAGGGCTTTCTTGCATAGCTGTAACTCCACTCTTACAAAACTAAGGTTAGAAATAAAAAAAGGGGATGGGGCATGTCTGCACATACAGAAAATGAAAGCTGGCTAAGACATAGAAAGTAATTTTTCTTTTTTAAAGACTTCTCTAACTTTCTATATTTTGAATTATAGCTTTCAAATTGAATTAATCCCAGCTTGAACAATAGGTTAAGGTCTTCATGTTATCTTAACACAAGGAATTTACAAGTTGTGAGTGTTTACACCCTGAATGAAGCAGAGATAAAAGAAAATTGAAACAGAGATATTTTTTTTTCCTGGCTTTGTGGGTTATTCCTTAAATAAACTATATAGGCTTCAGGCACGCAATGATACTCCAGTTTCTGTGGTAGCTATATGGCAAATAGCTCTGAAATGTATATGACCAAATATATAGTCTGCATCTGCAATTTGCTTGTAAACCAAGTAGGAGGCAAGAGAATATCACAGGGTGAGCTGCATTTTTATTCAGATCCTCTGGTCCAGCCATATTCTTCCCAAGCAGCACATCTAATCTGGTAACTGGAATTTTGTTTTACACGGCTTTCTGTGACTGAACGAGGCTGAGACTATAAGTTCTGGCTGTATTTTTGGACACCCACACATTCTAAAAGAAGCCTAAACCACGCTTCTATTTTCTTTGCTAACACCTGGCCCTTCAGCTGAGCTCAAGGGCAGCATCAGTTCAGTACCTGAGACACCTCCTCCCGAGAGGCCTGGCTCTGCACTGACAGAGAAGGGGATGCAATGACACTGAAACATTTCCATCACCTCTTATCAACAACCAAGTCATTAAAGTGCAAGGCCTCGCTATGGATCACCTGGAGCCTCTTTAGCCCATTTTCTTGTCCTGGCTTTTAGCTGTACATGGTTTGGACTCCTGTGTTTATTTTGATCTCCTATTTTTCCATTCTTTATCCCATGACAGTGATACCTATGTACCTTCCCAAGGCTGAATACCAGTAACACGACTACAGGAAGTTGCATGCACATCTATATTTTTATAATACTTCATAGGCTACATTTCATGGTTTGCTTCCTTCTCTCTTTTTCTGTCGACACAGAAGTAACTTCTGCTTCATTAGAATAATTTCAAATATAGAAAAATATATACAGGAAAAAAAGATTTCATTTTAATTTCATTTAAAACATATTCTTTTAAGGCTGCAGCATATACTTAGTTGTATGTCTTCACAAAACCCATCTGAACACAAGAGTGAAATGAGCTGTACAGATGTTCCATATAAAGAGAAATCAGTAAAACCTCTACTTAAAACAGCTCTGCTACATCTGACTTTGAGTCTTATTTCCACTGCCACCTTACACTGATGAAGCATTTTCAACTAGCACAACAACCAATTCATTGATATTTTGTATTTTTATAGTTATTTCCTCCTAGGACAAAACAAGGTCAAAAATATAAACAGTACAGCTAAAAATGCAAAAAGCCTGAGGGATTCTCTTAAGTCATACACTGCAGCATCAGACACATAACACATGTCTGTTTACGTGAGGTCACATACAGACATTTTATTTCTCAACTGTTTAATTGTTAGGACAGTAAAAAAGAAAAAGCCTATAGTTCTTTGCTATCTTAAGATTATTTCCAATATGCTGCTTTGAAAATTTTACCAGGATGACAGCTTCTTGCAAGTGCCAACAAGTTATTGGTTTTTGTGGATTTTTTTGACCTCTGCAACGATTATGCATGAAGAAGAAAGAAAATAAACTTACCTCTTTATTTCTAACTTATCAGGTTTTTGTTATCTAACCCTGAAGTGAAAGAAATTCTATGCACTTTCCCACATTTGTTTCTCATCTTTGCAAATCCCAGTGGCTCCACAGTCTCAAATGTGAGATAATCTGTAGATCAATGAGGGCGGATGTAAAACTCTTGCTAAGCCATGTTTTCCCAGCTGGGGGTAAATTCACTTGCCTGTATGTAAAATTTCCTAATTAGAAATGTCAAGTCTCTGTTAAAAGCTTCCAGAAATTGATGCTGAGCTCTATAAAAAGTTAACTGTTCTATAGCCGTGTGTTATCTGACTCATCAGGAGAAACTTTCCCATCTATTCATAATTAGGGCTAGAGTAGCAGAAGCATTTCAGAATTTTACTAGATGGGGGTTTCTGCCTGTCAGCCCTAACAGCCCTGGGGATGTGCCCCAGAAGGACCAAAGCACTGGCACTGGGCACTGCCCAGGCTCTGGGCATCTGTGGAGAGCAGTTCCTTAATCCCCAGAGACTCCCCACAGCCCGAGTACAGTTTGAACAGAACAATTAGGAAAACCTTTGATTACCAGCCCACTGATATGAGCTGCAATACCCCTCAGCTCAGAGAGGAGCAAAGGAGTCCAAACTATGTAATCCCCAGGTTACAGAAATCAGAACAAAAATCTGGGGTTCTTTCAGTGCTTAATTTTACATCCATTGGTGATGGATCTATTGAAATTCTGATTCCCATGTGAGACTGATAAAGGCAATATAACGTATTCAAAATTTATATCTTGTCCTCCACTAATTATGGACTTCTCATCACTATAACATAGTTATGCTCTGGATGGGTTTTTGCAACATTACTTTATTTCCTGGCTCTCAGTATAATTAGAAGACATTTTAGAATAAAGGCACAGTTACAAATAACAATTTTCCTATGTTAAAATTCTCTTATTTGGTAAAATTGCAGAATGTTGATGTTGGTGGAGGTGGGAAATGGCTTTAAATATTTGCACAGAGAGAGAGTCCTGACTCTGCATCCCAGCTGATCCCACTTGTGTATGTACAAACCATTAACAAGTTCATGGAAGTAGAGGTGATAACAAAGCCTTGAGTAAGCATGGTGTAATGCCAAAATCATGGCCATAGCATCCATTTTACCCTTATTTTAACTAAGGAGGTTTTATCATGATAAAACCTGATGTGTAGTATCTGTAAACAAAATTCCCTTTAGGTAAGTAGAGACAAATTCAAGACAAAATAGTCCTATCCTGCTTCTCCAAAGAAAAAGCAAATTTGGATTTGTGTTCTCAGTCAAGCTGAAAATGAATAGGACAAAGAAAAAAAGAATATATTGACAAAGATCTACCACAGTGCTCAGTCAGATATTTTCTGGACTGCAAACCAGAAAGTGGAACCTGCCAATATAATCTGTATCATGAGTTGATCTTGAACATTTGGCCTAAATGTAACAAAATACTCTGAAATTTGGACAGATTCAAGTCTCTCCAATAAACATTCAGGGCAAAAGAAAGCTCAGAACCCAAAAAGAGCCACCCCCCGCCCCATACTACTGCCAGCCTCACTTCTAACACCCAAGAAACCTTATTTCTACCTGTTTATCCAAAGAGAAGCAATGACATCTACCCAAACAAATATTGCCAGAAGTCACCTGCACCATTTTGTGCATCTGAGCTTACTCATATAGTATCAGTAATTGTCCTCCCTGCTTAGGCTGATAGCCATGAAATAACCTGTGTTTCACTCCTACTTGCAGAGTTCCAGTTATTGCCATGATTAGGTGGTGAATAAGTACAGAGCTCCAGGCCTTAAGTGCCATTCTCTCCTTATGAGCAATCATCAGCTCTACTGCATTCTTCATATGATGACTGCAAAGCTTAAACTTGTGCTCATACTTTCTCTCCCCATAAGAAATAAAAATTATGGAGGAGAGGAAGAAAAGTTAAATCAGCGTGGATTTTTTCACACTTTAAATGAAATAACTGGCTAAAATGTAATGTCTCAACCACATTGTGAAATAGCTTTCAAATAATGAGAAGACATGGAAGTGGATGCTACAAATAAGTAAAATGTTTCCCAGGAAGACAGCAGTTTCATTACAGGAAGAAAAAATAAACACATCTCAGAAAGGCAAATACATTTGGACTGTAAACAGGGGTCTGAAGGATTGTTCAAAGGCTCACCATTTGATTCCAGTGCTCATACATAACAAATACCTTTTTTTTCTGTTGTGTTGTACTTGTACATAATGGCTACTTAGGGGCTTTCAAAGACAAGCAACAGAATAATTGAAGAAACTAAAATGAGTTATACCATCTGTGAAATTTCCATTTAAGAAAAAGCTACTAAAACCTGGTTAACCTGCCCTTAAAAGAACAAAAATTAGGTGGCCTCCAGTGACAGAAGTTAAGATTAAGGGAGAGCCTCCTTCTCTCATCATTCTAAAAGCAGATTATGGTTACTGCAGAAAAATAAAAAAGCTTAAGGAAGTATTTCTTCACAGAGTGCGGAATGAACCTGTGGCACTGGCAGAGCAGGGCACAGTCACTCCTGGGAGAGGCAGGAGGGGACATCAACGTTCCCACAGCAACGCTGGCACAGCCAGGAGGGGCAGGTACTCACTGGTGGCCCTGGGGGACAGGTGATCCCCACAGCAGCTGGAAGAGGGAATGCCCCCAACAACGCTGTATAACAACCTCTGAAGCACCAGTATCAGATGCCTGCCAAAGCTGCATACTGAAGGTGTTATTGTTTGTGTCATTTCTGGTGATTAGCTTACTGCGTGTCTGAAGCTTTTTCCTTTAAATAGGAGCTTCCCCCAGTCCCAAACCCCAAGTAAATGAGAACAGAAAATGCTCCTTGCTGAGAACTAAAGAGCTGATGAGCTCAGGAAATGATCCATTAGTTTGCCAGGAATAAAATACTGCAGAGCAAGACATAACCATGTTTTCATCCTTTTCTTTGCAGGGGATGAAGTGCCAGCAACACTTCTCTCCTGCCCAGCACACGGCCTCAGCACAGCCAGCTGTCTGCAGCAGCAGTGGGCAGGAAGCTCAGCAGATGTTCGGCCTTCGTGGGCACTTGGAGTTCAAAACACTCGTCATCTCCAGCAGAATGAAATCAGCAGGTCGTACACTGGTGCTGGGAACAATACATTGTGCTGGCCAGTGGCTGAAAGAGCTACCAGGGCTCCCCCGCTGCAGAAGGGATGATGGATTTGAGCATTACGATCATTCAGCCAACAAAAGACTAATAAAAATAACTCTTTCCTCTCCATCTCTAACAAAAATTCTCTCACATTCTTTCAGATTCCTGTTAGACTAAAGCATGACCTATTGAGGTGAGTCATTGTGACAAACAAGAGAAAACGCCACATTGTCAAAAAGTAGTTCTGAAACTCGGGACAAATTTGCAGTTTGGGGAACTAATTCTCATTTCTCACAGACTGCAGTTTTCACAGATTTTAATTAGATATCTATCATTCTCATAATCACTACCGTAATTACAGGGAGTTATGAAATGCTGAACGTGGTTCTTTGTTATTTGAAGTTAAAAGAAAAAAAAGAGAGAGGGTTTCTAGAAACCTCAAGTTCTTGTACTGACGGCAACCACTTGCTGTTTTAGACCATGGGAAGTTCTGACAGAAACTTGGCTGTGACCAAGTTGCATCTGTACAAATCAGGATTTGGGCTGGCATTCTGCTATTGCAAGAATTAATCCTACACAGAGAACTCTTCCCCCAAAAGAGACACCCCCACAATTTACCCACAGGTACACACTGCAGTTGCTTTCCACCACTAAAATACTGATGGTTACATGAAGTGTGTTACCCACAGTGTACAGAAAAAAACAGAGGACAACTCCGACCACAATCATATTTGTCAAACACTGCTAAGTTCAGAAGAGAAGTAAAGGTGCACGTGTGATTTTGTGCTCTCTGCTAAAATGACTCATTTAGATTGGATTTAATAATAAACAGAAAACAAACTGTTTGATAGGGATATGCCTACTCATCTCACCTTGCACATGACAGACTGGATGAAAAATAATCCTCAGTTTGCAGTGTACAGCCACATTTGCTGTACATTTCCAGTATTTATGCAGACACATCCTTTACTTGACCTAAATCCACTCTCTGGAAGCAAACCATACCAGTAACTTTACACAGAAGTATAAGATGAGTATTTTCATTAAAGGCTTTAAGTAATGGGTGTTAATGAATATAACCTGCCCTCCTACCATCACGCAGACAGAGAATACTTTGCAAAAGGGCACCTCAGGCCCTTTAAACTGCACAGGGAATTTTGCATTATAAGGAAAACAACGTTGCTAGCCGTTCTGGCAGTATGAAAATAGCACAGTTCTTTGGATTTTGACATAATTGTTGTGCTATTAAATAGAATAACAGCCCTAAGTTAAATAATGGAGGGCATTTGAAGGGTACACATATTTTGCTTTTCTTCAGGGAAAAAAGTAAAAATTTTGAAACCCTGTGCCTGACTATTCATAGAAACTGAAAATCACCCTCATAGCCACAAGGGAGTCAAAATATCCAGGGTCATTACTTCATTAATTTTGATTTGTTTCTAGCTAATGGAACTTTAAAAAATTTGACTACTTACCACAGTATTCCATACCAGTCATTCACTCTCAAAATCAGTGTGTCACTAGGCAGAGTTATGCCATTTTCTTTCTTCCTTTACCCACAGAGCTCGGAGGCTGTTTTTCCTCTTTCATCAGAACTGCAGAGATTCAGTCAGGTGACCTAAAAACCTAAGTAAGCCTAATAAGAAAATTAAAGTTTTCCAGAACAATTACTAAGTCACTCTAAAATATTAATTCCTCTAACAGGAAGCCTATTTCAACAAAAGACATTGAGTTTGATTCAGCACTGAAGAAACCCAGTGCAGTATCTCTCTCCAACCTAAAATCCAACCTGCTCCAGTGAATTACCATCACCACACATTATTTGTTGCATTGAGAAGCCTTAGTCATTAAATGGCCCAGACCTGCTGCTGTGGCAGCTCTTAGAGCAGGGACCACTCACAGCCAGACCTGACTGGGAGATAAGATTGTCCTCCTATTATGAAAATACAAACAAATCTCAATATAATTCTCCTAATAAACAGAGACTGAAAAATAGGAAAATACCCTAGATTATCAGGTGTGATGCACTAATGTGAAGGTTATTATAGCTTCAACTCACGATGAATATTACTTCTGGAAATAACACATTTACTTCATTCTAGTCCATGCTGTGAAAAATGAGGAGCTCTCACAGTCCAGAGACATTTGTTTGTGAACTTCAAGCACTCTGAGCTTTGGGGATACACATAGAAGTCTTGAGCTCAATACTAAATATTGTCTAGGTCAATTGTTCAAGTCCAATATTGTTCCTGAAGAGAGAAAATAACAAATGCTTTTCTTAAAGCAGTCTCTGGGGTTTTTATTTTTATTCCCTTTCCTAAGGGAGCGTGATTAAGCAGATACTACCCAATAAATTTTCAAATGAAAAATGCAGCAAATTATTTAACGTAGATTTCATAATATTTCTTTTGATATAATGTATTAGAAAAGAAATAGTATCCACATTTATGCTTTAACCAGAGTTCAATCTCTCATGCTTCCTCTGAATATATGCATATTCTGGCTTTCTATATTCTTACCTTTGTCTGGCACTGTGCTGTGGAGCAAATAGATTGAGAGATGCAGTAATACACATAACCTTTAGCTTAGCTCTTATCACAAGGAAAATAGTTCTTGTTGCTATGGTGGTTTGGTCAAACTGTCACCCCATATCAGCATTGCTAGTATTCACACCTGATAAAAAGACATCTTAAGAAAAGAAGAGGGGGGAAAGTAAAGCAAAATGCTCTATAGAATGCAACCCAATTCTCATCTAATCGTTCTTTAAAAATCTGCTGTGCTAATGCTATCCTGTACACCTATCATGGAAGTCATATGAGACTTCAAATAAGGGAAAGATAAGTAGAAAATAATGAAAAATAGAAATCTGTGCAATTTTTCTGATTACAGTGATGTTTAGATTTTTATTTGTAAACCACCTGTGAGGTATTTTCAAGGTCAGGAAAATAAAAAAAGTTTTAAAAAACAGGGATGATTTTCAGGAACATCTAAGCTGCATTAAATCTCTGAACTATTGCTGTACAACTTGAAACCAATCCCATATGAGACTATTATTTCTCAGCATCTTGTTAGTCCTAGTTTGCACATAACCTTGTGAACTACTAATCTTTCTGAATAGCTACACTCAGCCCTAAAGGCACACCAACAGCTTTTAAAATTAGACTTGAAAATTTAAATTAAATTTTGTTTCTGACACAGCTGTACAAGGCAGGTGTTTCAAAGTATTCCTGCAAGGCAAACTTTTAGAAAGTTCAACAGTCTAAAGAGTGAAATATGTGAGCCCAAACAAAATTAAACAGCTCCTACAACAAACCTGAGCTCAGACACAAGCATGAAGTGGTTTTTATTCCCAGATTTCATAGTAGTGGAGATGCCACCCCCCTCAGTGAGGATTGCATAAGGCTCCCATTAGGCATAAACACATTACAGACCACTAATACATACTGCCAAGACGCTTTTTGCTGCTCTCTTTTCTCCCTTAGCCATTTTTCACACAACTACTCAGAGCCAAACACTGGTTACTCATCCCTGCTCTGAGGAAGGTGAAGGCACAGCACAGCCCTGGGACCTGTCCCTCCCACAAACCCCTTCTGGTGCCCACCAGCTCTCCATGCTCTCATCAACTATTGTCTTTACTTTGATGATCCAAGATCTTAAACAAATGTCAGCAGACCTGGTCCTGTTTGCTGGGAATCTCCAGAACCTCCCAGATGTCCTCCCCGTGGAGCTAATCACAGTGATTCACTGTGGGTATTCACCCTGCAGCTGCTGCCCACCACCACGAAGGCTGCTTGCTGAGCAGACACACGTGCTGTGATGGCAAATAAGACGAGAAACTTTATTGCTTATTCTAAAAGCCCAGATGAGAAGCTGGCACACTCTTACCTTTAGCACCAGTTTGCTTAACACCCCACTAAACACTGCTCACAAGGAACCAGAAGTGCAGTGACACTGTTCTGTGACAAATGTCAGTGGCTTCTTGGTCCTCATCACGGCCCAAGACTCCAGAGACTTCTCTGTACCCACCAGCCAGGTACTGATGCACTCTGCTCATCCAGCTACATCCGCAGCAAGGACCTGATGGCTGCTAAAGGAGTGTATTTTCCAAAATATTCATTTGTTCTGCTGTCATCAGGAAATAGGATGTCTGTTCCTGCCCTTGCAGGTGTAATGGAGCCAGTATTTTATCTGTTGGCTTCAATGTGAAAGGGTGAGAAAGGTTGTTTTATTCCATCTTAACGATAAGGCACAAAAACTGTGCATGCAAACCACTGATTTGTGCCTACTGCTGCAGATAAACAAGTACACATGTAAATAAAAGTGGGATTATTTAAAACTGGTGACAATGTGTGTTCTTTCTGGTGTTTTAAGACAGACCTCTTCTGTTTTACATAACTAAAACTAGTAGTTTCTTTAAACACTTTCTTAAAAATTCAACCCAAAATGGTGTCTTAGGTTCAGTTGTTTCCCACATCAGAAGTGACAGCTTATTACTTTGCCTCTGCACACCATTGCAATCCAGCTATCCAGCTCATAGGTAGACATAGATTAATGTATATCCCAGCAGCAATGAAACTCAAAAATAAGGTTGCTATTAAAAACATGGATGCTGAAAGCTACAGGGTGTCATCTTGTCCTGGTGATGCACACATGCTACTCAAGTCTTCAAACATTTTGGTAGTCTTTTTTGGCTGCATCCTAAAGCTCAGGTTTTAACTTGGACAAGTCTCAAACTCAGTTACTACAGCACGTAAGTTGTCACTTGCATGTTTTGGAAAGCTAAGAGAAAAAGAGTATGCTGGGAGTTAAAGATGTTTACAGTACTTGCAGAAATGAGGGCTAGGCCATAATGGGTTCTCTGGAAGCAATCACAGCAGAATATATTTAGGCATAAGGAGAATAATCACTTGTATCAGCAGGGTAGGCAAGACTGCCATTTGCTGACATCAATGCATTTATTGAGTTAGTGTTCCTGAACTCAGGATAGTAATTTATTTTTTACAGCAATTAGATCCCACTGGGAGAGAAGAAGAGGCAGGTGTGAGACTGACCACCTCTCTGATGAGTAGTGCTTAAGACAGTTTGCAAAAACATTCTTCTCTCTGTCACACAGTCAGTGCCACTTAACAATGCAGGAAAATCAAATCCAAAATAAGAAAAGCATCTGAGACATGAAAGGAAGAAACTCCAAGCAAATACCTATTTATAATGCCGTTGTAGATGTCACTCAGGCACATCCAACAAGTAGAAGGTTACATACAAGATTTTCTCAGTTCTTTTTCCTCTCTTTAATAAAAACTTGAGGCTCTTGAAAGTTCTAACCAAATCTCAAAACAATTTCCAGCTATAAAAGAACTGCGTATTTTGAGTTACAGTATAATAAAACCCAAGTGTATTTTGCTCAGCTTAAACTACCCTTCTATGTGAGCTGCCTGTTAGCCATGCCAAACTGAGTTCTGTAAGTCTCCCTCCAAGCTTTTGCAACTTCTTAGAAAAGTAAATAGGTTTATATGTCTGGAGTGAGTTGGGTGGGGAGGAAGGGAGGGATCTGAGCACATTAGTGTCCTTTATGTGCTCTGAAATCAAAACAATTATAGCCAATTTTGCAAACTAGGAGCCAGTGAGGAATACTGTGCAGCAATAGGAGGGACATAAATTAGGAAAAGACAACACTGTAAGAAATGAAAATATAAGAGCAATTATCCTTCTGGGACATTACATATTCAAACGAGGATGAGAAATGGCAAAAGCTAAGTCAGCATCAGCATGTCAAGTTATTAAAGTTGCTTTATGTATGGAATGAAGAACAGAGACTGGCATGAAGTTGGAGGGAAAAGAAGCTGAAACACAAGGGTAATTGTAGGGTCAGGAAAGATGAGGATGAGCTCTGGACATTGCCGTAGCATAAATGGGTACAGCTACTGAAGAATGAAATGCTTTAATAAAGAGTAATTGGAGAACAGGACAAATAGTCACCCTTGAACTTACTCAGGATCTTCCTCCAACTCTGTCTAAACATGTCAATTTTAGAGGGGTTCTTTACTGTCCATAAACAGGAGAAAGGCTACGTGACTATAAGTTCCATTTGCTTGTCAAGCCAGAAAATGAGTGCCATGGCATTTCAGGACTCTACAAATGACTCTGTTCTCCCCAGCTTGCTTTGCTCTGGTTTTCACTGCCCAGCCAGGGACAGTGGGTACACTGAACTGCAGAACAAGGGGCTGTGAGGCACCTTGTGGCACTGTGCACAGCAGCCAGGTGAGGGACTCTGCAGGCAGTGACAGCCACAGAGATCCTTGAGAGAATTTTCGCAAGACTTTTTCCTAAAATACAACAGCTTATTCAATTCAACAACAGACGCTTTCTGTGTTATCCCCTACGGCAAAGAAGTTATTAAACAGCCAGCCAAAGCCTCAATCCTATGGCTGCCAACTAGTGGTTGTACTGAGTTTTGTATTTCCCTTATACACCATCACTTATCACTACTACCCATGGTCTTCCTTCATGCCAATTTTTACCAAGAAACGGCAGCCCCATTCCACACAGTGTTAAAATGCCATAATTTTCATACAGGTTGAAAAATTAAACCAAGCTGGACTGCAAGGGAAGATCTCAGTCCCCTTGCAGCCGTACGTGTGAGCCCCCACGTGTGAGCTGCCTGCGACTGTGACCAATCCACGCAGAGCCCTCACAGCTGGGACTGGAGGGCCCAGGGCTCCAGCAGAACACAGCGGCCAGCGAAGGATTGCAGTGAATTGTTCAGCCTGGAAAAGCTTCCGCCGAGTCACGCACAGCGTCACACAGCAAATCCTGCTCGCCTCGGCCTGGCAGGGGCCCAGAGGTGTCCGAGGCACAGACACCAAACAAGCCCAGAAGGAGCGGAATCCACCTGCCAATTACGGCACTTTAGGATTTAGCAAACAGACCATAAAAGGTGTCACAGACGTGCATTTCCGAATTTGAGAAGACACGCATCTTTTGCCTCTTGTTTTTACTCTTGGTGCAGAAGGCAGAATAATAGCAATGTAAACAGTAGCACAGTCCATGTTTTTCAGTATTTGGCTCGTAATGTTTAAAAAGGCAATTTTTTGCTAAGTGCTTTCTACAGGCACTAGGTCCAAAGGGTGAAAATTGAAATTCTTGAGGCCAAATCAGAACTAAAGAGCTCTTAACTGAGAGGGAATTAATCCATGGGCCAACTTATAAAGAGACAGTGATATTGTAAATACATGGAGTATCTAAAGGAATACCAATGTTTTTTGTAAAAAATGTTTCTTCCATTGAGCCACGCTTACCTTGGTGTGGCTTCAAGAACCCCAAATTTGGCAAGGCAACCCTAGACGAAACCCTCAGAGGAATAGCTAACTCTTCTGCTGAGCTGCAAAATCAGACCTGATCATGAAGAGGAACCATCACTTTACTCTTCAGTTTTTAAAGAACAAGTCCCAAAAATGAAAAGTGACAGAATTTTGGATGATATGTAAACCCTTTTATCCAGAACAATATTTCTGTATAAACTTCTCATCTGGCAGGACTAGATCCTCTTTGGTTTTATTAAATCAGGATAGTAAGGGCCAAGAGAGACTTTGAATTAATTTTTAAGACTGCTTCTGGTCAACACACAAAGCTGGTTTGAAGGAGACCTTGTGTCCAACCCTGCCCAGTAGGAAGCTGAGGTATGAGGCAGATATGCGTACAGATGGGAAAAAAAAAAGTAGAAAGATTCCTCTCACTCAGCCTTCCCCTGACCGTGATCTTCTCTCATACTTGCAAAAAGAAAGAATAAAAAAGACAAATCTGCCAGCCGGACTTAAAAACTTGTAAGTACAACCTGTGCACAGGAGATATCGAGCCTTCCCTAGACCTGGGCCCCTGCTTCCCTCTTGGTTTCTCAGCCTCAGTGATGTGCAGCTGCATCTGTCATGAGGCATTACGTTATGTCAGTGATTTAATGCAACAGGAGATACAACTGGTTCTGGCACGTAAGAAAACGACAAATCAGTCTGGAGAATTTGAAGAGACAGTTTTCTGGAGGAACACAGGTGCACAAGCTGGGATTTAACAAAAGTTATTTGAAATGCAGGAAGTAAACAATAAAAAAGGCCATTTTACCCTAAGTAAATTTTAGAAAATAGGTTTTCTATCCAAATGTTTTGCTACAGCTGCAAGTCGCAGATTCAAAAACTGACAAATAAGATTTCTTTCAAATTCCAACATGAAGTGAATGGTAGAGATTGAAAGAGACAGAATTTCATATCCATTAGGATCCCAGCACTCCATTTTAATCAGGAATCAGTTGCAGACTATAAGAAATTGCCCAGTCTGTATATCTCATTGAGTCTTTTGCGAGAAACTCAAATACTTTATGTGTTTGGAGTTGCATCCTCCTAGAGGAATAAGCAGTTAACAAAGACCTTAGTGAGACTGCAAACCTTTCTTCACAGAGATGGTCCCACCATTATACAACCACACTAATAAAGCATATTCCTCTTATTATCAGTCTCTTATATTCTGTCTCCAGTGTCCGCTCCTGCAGGTACGAAAGGTTCAGGGTACAGCACTACAGGAGTTAAATGATCCCATATATCCCATTCCCAGGGTTAAGAGAGGTTCTCACCACCAGATCACACACCTTCTTTACTTCACTTTCTATCCATTGCCATTTCATTGCCTCTTGCACTAACATAGTGGCTAAAAACAAACAGGAGATTACAGAATCCCAGAATGGTTGGGGTTGGAAGGGACCTCAGGAGTTCCCCTAATGCAGCCCCCCTGCTGCAGCAGGTTCAGCCAGAGCAGGCTGCACAGAATCACATTGTCCAGGTGGTTTTGGACATCTCCACAGAAGGAGACTCCACAACCTCTCTGGGCAGTCTTTCCCAGTGCTCAGTCACCCTCACACTGAAGAAGGTTTCCCTCCTGTTCAGGGGGTGGAACTCTGTGTTTCAGTTTGTGCTTATTTGGTTTGTGCTCTGGACTCCACTGAAAGGAGTCTGGTCCCATCCTCCTGACATCCACCCTTAACACATTTGTGTGCCCCGATGAGGTCCCCTCTCAGTCTTCTCACCTCCAGCCTCAACCTTTCCTTGTATGACAGATGATCCAGTCCCTCACCTTCAGAGCCCTCTGCTCAACCCTGTCCAGTAGATTCTTGATCTTCTACTCTCAGCCCACAGGACACAGACTGAGAACTCCCCACTGAAGCTTCATAGAGCCTCCCATCTAAACCCATTATATATTCCTCACCAGTCTCCTCCCCAGACCAAAATCCAGGCTGTACGATCCTTCAAATGTAAGAGTGACAGAAGCAGCCCCAGTCACAGCAAGGGACAGGAGGAGCATATCCTTCTCTTATGCTGGGGGTGGCCTCAGAGAGGCTCCCTTCCATCTGCACACCTCCCACTGCTACCAATGAGAGCTAGGCATCAGGAGTGGGAAAATACAGAAAAGTCAATGCTAAAGAAAAGATTAAGTGCAAAATACTTGGTTTTTTACATTAAAAAAGTACAAACAAAATATTTTTTTAAAATAGAGAAACAAGAGCCGGCATTAAAAAGTAGGTGCTGACTTCACCCAAACACCCCAGATGATTTTAGTGTATGATTTCTGTATCTCAGTGCAGACTGGCTCACTGATGTTCTGCCAGTACAGGAGATAATCTTTTGAAATCAAATTATATGTGTGCAACATGAATTATGCTTTTGGCTTACATTGCAGTAAAACTGCACATTTTGCATATTTTTTTAAAGGGGGGGAAGAGAGAAAGAAAAAATAGAGAATTATATGTCAAACCCAACTTATCAGAGATGCAGATAACTCCAGACACAAGCAATATCTTAATTCACAGAAAGGATATGTAGTATCAGATATAATTTTTTTTTTCCTGAGAAACTGCCATTGGCATGAAACTATTGTAATATTTTCCACAGGGATGTAATGTTGCATGGAAATAACCAACCATCACAGCACACCTACAGCTAACACTGGCAATCCACCATCTTCTTCCACATGGCTCCAATGTGTTCCCTGTGTTTCCCCCACACCTTAAATGCCCAGGAAACACAAGGATTTTGAAGGGGCAAGTTGGGCCCTGTTGTCAAGGACGACTGAAATATGTTATTTATGTATAAGACTGGGAAAGAGTGATCATCCAAATTTGAAAACGAACATCAATTTTTTCTTCTTTATTCCCCTCTAGAAAGCACCTGATACAGTCTCTGAGAAATGGCTCAGCAATATTGAGCCTTAGTCCCTGTTTCTGAAATTTTCTGGACATAAAAGTTACTAGGATTTATAATAAGGAATCCACTGACCTAACAAGGATTTATTTTTCCGCTCACTGGCACACCAATGTAATTAAGACACCAATTAATAAGCTCTACTAATAAGATCCACTATCTATTAGCATATGCAGTGAAAGCAATTTCTGCCTGTGACTATTTATGAGAGTAGTTATTCACTTGGTAACCATTTACATAGTAACAGCACTAAAAAATGCTAAGGTTTGAGGACAAAGAGGATGGGAAATTAAATGCTGTGTCTTTTACACTGCATCAGTTTTAAAAATATATTTCCAGTGAGAATAAAAAGAAAGGGGGAAATTCCTGCAAATAAGAGCAAAAAATAAATATGTCCCCATGCTTGCCAATGCCCCTCGAGTCAGCCATTCCCACGCACACTTCCCAGCACCTTGGTGGCCCCAGCAGCCCATAACAGATCAATAAGATATCAGGGTCACAGCAGTAACTGGCACTGCTAAAACTAAGGTCACATTTAAGCCAGTTCTGACTGTACTCACCAAATCCATGCAAATTAGAAAGAGTTAATTAGCAGGTGCCCCCTTTAAGCGGGAGAGCCAAGAGCACAAATGCCAGCTTTGCCCACCTGGGACACTTCCTGTGGCCACGAGCCAAGTAAAGATCATCACCAGGCATATTTCAAATCCACCCATGAGATACCATTTTGCAAACCTCCCTGGAGGAAAGGATCATTATTCAGGAAACATTCTCTCCCAAGTGGTAGACACCATTTCATTTATCAGCTTCTGTTAATTGCTGTCTCCAACCATCTCATTCCACTAAGGCAAGCAAAAGGACTTTTTCTGGGAAGAGACCCACCACCAGGAGGAAATAGATTCAATTAGGCCATTTAATTTCTGTTCTTTATTTACAGTAAATTCTGGTTTCATATTCTCACGGAATCTCATCTCAGTGCAGCTTATATGTCTATATCAAGAGGAAACTTCTGTAAGATGGTCCCAAATTTGCCCCAGTTTGCTTAAAGGAAGTATCAGAAAGGAAAACCTCATGAGTGAGATGAGAAAAGATTTCCCCAGCATTGTAACTGTATCATACCTGATGCACGCTGTTTGTGCTAGGCTAGAAAAAGTGATGGAAAGCCTTCCAAATAATGAAAAAACAATCTTTCCAGAAGTTTCTGGGCTCCTCAATGAATTTCGTCCAAATGTCATGCAAAATAAAAATACTGCCACATATTTGTAGTAGGAATTGCTGAATAAGCCAACAGTAAAGCAAGGGGAGTACAACTGACTCTGCCTATGGCTACCAGTCGAAGAAGAAATTCAGCTGTGAAATTTGAATTCAGCTGTTTTTCCAGATCCCTATCTGGCACTGATTCAATCCAGACAATTAGATATTTATTTCAGATGGCTGCAAGCACGCTTCTCCCCATTGGCTGTGGCCACCTCTGTGCTGCTTTGCTGAAGAATGCAGGTGATATTTCAGCAAATTTCATCTGCAGTAAAATACCAAAGCTGAACATGACCTTTGGTGAGTTTATGATTACTGCTTTCTTTCCCAGGAAGGAGAGAAATGAAAGGCAAGCCAGAAAAAAAAATTTAGAGGCTAACCATATTTTTTGGTCAAGTGTATATTAATGGCAAACATGAAAAAAGTCAGCATCTCAAAAGGATGTGAGACTCGCACATCAGCAAATGGGATAAGAACAACACAAAATTAAAACTATTGGACTTTTTGATGGGTTGGGGTTTGATTTCTCTTTTCTTTTTAGCCCAGATCATTTCGGCAGTCTTGCAAAATCTTGCAATGAAAAAACAGGTGGGCTTGCAATCTGCAGCAATGGGCTGAAGTGAAAGGGGGGGGAAAACCCTGTGTATGTGACAGAGTAAAACACTTCTAACAAGAAGAAAAAAAGAAATAATCCAATTCTAAATTTTTTTAATCGGAATTCTTCTTCCTACTCATAAAGAAATTAATTGTTACAGAAACACACGCAACTAGGCAGAAAGTTCCTGGATTATGTTAGCTTCTTTCTGGTAAAAGAAGGAAAAAGAAAAATTGTTGGCCATTGCCAGGAAACTTATTGAATCACCTGCAGTGGTCAGTCTCATTTTTTTGCTAAGGATGAAATATTCAGGCAATGTAATTTCCAAAGTTGAAGAATAACAAAGCCCAACAAACAAACAGCCAGCTGTGAAAAAAACTTAGACAATACAATATCCTGGAAGAGACTCACTAATGGGTGTCAAACTAATTTGTGCCATTATTCACTATTTTAATCATCAAGGACAGCTTGCTCTCTGAATTCCATTTTTTTAAAAGCCAGCTTTAATTAATATGGTTTCCCAGCAATCCCTTGTACCTATTACTGTGACTTCAACTAAAAAAAGTAATAATAAAAGCAAATATATAGCTCAGCAGCAGCACAAATAAAAAGCATGTTTTGTGAAAAACTTAATTTTCCTCCTTCCTGTTTTTACCATTTCTGTTATTTTTTTCATTAGACACTCCACCACCACTGATCTCCCTCAGGCAAAGCTTACATGACTGATCCTGAGCTTGCAGCACCTGATGCAATCAGAAAAGTGTCCTTCCTGAAAGAGCTCCAGCAGAATGCAAGGAGCAGCAGCAACCAGGGGGAGGCTGAGAGAATTCTTTATCCCTCTCTACAGCTCAGGCTTGTGCTCATTGAACCTCATGTGCATCTTGTTAGTCCACTTTTCCACCCTGTCCAGGTCCTCCTGCAGGTGATTCTCCCTTCCAAACGTCAGCTTCCCCACTCAGTTTGGTATCTCCAGCAAATTCCGAGTACACTTTATGCCATATTCCAGATCACTTATGATGACAATAAATAACATCAGGCCCAATATCAATCCCCACTGGGTTACACTTACTGTAAAATCTTCAGTCTGCAAGAAGTACATGCAACAGGCAAACAGGTCACCCAGAGTCACAGAGCCCAAAACTGATTGGAAATAAAAACCTCAGGTCAGCACCTCAAGGGGCTGTTGAAATCAGGAATGCTTCATCGACTTATTCCGTCAGAAGGCTTGTTGCAGAAATGCTTCAGTATTTATAAAAAAAATATTTCTGTTGAGTTTCTAATCTGCATTTCAGTCACCCCATAGCAGACAAATGTGCATTTTAAAATATATCATAAAACTCAATCTCTGCACTATCTCTTCTCTTGTCAACATATTAATTTCCAACGTAAAACTATTTGCTTGAAGAAAACTATTCCCAATATATACCAGTGTAAGAAAGAGGGGATAATACCCCTAATTATGTAGTTAGAAATGAAAAATTGGGGATGTGGAAATTCCAAATAAGGGATTTGCACCTAGAGCACAAAAAAAATGTGGATACATTTCATTTAGAAAATTATTAGAAATCTGATGTGATCCATGTTCCTATCAGTTTATCTCAGCACGTCCTGCAGGCAGAGGCAAAGCTGGGAATGTGAGACAAAGTATTATGAATTTAGTACAATTGGGTTTTTCCTCCCCTTTTTCTGAAAGGAATGAACTCTCTAATAAGACTGGATTATGCACATCTCATTTACTGGAAGAAAACATGAGAAGAGTGGTTTACAGGAAGGGAAACGTATAAGAAACACTAAATTGGATCTTGAATAGATGTTGTAACTGAGGATTCTTCATTTGGTTTTGACATTTTTTCACTTGTCTCTTGAAAAGTATGTTACACAGAAGGGACTGCTGATGAATTTTTGACAGTGAGTCTGGTTTCTGAGGATTTTTAAAGGCATCCTCTAACATAGCCTCCAAACTTTATTTATATCATAATTGAATGATAGCTCAAATATTCCAGGACTCGTGAGAAATTAGGTTTCTTTCATGTACAATCTCTGGGTGTCAATACATAACTGCTCAGCAAAGGTGTTTTTGTCAGCAAAGTTGCTGAAAATAAAACAGTAGGATGTCTCACGAAAATGTATAAACTCTGAAATTCCAGTCATGAATGGTGAAGTCAGTCTGTCATGGGCCCACTTAAAGCATTTTTTGTGGGATTTTATAAAGAAGCCTCAGCATCCATTTCCAGGGCTTTTAAGACTCTACTGGAGCTGATCAAAGTGTGGGGGAAATTTTTCACTTAGTGTAAAAAAATTCTGTCGTTTGGGAATTTTTAAAAAAAAATTAAAAACCCAAACTAAGGTCGTTCAGTTCATTTCCACATGGACTGGGATGTAAACAAGAGGTTGCTGTCACCGGCCAGGGAACAACTGAACACTGTTAACTGGGATCAGCAGCCACAGATCCTATTTCCCATGATTTGTAACAAAGGAAGTTTTGGCCTTAGGTTCAAGTTCCCAATGGTTTCTTGCCTGAGAGGGTCTGTGTGCTTCTACCCAAGGCAGAACGGGGAACTATCAATTATGAATGTGCTGATAAGCTCTGGAACAGATGAAATCAGCTGAGATACAGGCAATCATTTGGAGACAACAGTGAACTCAAACAAAGTCTGCAGCAATTTGTTTCATATCATAGATTGACAGAATTTTGAGTTTAATAATTCTTACAGAATTATGGCTCACGGAGATGCTACAGCCTAAGTTATGAACAGATGAGAGCACATCCACACCATCTCCAGGTACAAGCTGTTACCCCAACCCAGCCTGGGGTGACATCAGTGATGTATCTTTCCTAGAGCAATGCTTTTAGTGCTCTCCTTTTGCTTTGCACTCACAACAGGGTAAAAACCTGCACACAAACAGCTGCTCTGAGGTCTCACAAATTCACACCCTGCCTCCTCCTGCTCTAATGTAATCATTTGCCCATGTACCTGAAAGTAACACAGACATATGTCAGATTTTACTAACAGGATCACAGCAGGTGTGGTTTTAATTTTGAATTATGGTAGTGAATTCTTCATCAGCACTTTGATAATCATATTTGTAAAGTGGTAACATTTGCAAGGCCTAAAGACAAGTACAGGCACACCTTCCTCAGGCACTCTGTGTGTGTTGGGCAGCTGCTGCTCTGTGTGCACCACCCCTGTGCCTTTTTCTATACATACACTGTTGACATGTACCTTACAAAAAGAAGCTAAAGCATTTTTAAGTGCAAAGTTAGAGTGGTTTCCATCACACAGACATGACATTAGTGCTATGCAGAGGACAGGACCTGGCACAGAAAATATTTTGAAACATCTGTGGTTTGTTCTGGTTTTTTCTCTTTCCCAAACCTGAGAAAGCTTTTGTTGTTGGTATGTTGCTGAAAGGCTTTTTTACCTGCAAGAGCAAGGCTCTTTAAAGTGTCTGGTAAAATGCTTCAGTGCAGAATGCATGAAGGGCATGCATTAACATACATTGATTACTTGTATTTTTAAATGTAAATGTTGTCTGCTCAGCATCTGATGGAATTATACCAGTACAGTCAGTAAGTGTCATTGACATTCAGTTCCCCATTCTGAACCTTGACAATACCTCTGATTCTGCAGTTTTTATCTGGATAATATTCATCATGGTAACAGAAAACTACTCCAAAACACAGCAGCTTCTGTTTCTCAGACTTGGGGATTTCGGATGTAATTTCCCAGAGTGTTAGCCTTTGACAAAGGGTGCTGGGGTTTCCTGGCAGTGCTGGCACAGCACTGATAGCCTGTGACTTATTTTTGTGCATGTCTACAGCTTCATTTTCTCCTGAAAGTGGCAATTCAGATTCAGCCCAGCAGCAGTCCCACTCATCACTGAGTCCTCCTCTCCTCTGAGTGTAGTAGGCCACAATATGTCTACTTAAAATATCTTTAGTGAACTCTTGGTCTTAGGTATATCACAGGCAGGGAACCCCACTCTTTGCAAACATATATCCAGTGCCCAAACCCTCACCAGTTTTCTTTCCAGACAGGATAGGGATAGTTTCATGCTACCTGGCTGCTGGAGTCCTCTTGTGCCAACTTCTGTCCTATGACAAGCACACAGAGCCTGGCTGCAGGGGCCTCCACACACTTGGGCAGCCACAAGCCTCATCCTTATCTCTGAGCCCCTGTCACAGACCCTGGAACACAGATTCCCTGTCTGAAGTCCAAAGCAGAAAGACTTTCTGACTTAGCTCTAACATAAGTAATGCAATAGTACCTAACTCTACAAATACATAAAATCCCGAAGGGAACAGGAACAAATCCTACCTAACTCTAAATTCTGCTATTTTAAGAACAGGTGGCTACTGGCAGAAATTTGAATCACATTAACAGAGCCACCTTGCCTCCCACTGTTCATTTCTAGCCTGTGCCCTTGATGACACAGGGACGCTAATACATCAGTACATTATCTCCCACTGTTCAACACCTTCAGAGTGTCCCAGGACTCATCAGTAATGACCAGGCAGACAACAGCTCCACAGCCACCCCAGCAACACCCACACATTTTCAGCCACTGTTGCTAAATCTGGACATTTTCCCCCGGTCTGGTAAGAGACTGCCCTTTTCATGCCCCCAGGTAACACACAAACCCCAGTCGTTGACAGTCAATAACCCACTGCTCTTTTGACATTCTTTTAAATCCATATAGTTAATTAAGGTATGCATGTCTATCCAAAAATCTATACTGATTAAGCCTGGATTACAGAGCCCTTTCCTTGCTCAGTCTGAATAACCATGCAAAATATGACTATCCAGACAAAGAAAGCTGCTCTAGTTTCTGTGTATTTATTTGACTTGAGATCTGCCATCAAAGAAAAGAGTGTCATTACTTGAGCACCAGGCCTTAAGTGATAGATTCCAAGTGCATCATTTTTGGAGCCATTAGAGGTTATCAGGCCTATATGGTTGCTAAGATACCATGAATCATGAAAGAAAATATAAGATAATGGTAGGCAGTCACTGCGATGTTTATCAGAGTATGTTCTCTGCATCTTACTTAATAGCATCATGATTAGGATCATTTTCAAGACTTCCTGTCTATTTTCCAGCTAGGTGCAAGAATACAACTGCATTAAGTTGGCAAATATTGTTTGTATTTCACGTATCTCCATGAGTAAATGAATTTGTGGAAGTCAAAATTTGTAATTGCCACAGCAGAATTTATTAACAAGTAAGAGCGTGTGTCTGTGTGCAGGTTTCTTTCCTGGCTATTAAATAGTATCTTCAGACTTGGAATGAAATCATCCTTCATTGATTTCAAGTATATTTTGTGATAACAGAGACTGTGCTTTCAAAGAGTTTTTAAATTAAATTTGTAGCTGAGGTAATTGCTGTTGCAAAATTATGCAACTAAAGTAAAGCATTATGCTGGAGCTTTCTTGATATTGTAATTTAACTGCCTCTTTTCTAAATCATAAAAGTGTGAGATGTCAGATTAGGGCAAAGCGTTAGGTTATTACTGAATTATTTTATGTTCTATCTCTGGAAGTATCTGGTGAGAAGGGATGAATCTGCAGTGCTATGAGCAGTGCTCACACCACATCCCCCAAAGTTCTCTCTGGGTTCACCTTTTCACCGCTCTAAAATTGTGAAGTCCGAGATGGGAAAATTGCCCGCTCTCCCTGACTTGCTGCCCCAACAAAGAATGTAGTTCCTACACCAGTGGACAGAGATAGCTGAATAAGCTCTTATTAGAGAGCTGAATAGGTGGTGGTGGTTGTTATTCTTACTGTTAGGTAGTGAGGCAGTGGAACAGGTTGCTCAGAGAAGCTGTGGATGCCAGTCCCTGGAAGTGTTCAAGGTCAGGTTGGATGGGGCCCTGACCAACCCGATCTAGTTTGTGGCATCCCTGCCCACGGCAGGAGGATTGGAACTGGGTGGTCCCTAAGGTGCCTTTCAGCCCAAACCATTCTAGGATTCTGTGATGCTGACCTGTCATGCACTAAACCCACAAACCTGTGGGCAGATGCCTGCATGGCATTTGAAGGAAAGCACACAACACAGGTAAGACAAAAGCTCAACTGGTGGGCTTCCCTTATGCAAGATTTCAAATTAAGCATCTTCCCATTCCACACTACAGAGGCATTTTAGCATGATTTGCCAAGTACCTTTTCCCAACACAAAACAAAATACAGTTCAGGTGAGAAAAGCTGCTGGAACACACAGCAGAAGACACCAAGCAGCCCAGGAGATCAGAGTGACATCATGCTACAAGAATTAGCCTGCATCTTCTACAAGATTTCAACTGGATCTCACACAAAACAGGACTAGAGACACCTTCCTGGAACCATCCCCTCCATGTCAGTGAAATTTTGTTCTATGAGCCTGCAGTTCTGACTCAAAGCAAGGTTTCCCCATCCTTGACACAAACCACAAACTGCTTTCTAATTCTTTCAAGAGCACTGGAGATTTAGACATTCATTTAAAACTCAGAGTTTGTTAGAAGAGCCTAAGAAAGACCCACTCATAACAAGGAAAATAGGCAGTAATATTTCTAATTTTCTTGGCACCCACAAAGATGAATACACATTGACATCTGAGTACTGTAACTTTTTTTAAGTAAATGAGCCTTGAAGATTATCTGTCAGCTAAAATGCACCCAAGGGCTTGCTTTGCAATGTTTCTTTTTTAAAGAATGTTTGTTTTAACATTATTGTTGCAACCAGCCAAAGAAAAATGTAGAGCCATCATAAAAAATACGAGTAGATACCCAGTTGTTAGTGCTGGTTTAGGAACAATCATAGGAGTGATGGACTGTGCGACCCAGGAGAGGTTCCTTCCAACCCTCATGATTCTCAGAATTGATTTTCTTTTGCAACTCACTTTCAGTTAGTCCTTTAGAAAAAAAATAAAAAGGGTTAGATCAATGCTGGCTTCAATGACACAGCCATTCCAGCTCCTGCAGCATTTTCTCACCACGGCAATCTCTTTATCTTCTTGTTTGTATGAAGACCATTCTCTACTCCTCTGTTCCTGGCTGTACATAAAAATAAGGGGCTGGGCTCATAGTTTGCTGACTTCAGAGTTGAACGTGACATTAATACAAATCAGTTAGCAGGTAAAACTCTGACTACACCTCTCAGAGAGCGAGTATACAGTTGTTCTGCTCACAGTTCAGGAGAACTAATCATTATCACACTTGCTAAACAGAGCCTCTTCTAGCTAGAAACTAGAGCAGATATACAAATATAAGAAATGTGTATCTCCAGAAAGATCCATTCTCTAAGTTTAATATTACAGGATATCAACACAATTTCATATAATTGATACTTGCATCACAGACTCTTAAGGACAAATTTCTAGCACTTTCTCACTTTCAGTTAGCAGTCTAAAAGGAGGACAGCATTATACCCCTGCTTCTTTCCCTTTTCAGTCCACTGGCATAATAGTCTGGGCCTAACCAAGAAAGAAAACGCTTTGTAGATCAGAAAAAAAAAAAAAAAAAAAGCAGATGAACTCCTGGGATATCTCAGTGTCCTGAGTCACATTTTGCAACGAGATGTAGAGACCAGCTCTAATTCATCAGCACTGGCCTCTGGGATGACCACACTGAACAGAGAATAGTTTATGGGCATTCCAAGATCTTTCTTTTGATGGAGCTGCCTGTAAATTATTGCAGAACAGGAGGCCTAGATATTTCTCAAAGAGCCAAGCTGGTTGGAAGCATAAAGAAATATGCTTAAAACAATAATTTAAAAAATCAGAACATCCATAGTTTTAGTGCACTGCACAGTGACATTCTCCAAAGCGCTTCTTAACCAAGCACATAACAGCATCCTTTTTGTCTCTTTCTTTGGAAAGGATTTGCACCACGGAAAAGGAAAAGTAGAAAGGTGTAACACCAAAATGGCTCAATAAAGCTCCAGTACTGAAACACATAATTTCCAACATTCGTGACTTTCTACTATGCTGCCTATTTCTCATTAGGTAGGCAGGCTTCAGTGACACAGGATGCCTGGAAGCAGTGGGAATGGAAAAGGTAGAGGGGCATGAGTTACCCCAAACATTCTGATGTCCTGCCAGGACTGTCACTGACCTGGACCACAGTCTGATCTGGAGGGCAGGCCGTTTGCTGCTAAAGTTACGTGCAACACACAAAAGCAGCACTTCAAAGGTATAGATGAACACGATCTCCCATTGAAGCAGAAACCATTACAGAATGACAGCCCAGATGCATCCACGTCGATATATTCATCCCTGGGAGTACTATCCCACTGCTTCACTTACCCCAGATGCTTTGTAGCTCATTGCAGGCAAGACTTAAATTTTGAAAACCTGAGCAGCTGGAGGCAGACCTCTCCTGGCAAGCCCTGTGGAAATCTCCCTCAGGCAAAGTTCATAGCATTCAGTAGCCTTTAGTATTTGTCATGTATCTTATTTTTGCATTTCTCACTTTAAAAGATCTCCATGCCCATGGGAAGGCAGAAGCAAGCCATGCAGACAAAAGCTGGTGTGTCTGTACAGGAACAAAGCTGGCTCTGGTTTTTAACTGGTTTATAGAACTTTGTCTTTTCCTATGTCACAACATGTCCCCAGCTCAGGACAGAACTCCTCAGGTATGACCCGACCTCTGGCAGGTGAGAGCAGTGCTGATTCCCCTCCGGCACTGCTCCAACAGCCCTTGAGCAGCTGCAGCCCAGGACACCTCCTTCACATCACTGCTCTGCTGTGCTGTCCCCATCTGGGGGCTTTTGCCAAGAATGAGCACAAGAAGGTTTGCCCAAACTTGCCTGGTCTAATCGCCTGTCTCCGCAGGGTGGCTCATGAATTCCCAGGGTCAGCACACACTGTCTCTGACACAATTTCGTTCATCTCGGGCCAATGCATTCCTACCAGTTTATACTGCAGAACTAAGACTTCACTATTTTGCTTTTGGCGTGTTTTCTTTCCATTCTGCCTTCCAGGCTTGTTAACACCAAATATTTTAGCAGTGCAAAGTTACTTCCTCGTTGTAGGAGATCTACATGATTCATAGAACCATAGAAAGGGCTTGGAATGGACCTTAAAGATCATCTAGTCCCAACCCTCCTTCCATGGGCAGGGACACTTCCCACTAGACCAGGTTCCTCAAGGTTTTATCCAGTCTGACTTTGAACTCTGCCAGGGTTGGAGCATCCACAACAATGCCCATGGCTTTAAGCACTGTCCAAAATCTCAGAAAAGTCCCCGCTTTGTGCAGTTTTTTACACTGCATTGCCTTTCTAATCCCACACATCTTCTATATCTTCTTGCCTTTTTTTCTTTTCTTCTACTTTTCTCTATCAAAGCCCAGGAAGTTCCTCTCTCTCCCTCTTCCCACTCTTCTTCCACTATCCCATAACTTCTTGGATTTCCATCAATTCATCATGTGGAAATATATACAATACAATTCAGAGAGGTCACCTACTCTGTTTTGATTTATTTTATCCAAGTCATACTATTCCTTATTACATTTGCTGTTTTCCAGACAGGCAATTTCTTCCAGGCACACATGCATGGAAGCGGCACATATCCAAAAAGTATTGCTACTTCACATAACACAGAATTTGGATTTGGCATGGTCTCATGTTGCCTGGAAAAGCAGCTTTTACTGTGGGCAAAAGATCAAAGTAAAAAAAAAAAAGATGCAAAGTCAATCTGGTCAAAACTTACACTTTCAATTGGCCTGAAATATTGACATTGTAGCATTTGTTTAGCTCATATTCAGGGTAAATTGGCATTTTGCCTTTTACAAGGAACATTTAATAGAAATTGTCTTGCTTCAGAAACACTGTTTCCAAAATTCATCCTGATGCCAGGGGCAGCTGACTGAAATTTGTGTTGTTTTTCAGTCTCAGAGTTCTTACAAACTCTTTTCCTGAGTACCAGACTCAGAAACAAGGAGAGTCCCAACATTTCAGTTTCGCTGTCCTGGCTTTCTGAACCCCAGTTTTTCAGAAGTGATGAAACTGTCTTGGCTCCAAGATAGTTTGGGGCTTCTAGATTCCCTGAAATGTGCTCGCTTTGAAGAACAGGTGTTTCAAGTCATTGAACCATAAAATACCAGCCAACAGCAGCTCAGAGCCCCAGGAGTTCACAGGGAGCCAAACACCTCTTCTGGCTTTCACTGTGTTTTACTTCTGAATCCTCCTACCTGTTCCCCACAGGTTCCCGTCCTCCTCACCCCTGCCCAAATAAATCTGTCTTCTTTCAAACACTCTGTTCCAAGAAAATTTCAGTAACAGTACACTATCTGGAGATTATAGCATTATGGAAAGATACGTTTTCATGGGAGTGCAATTTTTTAATTTTCACTATAATTACATCAGGTCACATCTCCAGGAAGTTAGGAAAGGGCCATGGAAATCAACATAGCTGACTGTACACAGTGCCCTAAATAATTAATCCATTCAAAACTCCAATGAGAAAGAAGAGAGAGTTTCTTGTAACTTGCCTAACTCCACTCAGTGTGCTTGTCTAATAAATGCTGGTCCCTGGGACATCCAAATATGAACAGCAAATGAGAACTCCAAAATTCACCATTTCTAGTTCTGGGTTCAAAATGCAGCCTCTAAACAGCTGACCTCAGAAAAGGAGAATTCTGTCCTTGTAAGGTTTTTTACTGTTCTTGACCAGAGGTGGTTGATACACTGTTTGCACCTCACACTCAAAATCAATATTACAAGACAGAAGAGCTATATTCTGATGTTTCACATGTACCAGCTTTCAAAGTATAGAGGAAAAGGTGCTACAATTTCACTCTTTCACTTTAAGTGAAAACTGACTGATGGCCATTTTACAAAATTATGTTACCAATTTCCTGGTTTACAAAACCAGTAACCCATAAGAAATAGTTTTGAAATGATAAGCTACTGAATGCACAGAGTAGTCTCATCTCATTCAAAAATGTGTTATCAATAGAGCTTTTAATGTTCTGTTCCATTTAGTCTCTTTTTTTAATTGCAGTCTTTGAATATTAAAAAACAAACCCTACTAAGCAGGTCTTTTCTTATGTGATAGAAGATAAGAAAGAGTATGACCCAGTCAACTGCAGTCCACAGCTGGAATATCACATACATTGTCAGCTTAATTGTGTTCATCACTCAGATAAAATTTCATTAGCAAAAACTTATCACAAAAGTCAGTGATGCTAAATTCTTTGTACTCATTTCTCTGCATCAAAACACACAACTGTATAATCTGACGTGTGTTTTAGTTATTTTCTCTATACATCTGAAAGTTCCAATGAAACTGCACAAAACTGAGTTTCAAATAAGCGTCTTAACACAGGCTGGTGCAGAGCAGAGGTAGAAGCACTGAGAACACCAGCATTGAAAAATATTTTGATTTCAAGATTTTCATATCATCACAGACCAAGAGGCTGGTAATTAAGAACTGGTAACCTGCTGAGAAAACATCTTCTCTAGATTCCATTAAATTCAAAACAGAGGTACAAACTTATCTTTGAACTAATAAATTAATCAATCATCTAGCTGCACAATACTGTTTTTATAATTTATAATTTTATCATTTTTAGCAAGTGCAATCTAGTAAAATGGCTTAAATAATAAGACATTGTTCTCCTTAATAGGAAGTCTTATAACAGAGACACATAAACAGCAAATTAAAAAGCCCTAATAGCAATCCTTCTATTGGCTTTTATTCATTATCATTACACATCGATTACCATCATGCATGTTTAATTTTGAGGACAAAGATCTGACCAAAGCATTTTAGCATCTCTAATTGTGTAGGCTTTTAACAATGCAGTGTGCAGTGCTTGTCATATGGTCTGAAAAATTATCAAATAAGTAAGAGCTGCCTTCAGCAAACACCATCATTCCCATTGACAGAAGCACTCAGCTCCTTTTGAAGTTCTTTCACAAGGAGTCTCTCCAGCCCAGTTACTCACTCCTCCAAAACATCTGTTCACTATAATAGTGAGAAATGTGTCTCTCATTCCTACTACTTCTTTGTGCTTGTCATTTTCATTGGTTGAAATCCAGATTAATATTGCTAATATTGGACTCTATCTCCAAGGTCTTTTTTGGTTGGTTAGTTTAAAAAGACTCTTAATTCGTTCAATTATGAATTATGGTTTCAACAAAAAACCCATTTAATTTAAGTGAATAGGTTTACCTTGCCTTACATAGATTAAGTCTTCTGCTAGCAATGGAGGAAAATCAGGCCTTTTCTCATCAAATTCAATTTAAACTTCTGCACAGGTGCATATCACAGCAGTCTTACCTAGAAACTCTGCAAGGTTTACAGTCCTTGATAAGGAACAATAAAAACTGCCTTCACTTTGATTTTCTCCTTTTACCTTCAGACGTTTCAGGAGAGCTCTGGAAGTAGATTAAGTGAAGGAACAAAACAAATGATCCATGTTCTTGTCGCCAGTCACATAACTGGTCCATTAGCACTGCAAAACTTTTGAGGTCTCTTGCTCTCTTCTACTGCATTTTTTCTACTTAAATATAATGGTAGAAACTTTACACCTGGCACCGGATGATGAAGGCCCACATTTCTGGGATTGCAGTAAGCATGGCAAGGAATCAATTTGATTTTACAGAAAATGGAGGAAAACAAACATACAAAATAGAAAACCCCAAGCCATTTGTGTCCTTGCAGACACCTTTACATGTGGAACCACAATAGAAGGAAGTTATTAGTGCCCTACACACCACAGGACTGTTCAGCACAACCAGCATAACAAGAGTCCCACTTTGCCTTTGCCTATCTTCCTTGTAAAACTCTCCAAAACAGAATGAAGTCATGGGGAAAGGTTAGGGAACATGGAGAATCCTTGCCCTGGGAGGAGTGGAAGAAGCAATGAAATGTCAACATGCAGAAAGCTGAGAGCTGCAGTGCGGAAATGGGAGGAGAAAAGGGAGGCTGAGCTCCTCTGCTCCCATGGCAGAAGATATGATGGCAAATTTCAAAATATCCCCAAAATAAGAAGGGAGAATGAGGATGCAAGGCCCATGTCTGCTTCTTGCAGCCAGTTCAGCCAGCAGAATTAAAAGTGAGGTAAACTACTAGTTTCATATTTTTTTTAGACTTAAGCACTTCAGAGCAAGGATTCTTCTTTATTCTTTGTTCAGCACAATGAGGGCAAATGCCTTAGTGCCTCTGTGTGAAAAAACAGAGGCAATACCTAAAGAACTGCACGTAAGGCAAACAAAGTGGCTGAATGCATTGGGAGAAAAATCCTGCTGTCAATATATTTTTTTCCTTCTCAGTGCTTAATGTTTACTGTCCAGAGTATTTAAGGCTCAAGTTTTGCATTGACTTTTTTAGGACTGATGACAGGCTCGAAGCTAAACACACGTTTAGATGCTTTGGCACAGCAGAGACAATAAGCCCAGCACAGCAGAGGATTAAATCTCCACTATAGCCACTACAGCCTTCACAGTGCTTTATTGCTAATTTTTGCACATATGTCTGTGATCAGTTACAGGGCTCTGACATATGGTGAGTGCACCTGCTAAGTTAGCCAGGGCTATTGCCTCAAACAACACGGACACTTATGGCAGGGTCTGCAAGGGTATAAATAAGGGATTATAATGTCCCTCACGCTGTAGTGCTTTGCATTCCCCAAACAGAACAGTGGCAACGCAATAACCTCAGATAAACAGTCTAAAATTTTTTGTAAACACGCTACAAAAAAGATTCATCACTCTCCCACAGTTAGGCACTTTTATTATTAATTATGCCAGATTCAAACTGATAAAGAGTGTTTTCAGGGTTTGGTGCTCATTTGCGTGATTTGGGGTGGAATATGAATAGACCGCTTATCTACCCACAGTCACGTTTTCATCTGAAGGATTACATAAATTGCTCAAGAAATTGGCAACCACATCTGTGTGAGGGAACCATGAACCAGTCTTGTCACAGAGCTGGGCAACAGCATCCACACATTCCTCCAGCACCAACATCCCTGACCTGTTCCCTCTGCACCTCCGTTCCTCCAGCACCAACATCCGTGACCTGTTCCCTCTGCGCCTCCCAGGGACGCTGCCCCACTGCCCAAGGAACGCCCTGTTAAGCTGCTCACCTGCAGAGCCTTTTATTGCCAGGCCTCTGAGCTTTAATCCCTCTGCTGCACACCCCTTCCTGCGAGGCTGCCACTGCTGTGTTGATGCGTTTTTAAGCTCAGCCAGAGTACTGAACAGCCTGTCCAGCCCGTTTTCCAGAATTTGAAGAGGTTATTCCTCACCAGATCCTTGAGGCCCTACCTGTACGCCAGATTCTCCAGGCCGCAGCTGTAGTCAGGCTGCTAAAGAACTGCTTGCACACATCAGAGAGATCTATTCCCGAGCCTGTTCTGCTGTGTTTCACCACGTTTGTTTTGGCATCGGCCTCCTCTGCCAGATTGGAAATAGCACGACAGCAGCTCTGCAACTGCCCATACGGTGACTCTGTCTGTAAAAGGGCTTTTTAGGACAAAGAACATCGAGTTCAAATCTCAGAGCTTTCATGGCATTTAATGTCAAATCTCTAGATCTGGTCCCCAAAAGTAGGTTCTGGATTGTACCTGCAACATGGATTTTTGCAGGAATTCATCTTCTTCTATTTCACTTACCAGGAAAAAAATCTGCAAATAATGTATTTCGCTCAAAAATATCAGGAAAACATTTTTGAAGATTTGAATACAACTAAATACAAACCTCAAAATCTCATTTTCAGTTTGGACTTGAACCTCATTATTTTTTTTCTGCATACCCATGTAATTTTATATTCTAAGATGTAATACCTTATCCTCAGGCACAAGAATAAGAATTGAATCTTTTCATTTTATCCAGCTCTGATTATTTTTGTCAGAGTATTGAATGTGTGGCTAACACCACTGTAGTAGAGGTAATTAGCAAAGTACCATTTTCTTCCTCAGTGTTGTTTCCATAGCCCTCTGTACACTCTGGGGGTCTTTTTACAAGATTGTGGGTTTTTTCTTACTCCTCAATTAAATTACTCCCCATGCTTACACCTGAGTACACAGAATCTATGGTTTTAGTGACATATTTCAAATTCAGGCTTTTGAAGCTCCCCTGCCCTACTCCTGCTAGCAATTTTTACGTATGGAAGACTCTCCAGAGCACATTACCATCAAAATCTGCCACAGACACTATGCAATATTAGTCAAGGCATCTTTAATAATGCAAGAAAGGTCAGCAGCTCACAGAATATCAAGCTGAATATCGAAGAATTATGAATCTTTTTCTCTGTGCAGATTTCATAGGAATTCTTTGGGGTTTTTTCCTGATTCATTTTATGCCAGCAGCAGAGGATTGGTTTCATTTTCAGCACATGCCAGAAAAAAAAAATAAAAGAAAGAAAAAACCCACTTTTTTATCAAATGAGAGTAAGAATGTCGGTATATAAATCACTTCTTATATCACTTATGTCAGTGCATAAAAAGTTTTTAGGGATCAGGTATGTAACACACTCTTTATATGAAAAGTAGCTGATTCCTAATAATTCAATTAGAAATTGCATTTTAACTCCATGTGGGAAAGTGGCAGCCAGAGCTCATGGCTGCATAGGCCGTGCCCTCTCCAGGCCATTGAACACAAGGAGCTAAATTCCATATTTTGTTCTTTCAATGCCACCAGAGTTAATGTTGCTTTACAACTAACAGGTTTTTCCTGGAACAGCTCAGGATGTGATCACATAGCAGGGCCCTGACCCCTTGACTACATAATGCTTTTGTGATCAATAGCACAGAAATTAATGTGTTTATCATATCAGAGCATTTTAAAAATTTCATACATACCGTCACTAATTACTTCCAATGCCCATGATACAGCATTTTGAAGTGCTGGTCCAGTGCTTTCAAAATTCTGCACAGGAATAACTTGAATTAGGCAGTCTGAAAAATCAAACCCAACTAATTTCTTCTGTTCTCCCCAGGTCATTAATCTTCATGGGACAAATTACCACCGGCAGCTCAGGAGAGTGGCACTGATGGACTGGGGAGACAACAAAGCCACTCTGGCATAACTGAGAGGAGCATTTGCCTCATATCCTCTGCACCTTCTTCCCTGAATTTCCCCATATTTCTTTTAATTTTTTGGTGCAAATTATTAGAATTTATTATTTTTAATTCAACTATTTTTAGAACTATTCATTCAAGCTCACATTGAGCCATCCTCTGCTGAACAATGTGACCACTTTGATGCAATTTGACAAAGCAATTTTGCAAGGTTTTTTGTTTTTGTTTTTGTTTTTTTGCAAGTAGTTCTGCAAGAATAGCAGAACTAATAAAAGAATAAAAGAATAACAGAACTGGTCTTATAATGTTTAGAAATTACATAGAATCCTGGCATAGCATTAGACGCGAAATATTAATATTAAACTAAAAGGCCGTTAGCTGAATTCAGGGGGAGGTTGTAATGATGAAAATGTGAGCTCTCAGCACAAATGTAACAGCAATGCAGGAAGATGAGTTCCAACTTGATAAAAATAAGATTTTAAAATCTAATTAGAAACACAATACTTAAAAGTCTATTTCATTTTCCCAGACAGAAATTACACTCTTTTCAGTGTGGTGTGATGTATGCACAAATTACCTGCAGGTCACATTTGCTTTTGTCTGAAAACTTAAGGGGAAAAATACTCCAGTCTTTTTCTTTAACCTATAGCAGTACAGCCAAAGGCACTGATGAGGTCACAGCAGTACATAATAAGTGATCAGTAAAGAAAATGGTGCCATATGTTGCTTTTCCCTTGCTGTACTTAGTTCTCTGGAAAATGATCAACAGTAGTTGCAGCTAAATTGTACCCTATTTTTCTGTTATCAAATGGGGTTAAAAAGTCATGTAAATAAATATACATGAACTAAACAGAAACAGCTGGAAAGTTCCCAGAAGGGACCTCTAACAACCTCCAAGTTGGACAGACCATGGTAGATCAAGGGATCATTATTAAGATTAAAGGCTTACACCAAACCTGCTGTGAAATTCAATCTGCTGAATTTTAAACGTTTATGGCACAAAATAGAAAGTACTAAATGGTGGTATTTATTAATTCTTAAAAAGCAAGATGACGAGAGTGTTGTTACATTTTCTGCATTCCAAATGTGCATGGTGCAATTTGCTGAGATAAAAAAATCTGTAGGTACCTCCTGCGAAAGTCAAACATTTCAAGCAAACTCCTTCTTGTATTGATTTTCTGGAGAAAAAAAAAAATTATCAGCATCATTAGTGCTTTTGGGTTTTCTTTTAAAAGCTTTAGGCCAACTTCGTTTTAGAGAAACACACCACAGCGGTGACTGGAGCTAAATCTGAACTCTTGAAGGAAGGAGCTTTTTTACCTTGTGCTATTCCAATTGCATTTGATGGAATAATGCTCCTGTGCCTAACAAATAACTAAGATGACAGCTGTCTGAGCCTGCAAGCATTACTCAGTGTCTCACCATCCTCGTGGGATACCTGCTCCCTGAACTGTATTTCTAAACTAAGTTAGAGAATTGTTCTACAAGTCCCCTGCAAAGGAGAGGCTCGGTGTCTCTCCCGCAGGGAGATGTCCGCTGTGTTTACACCGCGCTGAGGCTCCGCGCAGATGCCACCCTCTACCTCGCTCAGCCCTCCTCAGCTAAGATCTGCTACCAGCCAGAAGGTCCAAATGTTTCAAATCTCAACAATCTCTCTTGAATGAATGAACAAAAGAAAGCTCCCTTCTTTTGAGAGTCAGTTTCATATCCCCAAAGAAGACAGTGTGACAGTAATTAGTTATGCTTGTTGAGAGATTTACACAGGAAACGTTCCCTCCACAGACAAGCCGTGTGGAATTTATGTATATTTGGAAAAATATTTAGACTTCTGTCATGGCTTAGCCATCTGTATTCCTTGGCAATCATACTCCTCAGGCAAAGACCTATGCTGGCAATGTAAATTAGGTCAGAGTGACATTTGTCCTCCGGGGATGCTGGAAAATCTTCAAAACTGCTGAAGAATAAGTGCATCTTGTAACCTGGCAGGAATGCCTCATTACTTGGGGCTGTATTTTCAAGTGATAACTGTGCCCTGACCCCTTCAGTCAGCACAGAGCCACGTTCCATAGCTATCTAGTATCTAGCACTTGGGTTGGCTTAGTCAGACCCCTGTTCACTGGAAAAGTGAAGGATTTCACTTTAAGCGTTAAAAAATATTTCACATGGCAAAACTCAACTGTTGAAACATTAAGAACAATTTTCTCTCCAGAAAGATGATTACGCAGAGTGACAATACCTGTTCTGTGACAAGACACTTGCTTTCTGCTTCAGCCAGTTCCCACATTGAGGCCCACTGACAATATTTTGGGAGCCAATCAAATAGGCTTACATTTCTAAAAGCTTGAGCCAAAGAGTTTACATTCTCTTCTGGCATAGGGTGGCATACTTCAATTGGTTTTAAAGCTGCCATATCAACAGGTCCCTCTGAATGTCCTGATACCTGTGTGCCAAAAACCTGGGAGCTGTAGAAGAATCTGGCTTGAAACAAGAACTGGCTGGGGGAGAGATCTATTTATAAATCAGGTCATGGGGGTTCAAGCTTTTAGCAAAGGGAGAAGTTTAGTAAAAGAGAGTAAGGGGAAAGCAGAACTTCAATCAGTTATGAAGATTATTTTCTTAGTTATGCAGTTTTTAAAAGTGCATCTGTGTCTGCTCCATCTTACTTTAATCTCACAACACTTATAAGCACGGCACATTCTATAGGAACTTGGCAGAAGCTGGGCTTTCCTGCAGAAATCCCTCCATTCTGCCTATCTGGGATACATTCTTGGAAGCTAAACTGATATAAAGGGACAGCAAGGCACCTTTGTGAGTTGATTTGTGAAAATTGTTTCAGTGAGTGAACAAATGTATTTCGTTACTCTTGACACACAGCCTCATTAAGTTTTCATAAAAGATCTGCATTATTAAAATCCCTGTTCTCTCCTGAGGACTAGAGGTATAGGAATCTCAGGTGATGCTACAGTACCCATTCAGTGAAACTTTCAATATGGATGCTATTTTTAAAAAGAACACTTAGCAATGGAGCAGGTTTTTTTTAGAATGAAGCTCACTCTTACAAACAGGAGAGATATAAACAACCACTTACCTATAAGTGGGAAAGAGCCTTAGTTACCCTAGGAGCCCACCCTGCCTTTCTGCCATATCTTGCTTACAAAGGTATTTTCAGAAAATAAGAATAAAGTACTTCAACAAATGTCTTTACAGTTGTCGACTTCTTTTATAACCATCAAAGTGTAGCATGTGGAAATAAAAAGAAAAGAAACCAAATGTACAAAAATATTCATAACCAGGTGTTTGGACTGCTCTTTTCACCCTGACTCCTGCCTATAAAACATCAATCTGCTATTATCCTCCTGCCAGATAAATAGGCAAGGTAGTTAAAAGTGACCTGCAAAGAAACTTTTAGCTTCTGAGCACATCATCACAGCAGACACAAGATTTTTCCCTGATGAGTGCAAATTACTGTAGGACTGGTGGGTCTCTGTGGCACACAAAGAGCAATACACTCTACCCTGCATAAAAGAGTGATTTTCACTTTGCATGATAACGAGCCTTTTGTATTTTGAAAGTAACTAACAAAGTACCTCTGCAGGAGGCCCGCTGTGTTAGTCTTCATTAAAGGAGCCAGATCGATAGATTAAGCAAAACAAAATGGTAGCAATTCTGCCTTAGCCTGAAGCTCTTTCTTTGCACTCCTGAGTTTTATGGGAAGCACTGGAACCAAAAGAAAAGTTGCTGCTGGATCAAGCAGTGAGACTTAGAAAAAAAAAAAGGAACTTAATTTTAGAATTCAGTGTTCAAGTAGAAATAAGGCAGAGAGATAAGTCTAGAGATGGGTGTGCTGCTAAGTAAAAGAGAAGAAAATTTGGAAGCCATTTAAGAGAAGTGACACTGCAGATGCAGCAGGTATCCAGGTGCACCTCTCCTTGGCAGGCTCTGCTACCTTAGCAGCTCCCCAGCAGACCATGGCAAGCAGCTTCCTCCCTAACCTGCAGAAAAGTGCCCCATTTTATTCAACCATCGCCAACAGATATAAGCTTATCACACTTGTGGCTCGCCTTTGCTTAGCTCAAAAGAAATGTCTGGTGAAACTTGGAACTGGATGTAACTTACCAACCCTGCACTGCTTAAAATGAGTTGGTTGTGGATAAGAGACTATGCTAGATATTAAGTAAACACTGGAAATCCCAATTCAGATAAGCAAGCTTTTGTTACCCTTTCTCTTTTGGAAGCAGCTTTAGTAACAACTTTAAGTAATCTAATAAAACTTCATCTCTATTTAAGGATGGGAGAAAGAGCCCCACTACAAGAGAGAGTACTGGGAAAGAAGGAGACCTGAGGGAAAAGGAAAATACTTCTATCAATGAAGAACCGGGACTGTCTGTAAGAACTGTAGAGCACAGAAGCTTGACACAGTAAAATCAGAGAATATTTCTGCTTTCAAAATGGGAAGTTATTACAGTCTGCAATCAGAAAGGAGATGAAAACTGCACCAATGAACTGAAGCGCCAAACTCGCACTTTAAAACTGTAGAACTAAGTGGCTATTAAAAAGCCAGAAATCAGACAGAGAAACATGCAAGGGACAAGGTTAAGTATCATCAAAGAGAAGAATTGAAAGAAGGTCAATAACAGCTTGGACAGGAAAGGAAGATGAATAGAAAATTGTTCTGGACCACCTCAAACCCCTGCTTGGCAGAAAGGTATTGATGGGATTTGAAGTGACCAAGAAAAATGTGAAAGATGTGTCCTCCTTTCTCTCACAAAGTGAACTGAAGGAAAAAAAAAACAAGACAGAAAAGAAAGAAAACCCAAAGTCAGAGAAATCTCCTTGCAAGTTCCTAGGATTTGCTTAAGACAAAGGCCAGACTCAAACAGACCCTAAAATCACATTTTTAAACCACCATTTCAGAAAAGTGCTGCACACTTTTTCATGATACAAGTCATCATGTAATCATGGGGTTTTCTGTGTATTTCACCCTTCTGTATACTTTAACCATATAGAATCACTTTTTACTATTGACAGAGACATAACTCATTTGAAACTCTTTGAAAAATCCCCAGCAGGTTATCCTGCTTGCCCAGACAAGAACCAGAACAGCAGGCATATCTCAAACACTGCAATAATCTCATCAAGAAAACCAAAGCAAAGACTATACTGTAAAAACTGTTTATGAAAAGCAAATGAGAGGAAAGTGCTCTGGTGAGATAGGAAATAAATCTGGAGGATCTCAGACAAGAATTTCCTCTGGCACAGGATACTCAGAGATTTTGGTAAATCCTTCTGGCCCCTTATGCTTCAAGTTACTTACTCATCTAACAGAAATAAAAAGGTTATCACGGCTTTGAGGTTTTTGCTTAGGTACAAACAATTTGGAGCTGTGATTTTCTGGTGACCAGGGCCTTTACTGCAATGAGTCTCTGCTTCTCAGGGTTGTTTTAATGCACAGAAACTTTAACTCTTTGTGTTCTCAGTGGGAACAAATGCCTTTCCAACGGATTTGTTGGGCTGGGGGCTGTCCATGGTTGTATTATAGTCTTTCCAGACATTAGAAAGGAATGAGGAGAAATATTTGGGAGGGGAAGTAAAACTGCTTCTTGTCTCCAGAAGCCTGGGTGGGATTGGGTGTCTGGGCCAGGGTGCAGAGCCACTGGTGGTAGAAGCTACAGCCAGAACCACCAGCCAGGCAGAGGAGACAGGGAAAGAGCATCCCCAGGCCAAGGAGTGGGGCAGTCACACTGAGCTCAGCAGGTCCTTCAGGTCTGCCAGGGTAAGACAGAGGGGACAGATCTACAAACCCTTCTGTATCCCTCCTTTCAGATCTCATAACTCTTTGCTTCTCAACACAGCACCTATTTGCTCACTGAGAAATGTCTTCAGCAGAGGCCAGCAGTGACCGGTGTAGACATGTCCAAACCGTGACAGCCATCAAAAGGCTCAGTCCTGCTCTAAAACCCCTTGAAAAAGTCACATGAATAATGAAGTGTAAAAATACCCCAGACAGACAAATTTCTTGCAGATCAGTGTGTTAAACAGGACAGAACTGGTAGGCAAAACGGGCTGTTGCAAGGAGCAGCTCGCTCAGCCCCTGTCCCATCTGTTATCTGCAGACAACACAGTTACATTCTGTGATTTTCCATGTAACATCTCAAAATATATGTATTGAAAGAAGAGGGTTAGTCAAGATCAAGGATAGTAGGATTCAGCTGTCATGGTGATAAAAGCTTGAGAAATGGTCTAGATGAGCTCTTGATTCATGCAAGCATGAGTAAAGCAGATGATAGCAGGTGAGAAAATGGCCCCAAGTCTGAGCAAACTGAGCTCCTTCCAGGGTTACAAGTATTAAACAGTGTTTTGTTAAAGTTTTTGGGGAGGACTGAATTGTAGGACCTGTGACAAAGTCCCATTTTCTCTAGGTTTCCTTTCCAGTGGGGATGATAGGTTCCATTTAAGCTACAGCACATGAAAGACACTTACTTTTTTTAAAACTTGTTCTCCATTGCAGGAGTAATTGTGATGAATTGTCAATCAAGATTAATAGAACCCATTGATGAATTTAAGGACGTGAAATTAGAGGCTGGTAGGAAGACAACAACTGTTGGAAAGCACCGGGAGCGAATGATGGATGAGACCAGGAAAACAAATGGATGGATTGTCAAACACACAAACCAACAGCACACAGGAAATTGATGGCAGCTGTTCCAGCCAAAGCACGGACCTAACACGCTGCCTTAAAGCATCATTAACTTTAGTATAAAAGCTATGTGCTACACAGACTTTATTAGGCAGAATTGCAGGTGTTTTAAGAACTTGATGAAGTATTTTCTAGACACAAGTGCTCTTGTTGCATACACAGATGCTGTGGGGGCCTCATGTGTGCACCAGAGTGACCCAAAGTGTTTGACATGCAGGAAGCATCTGGGGCACTCCAGTAAATGGCCTGCCTTGCCAAAAAGGAAAATTTTGTCTAGTCAGACAAAAATAAAGTCCATTTACAGAAGTGAAAAGACCAATGAAGTCCCCACATTGGAAACAGTGCCTTCTGGAGGAGTAGTAAGGGAGGCAGGAAAAGCAGTAGGGTGGCTCATGCTTGTAGCACAACGTTAATCAGAGATCCAGTTTGCCACTGGCATCTGTCACACACAGTCCTCGCTGGGTGTGCCTGGCAGGTCTCTGTCTGCAGCACAAGGGCTGCAGCTGCAGGGGAAACAGTTCCACAGTGGTTCCCACTCAGCTGCACTGGTATATACACACTCCAGCGTGCAGGACAGAAGAAAGGCTGCCTCATTACACTTCATTACATATTGAAGGAATTTTTCCTTTAGCCTAGCATTCATTCTACTTGAGTTCAGTTTAAAATAAACAAACAGTTGATTAATCCAGAGAAAGCAAAATCAAGCTCAGTCAGTGAAAAAGACAAAACTTTCCATAGCAAAGATGTGAGCTGTACAGCAAAGCTGGAGGAGAGATGGAGTCCTGCTTGCTCTGTCAGTAATTTCTTTGGCTATTTTTGATAATATCCTAGAAGCTTTTAAAGGACATTCAACAAAAAGGTCACTTGAAGTGTTTGCAAAGATTACAGGGGATCAGGATGCGTTCACTATGCACAGCCTGCTACATGCTCAATTCACTGTCATGGAGGAAGAAAACAGCAAAATTAATCCTCGCAGAGGAAATTAGGGTGATATTGTGCTGGGTCACGTTCCTGGATTATAAGATTTCCACCAGTCAATCCTGAGTTATTGCTCTGCAAATACTCAACATAATTTGATAGATACTCTGGAAAAAAAATACAATAAGAAATTATTTTCCTTGTGTTTCAGAATAAACGTTCATAAAAAAGAGAGGCATTGAGCATGACACCACTGAATGCCCAGACCTTTATTAATGGAGGCTGTATTTCAAAGTAGGTCTCTATCATTTTGTTGCTATTAGCCCTTCTAGCAAGCATATTTTTTGCACAGTTAGCATGAATTGTTCTAGCCAGGAGGGAACCCGGGCTTGGTTAGATAGAGGGTTGCTCACACAGCTATCTGTATCTTCAAGGTAGAGCAAGATGCAAATTAAGGCGTCCAAAGATACAAAAAACCTTTTCCTTAGATACTTTCCCCTAGGCCCCCTGTTATGCCATAGAACAGTCTGCCTCAGTCAGGTGCTTTTCTACAACTTTCACCCTGAAAATCATGCTTTTCCTCAACCACTTCTCACACATTCTTGAGAACACACACAGAAGTAACATAGGTGTAACAGTTACACAGCTCAAACAGAATGTCAAAACACACAGAGATTAAAGATAGAATTTGTTTTTCAGCTTCCAAGGTGACTTTGGCTCCTAATACAGGATTTTCTAAGTCACCCACACAGATAAGGGCACCTGCACTTCATGCTGTTCGTGGGAATGTAACCCCACTGGGCACTTTCAAATTCCCTCACATGGCTCTTAAAAGCCATATTTCTGAAGGTCGGCAGAAAAGAAGCATTTCCAGAAGCACCAGTTTGGAGCGTGGGAAACAGGCAAATCCTCCGAGTCCTTTTACTACGTCAGATACCAGAGATTAGTGGAAATCCCCTCTCTCTCTTCTGTCAGAAGCATAGGGAGCCTGGCACTCTTGATGGGATGTTTCAAACCACAAGACAGGCATTAAATTCATGAGAATCACACATGTGAAAGGTGTGCAGTGGAGCAGGGAGATACTGTCCTGGTTATGGAGAGAAACCAGAGCACATCACTCCTGTGTAACTTTTTCATATCCTTTCTAGCCTAGTCATTCGTAGTGAGTAATTCAGCCCTTCCTGGCATTTCATAATTACAGTTAAGAGCATTTTATCCCGTCCAAAAGTCCAGGATACTCATGTTATGCAGGAAGGTAGAATGACCCAAAAAGCCTGAGAGAGACTGAGGAGAACTAAAAGTGTCAGGGCCAACTGTAACACTTCTCATCCCAATTATTCTGAAATTCTTGGACATATCTTGTGAGTAAATAAAAACTTAATGGACTCTTTTGCTTGTGTACCAGGTGAGGTGGCTCTTCAAGGAACACAGACATGGGAAAGATCATTTAGCCTGTTACAAGAAAAAAAAAAAAAGGAACAAGCAAACAAAGACAGGGAAACAAAATCCTCCCAAGGTAGCAGAGTCTGGGTACACCACTCGCCATCAGTCTGTAAACCACCCCAGCCTGGAGGCAAAAAATAGTGTGAAGTATGAAATGCTCAAGCCTCTAATAAATTCTGGACAGTCACTCACAAACTTATGCCTCTTTTCAAATATTGTTCACATTACTAATGCAGCCAGGAATGGTGTCTCACTGTGCAAGACACTGCAAACAGAAGCGAAAAATGGCATTTGCCCCAGGGAGGTTAGGCTGTATTTGGAGAAGGCAGATGGCAAACGCAGGAACAGAGGCACAAAGGCAGCCGAGGGCTCACTGAGCAGCTCTGCAGCTCAGGAGTCAAACCTCTCAAATATTTGCCTGATGACCAGTGCTTCAGAATTCATTGCTTCCTCAAGTCCTTGTCCTGCCTGCAAAGTGACATGCAAATTCCTGTAGGACAGCACAGGGTATATTTCACCTTGCATAAATCTGTAGAATTTCATGCCTTCCAAAAATTCATCTAATTCAACCAAATATTCCTTCTCTAAGTAGAACACACAGATGTAGAATGCTCGTGTGCCTAAATTCTTTCACTTAAACCCAACATCAAACTCAAGCAAAAAGCCCAGAGAAAACATATCCTACTTCAAAACATTTTAATTAGTCACACTCATTTAACTCTACATTTTCCTGCAGTACAAAGCAGTACTTATCTTTATGGTTCAGACTGCAAACTCCTCACTTCTCAAGATGCTCACAAAAGAAATGTGACTGCTTTGGGTGGGGTTTTTGGCATCAGTAGGAGCTCAGCAGCAGAAATGGCTCACTTCCTTTTGGGGAGGATTCTGTTCTCTTGGTCACTTGTACAATAGCACTGCATGTGTCATGTCCAGACACAACACCATCAGCTCCAAAGCAAATAATTCACTGCAGAAAATTGGCCAGTTTGGTTCATAGCTCCAGCCCAGCAGAGCACACGCACTGCTGTCAGTGGGGTTCCTCTCTTTAAGTGTCCAGCTTTTGTCTGAGGCTTGTGAAAGAGTTAAATGTTGACTTTAGAATCTCAGTGGCCTTCCCACCAGAGAATTATATTTCAGCATACCATTATGGCAAATTTTCCTAATGTCTGCCTATGGGGATATCTGTGTAATGGCACCATCTGACTCTTATCATAATTTGATTCAAACTCATATTGCTTTTACATTTTATTTCTTTTTGCCATTCTGGCTTGTAACAGCCAACAGCAGGCTGAAATTTTACCTAAATGAGAGCATTTTTGCTCAGTGAAAGAACATTACTCTGTGCCATTTGCTTAATAGTTCACATTACTGTGTAGGGAGCGTTCCATCCTTAGGCCAAGTTCCTGGCACCCAGTTTGTTAAAAGTTTCAAGGGCAACACAGCAACAGCTTCTGCATGGAAAAACATTACTGTCTGGGCAAAATTATAGTTTCTCAGAGAGACAAGAAGTCAAGAAAAACTGTATTTATGCATGGGCAGAAATGAATGAATAAATACAAGCTATACTCTTGCCACAGTGTCCATGTATTCTTAACGAAAACAACCTTTATTTAACACTGTGTTCATTGTGCAAGTAGTACACCAATTTAAGAAATTGACTTAGCCATTCTTGTGTTGTTTTCTGCAACGGCTTTCAATGACATCACTTACCCAAAATTATAAAAAAAAAAGAAAATAAAAAAAAGGAATGGAAGGAAACTTCTGAACACAGGAGCTGGGCCTAAAGTGGATCAATGTTGTGGTGAGAAGTGATAAAAACTATCAGCTGACTGGAGTGAGATCCCAGCCAAAGGGAGCTGACTGCAGCAGGTGAGCCTGGCCCTTCCTGCTTCCTAGGGGGAAAGAGAGCTGCAGGGAGAAGGGAAGCTGCACTGAGGGCCAAGGCTGATAGCACAGCCCTGAGTGCCTTTGCTGTGACAGGAGGAAGGGCCAGGAAAGCCCAAGGGACAAAGTGTGTAGCAGAGTGTGTATTTAAGCACAATATGCTGAAATACTGCAGAATTTCCCATGTTTCCAGGGCTCCACTGCAGTGGATAGAACACCAGTAATGCCAACAACTGAGCTGTGGACAATGGATGTTTGTGCTTCCTTGGATGCTACCACATTTGGAGATTGCTTAGATTCAAATCACACATATAATCTGAGAAAATAAATCAAGTTCCCATGTTTATAAAACCTTGTGGGACACCAGAAGACACCTTACATAGTAGGAAAGGTATCACGTCTGTCTTGGTTTAAAAGACAGGTGTCTGCTTAAGGAAGGCAGCAGCCTCCCTTGGAATGGGAAAATGCAACTCCCCTCCCTCCAAATTTATAATTTTGAAATTAAGAGGCTTTCAGGCAGAGATATGGGGGATAGGAATANACTGCTCCGAAACCCAGATTTTTATCCTGATGGGAATGCTTGGCTCCTCCCCCCTGGGCGGAGCATCTCACAATGGGGTGGTGAGTCATAGGGCAAGGCCTTAATGGGCCATTAACAGGAGATAAGCCAGGAGGAGGAGGTGGGGAGCAGGAGGAGGAGGAGGAGCAGGCAGGGAGCACCACCCCACCCGGCCTCAGCAGTTCATGAAAATGGTAAAAGAATACTTTTTTGGGGATCCATCTTACACTATAACCTATGACAACGTCACAGTCCAAATGCATTAAATTGTAATTTTAACTTAGAAGGCGAGGAGCACTCTGCCTGCCTTATCTCAGGCTCCTAACTCCTTCCTCACAGCCCAAGACTCAAACACAACTGTGACAAAAGAGAAAAATAGGTGTATTCTCAAGGTAGGGAAAGTGGCTTTGATCAAGCTGGAAAAAAAATTCAGATTCAGATAAAAAGACACAATATAAAAGCAACACTCATAAAAAGGAGTATGAGCTGCACCACCAAGAACAGAAAGCTATTTCAGACAGATCAGATTTTATGTCCCATGTTCCACATACTACATCTCTTTCTAGAAATAAGACAATAAATCTGCAATAACTATGGATCCATTTGTCCCAGACCATAGTACATTGCAACCTTAAGCCAACTCCTAATATGCCTCAACACTGATGCTAAAACCATGCTAGCACTAGTTATTTACCTCTAGATGTGATGGTTGTTCACACACAATGTCCAGGCTCTTTGATACCTGCTAAAAGCCAGTCAAGTATCCAGGAAAACTGTAAGTAAGAGAATGTATCTTAAGTAACAATTGTTTTACCACACAAATACATTTCAAAACTACTTATTTATGTCCAAAACATTATACATCGAATTTAGTTTGCCCTTCATTTGTAAATGTCATGGCTTCCAGTCATTTGTCATCTTCGCTGTGAGGGCGGTGAGGCACTGGCACAGGTTGCCCAGAGAAGCTGTGACTGTCCCATCCCTGGGAGTGTTCAAGGCCAGGCTGGATGGGGCTTGGAGCAACCTGGGATAGTGGAAGTTGTCCCTGCCCATAGCAGGAGGTTGGAACAAGATGATCTTCAAGGTCTCTTTCAACCAAAACCATTCTATGACTCCAGTCTAAGATTATTTTTGTATTATTTCCTGTGATTTTTTCAGCCTGTCTATTGTTTGTTACATCCCATTTGAGAATAATGCAGTTTGTATTTCAAACTGCTAGAATAAGGCGTCAAGCAGAAGCATCCACCCTTGTTAACCCAGAATTCAGCTCATGAATATGTTATCCAGCACTAAGTTTATATTTACAATTTGGACTCAAGAGATTCCTCTAAACTGCTGTGCTTTCTCGTGTGAATAAGGGAATGCTGTGCAAAGCACTTCGTGCAGCAAGGAAAACCTCTCTGCTGCGTGCCCAGGAGCCAGGGGCACTGCGAGGGACAGCTGGAAGGAGCTGCACTGTGCCAGGCTCCAGAGCCTGTGAGGGTGCCTGAACACGAATGCCCAAGTTCAGACTTGTCACTGACAGAAGTGACCAGAGGCCATCTTTTCATCCTGAAGAGTATTCTGCATTTAAGCAGTGAAACACACTGATTAGGAAGCTACTACACAGAAGGTGTATGTGCCAATGCTGCAAAGCATTTTAGCAAAAAAGCCAAACTAAAGTCTGAATTTCAAAGTATGAAAATGTACTAGCATGAGAAAGGACTAAAAACAAACTGGAGTTCAAAACACACAACTAGATGTATTAAAAAAAAATTTTTAAAGAAAATATTATTTTTTTCTGAAGTTCCATCCTCCTTTCTCCCAACAGCTGGTCTTATTTTTCCCCTGAAAAGGCTCAAAAGACATACTTAATAGATTTTGATAAATATCTTAAATATCATGAGAAAGATGTTAGTTATTGCCAACCTGTGATTAGGGTTGATATTGATCTAGAAAGCCAGATCTCATTTTTAGATTACCATAAAATACTTCTGTGGCTTATGTTGAAATTATTTCAGAATTTGTTTTTATTAATACAGATCCATCTGTACTTCTAAGCAGGTGATAGAAGTTTGATCTGCAGCTTCAAAATTCTGAGACTCTTAGTTGCTAGGAAACCAACAAATCTAATTCCTGTGTCTCTTATAACACAAAAATATAACTGTATACTGATTCTCTCAGAAAGACTCATGCTATGTATTTTTCAACTTCACCTTTTGCTAGTGATTTGAAGCTTTATTTTCTTTCATTTAGGCCTAAGAGAAGGCACATCACTTATAAAGAGATTGGTAAATATGTTAACAGAAAAAGAGATGGAATATTCTTTTATCAGAATTTTTCATGTGTCTAATTTCTGGAATAAGGAATTTCTGAGCAGCAAGTTATAAGGGCTTGAAATTTACTTCTAATATGGATTCACAAATTTATCTTTAATATTTCATTACCATGAGTGTTCATTTCTAGCTCAGAAGATGGTTTTGTAGACAATCAGTCTAGTGTCTTTATGAGAAACATTATTCATAAACATATGTAAAAGGCCTGTGCTTTCATTACAGCACAACCAGTTCCCCATCTATCTCCGTACGCCCATCTGACCTTGCAATTACTGCCTTATCTATATGATGCATTGCAACAGAATTATTAATTCTACTTCCTTACACTTTTATTCTTTGGCTTGGCAGGTCTACTAGGAAGAATAACACATATTCCATTAATAACAATTATCAGTGGCATGATAGGAACCTGAATAATATGTTATTCAAAAAGTGGTATTTTGTCTGTGGACAGAGGTAAATGTAAATACTTTGAATTCTGGGAAAGTATTTTTTCAATGTCATCAAAGAAATGTTACTATATGTAAGAAACAGAGACAATGTACCCTTTTTATAAGAGGAAGAAGAACTCAACAACATCTAAAATAAAATCGATATTCTCTCTACAAGTTAGCTCATATTTTTTCAATGTATGTGAATAAAAAGCAAATACAGAGGTGGAAAAAGTTAGGACAGCCAGTTTGTTCCCTTCTTCAAGAGATGCCAAAATTCCAGAGGTCACCATTTTCCACTGACTTTTCTTGGGACAAGGCAGGTGCCAGCTGAACATCCCTCCCAGCCTTGGTGAGAGCAGCCAAGTGCCAGCACCCAGAGACGCTGCATGTCCTCACGACTGCGTCCCCTCTTCCCAGCTCCCCACAGCGAGGAAACATCCCTTCCTTCAAAAACGAGAAACCTCAACTTGCACAAACTACTTCTCCTCCCCAGTTTTGGAGCCTGGCAGCCGCAGCCCGTTCCTGCTGCCAGCTGCTGCCAGAGGTGATGTGGCAGAGCTGGAGGGAAGGCTCTCAGACCCTGATGATGTGCCATATAACAGCTTCTGCAATTACTCAAAACAGACTTGTTTTTCTCTTTGCCTTTAACAAAATAAATAGGAAATGACATCCAATAAACTGCATTAAAATATTTAGATTGCAAATCACACACTTCAGCTTAAGAAATGGCAGATTTATGCTGCCACACAGTCTTTATTCTGCCCTTTAAGGATTATGACATGTTTTTCAAATTCCATGATCCGACCTCCTCTTCCAAACACTTTGGGCTTTGAGCAAGATAAGAGCTCAGTGTTGGAAGAAAAGTGTTGGAAGAAATCCAGCATGCATAGAATTAAGGTTGCACAAAGAATTACAAATTTAGATTTTCTCAGTTCTCCAATTGTTGACCTTGCAAAAGAGAGCCATATTTTTAATTTATAACTGTAGTGAATACATCTGTGTATACACTAATGTTATTATATACATATCTCAAATACACAGACAAATCCATTTCCTCTGTTGAAAATGTTTCTATTAGGGAATAATTTTGAAAATCCTTTGCCTAACAGAAATAATCCTAACAGAAGGATCCTCTGCAAAGATGCAACTCTGCCCTGTTCTTTTGAACAGAAAACCTCTGTCCCTAACGAAGCATCAGTTACTCCCCAGAATAACATCTTTCCTTCACACCCTGCAGTTTGCCCCTCGTGCTTCCTACATACACCCCCCCCCCACGAAGGCTCTGGAGAGAGGAGCAGAGAAGAGCTTCTCATAAATGGAGACGGAAAAGATTAAGATTGTTTACATTAAGAAAAAGATTATTAAGGTGGGACCTGATGAAAGGAATGTAAAACAGATATTGAACTGGGGGCTTGTAATCTACCTAAGATGAGAGGGTGAAAAGGCTTTCTTCTCCCTTAAAAATAAATTCTAATTCTCAGAGACACCCTCAGCATTGCACTTGCCTTGCTACTCCTGTCAGGTGCGCAGGGAAATGTATCAGTAATCGGGGATTTTCTTTTCCAGCACTAATATATGAAAGAATAATAAGATAAACAGTTTCCTCCCCAAAACACAATAGACTGTTACAGCCTGTATTCACCTTCCTTTCCCTTACTCCACGAGCTCTAGGTCTCCATCACTCTCATCTGGGTGTGCAATATAAAGAAAGCCACATCTGAATCAGAAACAGGATGAAGGAAAACGTCCAGAGGACAGAAGGCTCAGCCTGGTTCACCGCACTGCGAATACCTGCCCAAAGTGCCAGTGTGACCGGGGCTCAGCAGGAGCGAACCAAACCCCAGGCACTGCTCTGCTACGTCCCTGCCAGAGACAATCACGCCTGAGTCTATGAAAAGGTTGTTACCTAAGCTTATCAGCTGAGCTCACTTTTAAAGCCTCTTAATGCACAGTTGAAACAAGAAGCTTGCAATAAATCCATAGAAGCAGTACTGCTCAGTCAAAAGTGAAAAGGAGGAATCAGATTACACAATCAAGCATTTATTTGTACAATTATTGCTTTAATTGAAATACGGTGAAGGAATAAAACAGTATTAAACTTCAACCACCTACCATTCAGCCATCTCCATTCTCTAAACGCCTGATGTTGCTATTTATCAATGAATTTAATGAAAATTAAACTGAAGAATAGAAATTTCTATCCTTCCAAATCAAAGTAGATGGAATGATCTAAATCAAAAATGCAACAAAGCACATGTGGAGGGTGGGAAGAAGTGCAGCAAGATCTGCAGATCACACCAATGTAATAGACAGAAGACTTCTTGGTCCAAGCTAAAACAGTTATACCCCCACTGCAAATCAATTTGCAGGTTTATTCCAGCTAAGGGCCTTTCCCAAACGCAAAAGAAAATTAACAACCTTAAAGAATATATATCAATATCAATGCTTTTGCACCATATCCTTATTAAGGAGAAAGCCTTTGCAGCTTCTCTGTTCCTTGGTACTCTCACACATTTTAATAAATTTTGCTCATTTGAAATAATGCGTACTTCCAGCATTACCTCTTTTGAGAGGGGAAAGAGGAAGGGAGGAGAAAAACAAGCAGAAGATTAAAGTAAGAAGATCTTAAATCTAGAGCTCCAAGTCTAAAAGGTAGCTTAATCTCCTTCTAAAATAATAGCTCCTGTGGCACTCTTTGGGGACATACAGGACAGGAGAATTAATTTGGAAGCTCTCTTGTATATATGATACACACACAAAAAAAGGCTTATATATACACCTTACACAGGAGTACTAGAGTTTATCCACTTTGAAATAATCCTTTCACCCTCCCCAATATTTTAATTTTTACTGATATTTTATTTACAATACAGTGTTTAGTAAAATTAAGCAATATAGAGAAAAATCAGCTGAAGCCCAAAGGTTTATTACAACAGAAACCACATATAGTTCACCACAGAGAGAGTAACTGCTACAAGGTCGAGATTAAAGACACATTACCTTTTTCATATTGTATAAAATAGAGCATTTTGGTATATATTTTGCATTTTATACCTGGAGCCATAAAGAAAAGGGTAGCTCTAACCAATGGCTCTAAAGAACATGTTTTATATCCCTAGTGCTGTCAATAGCAACAAACAACTAATCTTCACTCAATAAATGCATCTTTTATAAGAGTACGTCCTTTTACAATTTCTAGCATAGAAACTGCAAGAAAGGAACACACAAGATTAGATGAGAGCAACTTGACCTAATATTGAAAAACAGATTACTGCTCTCCTATATTACAGAGGTTATAAAATCAGTTATTTCTGTGTGGAACAGCTCACAAATACCTGTGACCTCACAAATACCAATTTCTTGCAGTAGAAACTGAGAAAACAATAAGGCATCATCCTCTTTAGTCTGAAATAATGCAAGAATGTTAGGTTCTTTTTTTCTCTCTCAAAATGCAAAGATGATTTACAATCTACTGTACCTCAGCAATAAATTGAGAAAAAAATAAAAAAGGTGACTTGCTACCTGCACACACATATACTTTTCTATTATAATTAATAATGATCGTTTTATTACAGCCCATGTAGCAGCTAATCAATAGGCTTTGGTACTTGCACAGTCAAGAACAGTTCCTGTGTGCTTGCATAATGTTCCCTATAAAACTTGTAGCTGCTCAAGATAATGCATTTACTACCCATGGCCCAAAGTCAGCAGAGAAAACTGTACTTAGAGTCTTCACATCTTCACATCACTCTTCACATTTGTTCAGATTCAGGCTGAATGCTCCAGAGCGCAGGGGAGAATGGCAGAAGACAAGTGAGAAAAACAAAAGGCAGGGTGAATAGGAGGTAAGATTACTGGATGTTTAGAGATGAGAATCACAGTTCTACTATTTCTGAACCATTTTTTTCTGAGTTAGCTCAGAAGAGCTATTCCACACTACCTCAAAAGAAACAATCCAGAAAATAATCCTACTTCTCTCATAAGGACAAGGTCACAAGTAAGACTCGGAGATATGACCCAAAGGCATCAGGAGAAAGAAGCAAGTTTCCCAAGAGCCTTAGACACATATCTGTTTTAGCTATTGCAGGTTCACAAGACCTAATTTTTCCTACTTTTCAGGATGTATTTCGTTCATTCACCAATCCTTGCTCATCTCAGTAACAAGTCACTGAGTGGGCTTCTTCAGAAGACATTGTGGCCGAAGTTCTTGCTCTAATTACATACAAATGCTTGACTTGAATTTTTACCTTCTTTAAATTTGGGATATCTCAAATATATCGAGAAAGAGTAGATGACCATGACCTTTCATTTGGAAGAGCCACTTTGGTTTTGAAATTGCAAAGACTGAATCCTATAAACTTTATAGGGCATTCCAAAATCAAAGCTTTCCATATAAGTCTCCACTGAAGCCAACAGCTTCAGTACCTTGAGTCTTCCTGTTCCTTTGCTTTCATCTCCTTTCTCTGGAAGACGCAGTGTTGCCAAACTAATTATTATCAGAAAGGTGGTTAGCTACAGGACAACATGTAGTGTATAATGTAATAAATGTGTTAAACTGCAGAGTTCTCATTGTTTTGCAGCTGCTATCTTGAGTCTTACACTTTTCTAGTATGATGGAGGCTACAAAAATTACAGTAGTAGTGATTTATGCTCAAGGTTGGAAAACAGATGCATAAGAAATTATGTTCTGGTTGGTTATGAGAAACAACTTTTCTCTAATCATTTGCATCTTAGGAGCAATGACTTTCACAAAGCTTTTCAAACTCTTCAAGGACTATGAAAGGAGATTTGCTATCTTTCCTGCTTGCTGGACCCTTAAACCCCTGTAAAACACATGATCATTTTCTTTCCTTTAATTTCTACAGGAGAATACAGGATTTTTCTGTCCTATTTTCTCTTGCTTTTTCACTCATTTTTACACGTATCTTCCACTTTGACTTTCTCCCATATTCTTCCTTAAATATTACAGTAGATATAAATTTTCTGCTTCAGATAGTGTTTTCAATTTCTCACTTTTCATCTCTTGCCTACTCCATCTAATCTTTTCTTTTTTTCTATACACCATTTTATATACTTTCTTATTCTTTCTAAAGAGATGTTTTTCACTGCACCCACAATTTAAACACTACTCTGTATTTTCATGATATTTCTACGTAAAGAAACACAATCTTTTTTCCCCCTCTTATGTCCTTCACTGCTTGTTTTACCTGGACATCTTACTCCTGACCTCTCCATTTTCCATTCTCACCTCTTCTAATTTATGGGCTTGCCTTACCCACTCCTTTGCAATTACCCTTTGACTATATTTTTACACAGTCCCTGAAAGCACTTAGCTCTAATCTTGTTTACTCTTCCAGCCTGTTAATTCATAACCCCTTTTGCATTATCCAAAACAATTATTCAAGTGAGCACCTCTTGCAATTCCAACACATTTTGCATCTCTGGGTAGATATTTCCACAATATTGGTGCTGTTGAAGGAAATTTATTACATCAGACAACTACAAGCAACTCATGAAGTCCACAAAAAGTTGAGATGTGGCCACTGGAAGATAAACAAGCTCATTTCAGAGTACAGCAAAAATACCTGCTAGACCAGGTCACCAATTCCACCAGCCAGGGTGATATAAACTGAGTCAGAAACCTCTATGAAAAGGTTAACTTGTTTATTCCAAATTGCAGCCAAAAACCAGAGACTCCTGGGCAGTCCAAGGTCTAACGTGGCAAATCCAGGCAAACCACCCCCCTCACAACACCCGACATTCCCCACCGCCCTCCTTCACGCCGCCGCACGGAAAATGTTCCCCGTTCCCTCGAGTCTCCTTCTTTTTAAACCCCCCAGAATCCAAACAAAGCACAGTTCATTGGCTCACCCTCTCCAGTGTGTGACTGGCCCACTGTCACGAATCCTGGTTGGTCCATAGCGAGGGGCACTCCTGGCTGAGTCCCTTGTCCGATGGCCGTCCGGGGTGTTTGAGGCCAGGTATCTCCGAGGTCCTTCTCTTCAGCCTGTGCGATGTCTCTTGTGCTGTTACCTATAATTAAATTCGTGTACCGCTTCCCCAGTATTTACTAACTTTATTAACTCAGTTTTACACTTTAATGATAACTTCTTTATATACCCATTTCCCGAAAACTCATACCCATTTTTAACCATAACAAGGGCAAAAGCAAACTTTCCTCTACCCACCTGCCAAGACACTGCACTGACCAACCATTTGTCCACAGTCACTTTTCCTCTTTCATTTCCCCCCCTACACTACAGACATCAAGTTTTCCAGACAAGAAATATCCAAGGTTTGTTTCTTAGCAAGACATTTCTGGTCTTCATTAGAATAGGTATGGGAATTTTAAAAGTTCAGATATATTTTGCTTTAGTTTCACCACTCAATTACGCACAGCCTGGCCTTCATTTGAGTAATGAATGACACAGCATGCTTTTTACACACCAGGGAAATTTCCTGTGCTCTAAAGACTTTTCCTCCCCTGCAGAGAATCAGAACAAGACTAACAATCTTTCTGGCTGACAAGAAGGATTTGACAAGAACGCTCACCTTCTCTTCCACCATCAGCAGTGGGCAGGGTTATCTGTGCCTGCCAGTACTGGGGGAAATTTCACATGGGAGGCACCAGAATGGGCACAGAAACATGGAATATTTACATTTCCGATTGTGGCCTCCAATGGCTATGCTACTGGGAATAGCTGGGAAAGTGGTTTTAGACTTTGAATTCACAGAACACCAGAAGTCATATTTTTCCAAGCTCATTACAGAGGGATACACAAACCCCAGTATGTCAGACCTTTCCTGAAGAAGCTCCTTGCTGAATTACAGTGGATCATCAAGCACACTCACACACTATTGACTATAAATCACCCATGTTAAGTCAGGAGGAAATGCATAATCAATGGCAGGAAAAGCAAATACTACACTTTAAGTTGCCTTGGAATTGACTTCAGCTTTACTGGAACCCAAACTATGTCAATCTGAAAGTTACTTTTACCTCATTAGTGTGACTATTGCAATACAAGATTGTTGCCAATTTCTTTAAAACAACCACCTTAACAGCTGCCCAGCAGGTGCTGTGCATAACCCACTGCACTGCTGCAAACAAAGATAATGGGGAAAGCAACCATACCTGATCCTTTACAGAGTAAGCAGAATCTGAAAAGAGTCAGAGAGCTCTAAAATCTGCCCTGTGGCATGTGACAAGGTGCCTCCAGGACTGCTCTCATTTTTGGTAACACACAGGATGCTCAGGTTTCCAATGGGGGATTCTGGGGGGTGTTCACATCTACACAAGCTGGCAGACAATATGTAGGTACCAGATCTATCCCTGCATCCTGAGCATGTCAAACACGCCCTCTGCATCCTCTTTGCTAAGTGATGTGTCACATACACATGAGGCCTCGGGCTATAGGAATGACAGGGATGATATACCAGGGCTGTTACAGATGCATGGGTAGCCTAACATCCAACAAGATTACACTTCCTTATTAAAGGAGAAGATTTGCAGGGGAGGAAAAAAGGCAACACTTGCTAAACAGTGAGAGAAAAAGTCTCTTTTCTGCAGCACAGAAACATGGAAATCAGGTACATTTGCACTGGACTACCTCACTACCTTAAGTCCTGGACCAGCATCAAGAAGAAATATTAAATTTTATTATCTTTTTAATTTTACACTTACTATTTAATCCATTTAATGGGATTTCACCCTGTGATTCCTACATCTCTGAAGGAGGTCAGAGTAGATGATCACAGTAATGTCTTCTGGCCTGCAAATCTAGGAAATCACTGGGCCATTATAACCTCTCAAAAATACACAATTAAGAAGTACTTTTAACACCAGCAGCTGCCTAAGATTCAAAAAGCCTCTATGGCTTATCTGGCTTAGGAAACTAGAGGAGCAGGAAAAAAAATCAAATTGTTAAAACTTCCACAGTTTCCCAAGACTTCTAACAATGGAGGTAAAAGCTTCATATTTGAGATGACAAGATGGCACCCACCAACGTCTCCTACATACCTACCATCATCAATCTTTAAAAAAAAAAACAGTGAATTCTGTTTGAGCTGAAAGACTTGCCTAAAAACTGTTTTTGAAGAAGAACGTTTATGAATGCTAGAAGCGAAATTTGGGTTGGATTCATTTGTGGCAGTGGTGTTGTGGGTGATTTTGGCTTTCTTGGGCCAGTGGTGTGATGTGGGGTTGTTGGGTTATTGAACTTGATAGCTTTGCATTGCATGGCTGGCCTGGGGGGCCGGGGTCGTTCATAACAAGCCCCTTTCCAGCTCCCTCAGCCACTCCTGGGGCTCCAGCCCCTCCAGGTCTCCTGCCGTGAGGGACCCAAAACTGGACACAGCCCTCGAGGGGCCTCACCAGTGCCCAGCACCGAGAGATCTCAAATCCTTATTACAGAAACATGGAATTAAACATTGGAAACAAGGAAGGGACCTTGAAGATCATTTAGTTCCAACTCCACAGTAGGGAACTAGTTCCCAGCGCAAGCCTCTGCACTGCCGAATTAGAATGTTAAAAGAGTCAATCACCAGGTGATTGTCCTATCCTTATCTCCCTAACTGCTGTCAATTACCCTGAGTGTTGTACTCCCTTTTCCGTCGGGTTTCGTCTTTGTCTTTGCTGCTTACCGAAATAGTGCTCGAGAGGAGGCGGGCGTATGCAAAAAAGAGAGACCCTCGGCACCATGGGACCGTTTTGAGAAGAAAAAACCCCTTGGACAACGAGCCGTCACACAACCTGAAGTTAAATGACACCCCAGGTTGGGGAAAAGGTAGATGCATCTCCTTTCCTGGCTTGGGCTTTTCAGCTCTATCACCCTGACCTAGAGAACTGGGCTAGTGTCTGGACCCAAGAAGCTGATGGCATGAGGAGGTTTTTTGGTGATGACAGTAACGTGATATCTGCAACATTGCAATCTCGTGGCAAATCTACAGGTCTCCTTCTAGAATGCGTTGCCAGTGCGAGCAATGGCAGTGTGGGTGTACCCTGTCAGGCTCCCTACTCCCCTGATTTCTTTAATAAAGAGCTGAGTTTCAATAAAAGGCTTAGCTCTGTTCATTTCAGTGGAAGGTATAAAACAGGATTTTTCAGGGCCTGCTGCAGTTGCCATATGCCTGAGAGGCTCAGATGTGTCATTTCACATGCCTGGTGAAATACAGGGGCTGGAGCACTGGTCACAGTGGGCTACACCAAGCCCTGGACTCCGAGGAGCAGAGGGTTGCCTGCATAGAAGAAAGAAAATTATGAACAAGAGCAGGCATGAGTTCATTCTTCTCAAAGAAGTTAGGAAAAAATGCACAGTCCATTTTTTATTATGGCCCATTACCTGAAGCAGGATTTTGCCAGTTTCAGAAAAAAGAAATACATGCAGATGTTGAATTAAAGACACAGGCTGGGTGACATTTCTAGTTCAGACCCAAAGGAAAACTTTGCAGACACTTGGATCTGAAAGTTATCATCACCTTATCAAAACCACAAAAACTGGACTGATCCTAGAGCTACCCTCTGACTTCCACTCTTCTGTGTTTCTCCTGAAGAAAGCCTTGATTCACCACTGTGTTTTCTGATGAAGCAAGGAAACAGCTTTCTAAAAGACCAGTATGTCCAGTAACCAAGGTGGTTATAAAACTTCAGTCACTTAAATTTGCAAAGAATGTTATAGGAGTAAATCTCATCGAGGAAAACTCAGTTACTCAAGCCTGAGCAAACAGAGCACTTTTCCATCCCAGAAACCCCACGCAGCAATTCAGCATTATCCCAGCATTTGGTGATCATGTCAAAACAAGTTGTTTGTAAAAGCTGGATAACACTGTCATTATGTGCTGCACTTTTCTCCAGTATACAAATATTGCTCTGTGCTGAAAGGGAAACACTGCTGCTGCCCAAAGGGTTTATTTTCCACTGGCTTCTAGAGGTAACTGAGAGCACTCCAGTATCATCCTCACTCTGACAGTAACTGCTGCCTCTTGCTGACCCTGCAGAGCACCAGGGTTAGATAATAATGGCTTGGCTTACTTTGCAGGTGAGATTTTATTTTATATACTATACACAACCTTTAACATGTTGTACAAGGTCAAAGAAGAGGCTGCTCAGAGCAGGGAAGTCTGCAAGTAGCTCACAGCCCTTAAAAGTGGAGAGAGAGCTGTGTCCCAGGGAGCAGGGCAGGGTCAGCATGCCTCTAAGAGAAGTTACTGGCACTTTTGCTACTGAATTCAGTGAGAAAGGGAAGGCAAAAGCATAAGCAGCACAGTTCTCTAAAAGAGAAGGAGCAGGACAAAACAAAAGGACCAGTAGAGAGCTCTGGAGGTGCAAAGTACTTGGGAGAAAGGCTGTAAATGAAGGTTTTCAGGGGAAATAGAAGGGTCAGAAGGAAATGGAAGAACTGTGTGGGAAAAACAGAATTAACTTCTAAGCAATTACTTCTCATCCCCAATAGGAAAAAAAAAAAAAAAAGGAAAGCCATCTGTACAAAAGCAAATACCAATTAAGAAAGGAGTTATGCTATAATAAAAATGTACTGGTCAGTTTCTTGTTGTGCAAAAGTAAACTGGAAGTGAATACACACAGGTCCTTTTCACTGGGTTCTTACACTTCAGAGGTGAGCAGGCAAAAGGCCATCTCACTTGGCAGCACCAACATCTACCAGCAATGTATTTCTAAGTCCAGGCACCAGCACCCTCAATTACAGTTTGTTTTTACAAACTTTCACAAGTGCCTTTGTTCTCTAGAGGAGCTGAAGGAAGCTCAGGAAGCACCACACATTAAATAGCTTTATCTAAACCTATCACAGACTCGTAGAATGGTTTGTGTTGGAAGGAACCTGAAAAACCATCTCGTTACAAGCCCCTGCCAAGGGCAGGGACACCTTCCACGAGGCCATACTGCTCAGAGCCCCATCCAGCCCGGTCTGTGTTCAGTGTAGGCTTAAGGACACACTCTATTTAAAGGCAAGGAAAAAGGTCTCACTAGAGGCAGCACTACTAAGAAGAAAGAACCTGCACTATTTACCATATATTCAGATCAGTAATGCATTAAAAGCCATCAAGAAGAAATTACATGCAGCCCACATTGTTTTCAAGGTGGTTTTTCTATCTTTCCTTTTTTACTGTCTTGCTTCATATAAATGATGGACCAACTATAGAGTGAAAATGGTTTCTTGGGAGACATGGATATCACAACCATTACATGCTGTTGATTCCAAGCATGTAAGGAATGGTTTTACACAGGAAATTGCTGCAATGTTAAATTTCATTGCAGTTCATTTGCTGTGAATTAATGAAGCCAAATAAAATAGAAGAGTTTATTATTACAAGTCCTTTCATACGAACTACTAATTAGAACTACCATTCACTCAATTACACAATACCAGAGTTTAGGTTTAGTCTTAGACACTTGCATCTGGGGTAATTCACCAACGGGGCAGAAATTTTCCTTCCCCTCTCCCTGTCTTGGACCCAGTTTTTATACCATTTGAATAATGTCTGTAAAAGATAAATTAAACCCATCCCTTGAAAAACAAAGATAGACTCCTGTGCTGGTAAGAACACAATAAAGGACACTCTCACACCTGCTAGGTTCAGCAGAAAGGAGGGAAAAGAGCGACTTTATTTACATTCATCATACTTTATAGGATTCTCAATTTCACAAGGGATTGGAGGACATGTAACTTCCTCCACAATCCCACTGGAGAAAAAGGATGCTCATCAAACTTTCTCTTATCACAAAAGGAATGAAAAACAGAAAAGACGGTTAAATAAACATTGGCTATAGTTTCCATGAAACTGTGTGAAAATTCTTTGACTCCAAGGTTAAAACAGAAGGCTTAGCAAAAAATAGGACAACAGACTCCTCTACATGCAGGAATTACTTGCTTCTCATAGACTGCTGCTCTTGCACTTGATGTGAACTGAAAAGAAATAAACACCTTCTTAGGAACTGTATTTTTCCAGACATCTCCTCCTCTTATAGAGGGTTCACTTAATGCTTTTTATGGCATTACATAACAGAGATGAATTAACAGTGTGGCAACAGCTCTGGTCTTCTTATCTTTCCAGTATCCCAGGGAACAACACACACGGAATTTGTGAGACAACTAAAATGGTAATCAAATGATAGCTCAGGATCACTGGTGACTCCAGCCTTAGGACTGCCAATGAGAAATCTAAATCTAACTATAGCAGTATTGCCAGGCACTTGATCAAGTTACTGCTTTGGAAAATTATTCATTTAACACATTTGCTTCCCTCAATCACGGTGGGATATTACTGGGAAAATTGTACATATTATATATTTCAGGTTTTAAAAATAACTTTAGTCTTTAACAGGCTGGATCCAATTCTAACTTGCTGTTTGTAGATCTCTTCCTTTAATAAACCACTAAAAATGATTGCATAATCAGGCCAGTTAGTTATGATATGACCATTTGTTTACATGGCATGTTTTAATGAATCATTAATATATTCTGTGGGCACTTTAAGTAATCTGCCCTTTACCTTGGTATTTCACAATACCCCCCAGGCTTAATGGCCCATTAAAAAGATGTCCTGTTGAATCTTGCAGCTTAATTGATGCACTTTTGCTGTTTTGATATTATTTTCAGGATATTTGTTTTTGTTTTCAGCAAGGAAGGGCAGCACTAAATTGGAGATGAGCTCAAAAGGCCATCTATTAAATGGAAACGTGGGTGTTTTCTTTATCATTTTTTCTAATCCTCCTGGTGTTCAAGATTATGGCACATTTAGATTTAAATTACCAGATTGGTTGATCACAGCAGGAAACAGAGTAAGCACATTACTTCTGTTTTGACAGAACAATATAAGATTTTCATACATTTCATTAAGCAGAACTACTTAAAGAAAAAAAAGTCTCACTGTGTAGCACCATCTTTTACTCACGAACATCCTGTTGAAAATCCAATTAGTATTTTCAGAAGGAAAAGAAGTCCTGCAGTTAAACTCCATTGTCACAGCAGACATCATAAGTATGAAATGAAGTTCCAATATTTAAATTTTTTCCATGATCAACCTTTGCAGTGCCAAAAATTTATCATAAATTATACTTTAAATTAGGATTTTGTTCTTATCTGTTTTTCTAATACATGCAGAGAAAATGGAAGTACATAAATAAGCTTAATAAGAACTCTGAAAGCATTAGCCTATCTGCAAAGAGGAGCTGGTCAGGAAAAATGCTGATGAGTGGACTTTTCCTTCATAGAAATGTTTCATTCTTACTGATTCCAATAATACATTGTGAGACTGTATTTGTCTTTTTCATAGGGAGCAGATAACTGGGAGCACAGCAATTTCTGTTAATTTTAGCATTTTAACTGGTCAGTATGCAAATATTAATGCCAGACAGATAGGTGGCTCCTTGACACTAGAAGCTGAAGGTAAAAACAATTATTTCTCTGCAAATTTGTGTAAGGGACTCTTTTTATTATTATTATTTTTTCTTTTTTTAATCCGAATGTTATGCACAACAAGAATAAATGCACTGACTGATTACATGAGGGTAACCATGTTTATCTCATTCCACGAACAATAAAACATCAAAGCAAGTGGCAAGAAATTTGGAGGTGGTCAGTTTTACACCGACTGTATCCAGACCCAGTGAAGTTCCAGTTACTCTAGAATGGATGGCTTTTTCCCAAAACCCTGCTGCTGTTGCTTTGCCATACATTAAAGTGATGCTGTTTGTTACCACTCACCTTCAAGAAACAGCAGTGAATGAACTTCAAGAAATGTTTAGTGCAACACAGAGGTTTCTTCCTAGAGATAAGTGTCTCATAAGGAGGTGCAGCAAGCAGACAGTTTGGGTGCCATGGGATTTTAATTCAGCCTAATGCAGGGCAAAGACTCTTAAAATTACATAATAAAATACTATGCAAATTGCTAAGGCAGAGGCAAAGAAAGATAACACAGACAATAGCAGATACTTGAAACAATGACATAAAGAGCACAGTGATTTCTATTTGTTTTCCTCCCCATTCTTCTACTCATTCATTCCCACTGAGAAACCATTAAAAATGAAACTACAATCTAGTGATTAAGGCATTTAGTCTGAGGTGATCTTAAGGCTCAGACTTAATTCCCTGTGTTGATACAGGCTGCCTCTTGCCTAAGCAAGTCATACGTTCACACTGTTCCTTGTTCCCCATGCCCTAAAATTGGTTATTCCCGTTTCTGCCTCAGAGGTGTCAGATGCTCCAGTACTGCAGTGATATGGACCAGAACTGTAGCACCCAGCAGGATTTGCCATGGCAGGCAGTCTTTGCTCATTACTGCTTTCACCTTCTAATGTTTTCAAAGGTGATACCTCTTCTGCCTGAAATCTAGCACTTAGTCTAAGCATAAGCTAGAAAATTGTTAACAAACCTCAGCCAAATTATGTGCAGCTGACTGTGTGAGATGGGACAAACTACTGCCAGTAACACAATACAAAACTAATAAAGGCAATTTGTCACTAAACAATACCACGTAGCTAAGATAGTGTGATATGAAATCTGCATTCACTGGGGGGGAAAAAAACAACCCAAAAAACAACTTACAAGAGTCATTCTTTTGGCAATGAATCCCACCAAAACACACGAGTGTCACAGAATTCTGTCTAATACACACATAGTCCAAGGTAACAAGTAAAGCAGGACAGCAGAGGGGATTGCTAAAGAAAGCAGCTGGTTTTGATGGACAACATCCTGCTGTGTGCATTCAGGGCTGAGGAGGGAGGCAGCTTGGACTATCTCTTCTCTGATCCAGTGCACAGGGTACCCACAGCACCTTGCTGCAGCAGCACATCTCCCAGTCCAGTCGTATCACAGAATAATGCAGTTGCTTTGCTCTCCAAGGCTGTTCTGTGGAGCAAATGAAAGAAACTGGGGATTCTTGGGAGACTCATTTCAGAAGCCAGCTCCCAATCTGAACAACAAGTTCAATGCAAATGCAGTTTTGTAACACATGAAAGTGCTTCCACTGTGGCATAAGCCAGCCTGGGAACTTCAGTGTACCTAGTGGCATCTTAGAATTATCCCAACATGCTGTAAGACAACATGAAGAGCTTCCAAGCAGTGCAATAATGTGTTACAGTTTGGATGCCAGGCACAGGATTGCAGGTGAGCCCTAACAGGAAAAGTTAAAATCCCCATGTTGCAGTGGCCCAGCAGGAACATAACAGAGAAATGAATTAACAGCACCACATTCTCCTGCAGTAGGTTTGGTCTTATCTTTCCAGTATCCCAGAGAACAAGGAATATGGGGTTTGTGAGGCAACTAAGATGATAATCAAATGATAGTTCAGGATCAGTGGTGACTCCAGCCTTAGGTAGCTTAATAGCAGGCTTTATATCACTCCTAGCAAAAAGGAAAGCAAAGGATAAAGTAGGGCCAGAGTGCAGCAGGCATCAATGACCAGAATTTGGTTTTCTAACACCTGGGGTTCTGAAAGCTCAAAAAGCCCAGGCTCAGTGGCATTCAGGCCATCCATCAAGCCAGAAAATGTCTTACTGAGGTCAGCTGCGATAAAAATATGAAATTCTGTCATAACAAAGTTCATTAACATCCCTTCAGCCTTGCCCTCATCTCCCCCGTGTTACCACAAGCAGCCTTGCTGGGCTGCTGCAGTTGGTGCCCCTGCACAGCAGCCCCTTCCCTCAGTTCACCAGGAGCACCGTGCCTGCTGCAATCCATCCTGGCACCTGCTCTGGAACTCTAACTCGCACTCCCTGCTGAATGCCACGGCTGGGATCAGCTCCTGCACCAGTGTGGGCTTGGATCCATCTCGTACAGCCTAGGAGAGTGCTTCAAATGGAGGCAATAGGAATTTTTCTGCCCAGAAGCCAGCACCACAGAAGAACAGCATGTATTTTACCTAGTGGGCGTATAGTATGCACTTTTCAGAATTCACACTGTATTAAAAACAAACAAAAAAAAGACCCCACTTTGTTAACAGCTCCAGCTAATGAAGTGCACACAGAATACTAAATTGAAGGCACTAGACCAAAAATATTCTGGTTTCCTCTGCCCTCCTGTTTCTCATTAAAATGCTGTAAAACAAAGAAAGGATAACATTCTGAGTCTATGACACAAATTAAAATTATATATACAAAGCCAAAGAGGAAATAACATACACACTGGCTCAGAAATTATATTCAACAGCCAGATGAAAACTTGATACAGTAAGAAAAATATACTGCCACATGAGCCCCCCCTCCTCTCCCCAAGGATAAAACAGGCCTTTGAATTGCTTCTACAGCCAGCATCTATATTCACTAAGGCAGCAACAGAGCAGCTAACTACCTTTTGCAACTCTAAAAGCACAGAGGAATCCACAGCTGCTCCATAGTCATAATTCTCTATATCATGTGAGCCACATGAAACCACTGCAAACCTGGTGACCTACCACAAATGATCTGGACTGTGGCTCAATTTTTCCACCAGTGAAACCCAAATGCCTTCCCCTTCTTCTCCTATGAGAGAGGAACTGTCAACTTTAGCTGTCCAGGCCTGATTTAAAAACATAAATTCAATTTATATTTTTATCCTAGCAACACATAAAAGTATCTCTCTGCTCCAACAGATCCTGTCTGAATTAAAATCTTTTCAGAGATATCTACTCATTAGTTTTAGCTTAACATAGCAAGACTGCTCAAATCTTTTTTCCTCTTTCCTCAGTCACTGCCAACAGTACAGTGCCACTTGATGCAATCCATAACCTGGGATAACCTGCATCTCCCATATTTTTCTCTGTCCTCAAATCCAGCTTACATGTAAATCCTGCTGGTACTCTCTACATAACAAATTCAGATACAGCTTTTCTTATCAGATCACACTGGACAAGCTCTCTCTGGGCTCCAAACACCTTTTCTCTTTATTAAAACAATGTGGAGTTTTTTTCCTGGGGTTTGACAAATGCAATTCTGTCACTGCTCACATCCATTTGCAATATTTTTGAAAAGATGATTTTACTTCTCTGTCACTTTGACCACATCAACTGTCCCCTCTGTCACTTTTGGCATCTTTTTGTCCTCCTTTTATGTTCCATCAAACAAAAAGCATTTTCTAAGCTTTTCCTTGCCTGTCCCAGCTTTGTCATCTCTCATTCTGCACTGGGTAACAGGCTGTCGCTTCTCCTCAGACAGCGACTTCCACCTTCAGCATCCATTCCCTACAAAAACACAAAGGCAGCTTCATCCTCTCTGGCACTGCGTCCTTCGTTGTGGGAAACAACATACTTTGAACATCTCCAAAGTTCCTTATTACAGTCCCTCAACTCTCTGCTCAAAGATTTCCTTGCTGATGCAGCTGGGGAATGGCCAGCCTTGGAGAGCTGCATACCAGGAACTAGCATGCCATCTACTGCCATCACTCTGCTTCTCCGCGTGCCCGTGCCTTCAGCAACCACTTCAGTCTCGTCAGTGCGTTCAGCGTTAGTGCAGCGCCGAGCACACAGCTTTCCTGCATAGCCCAGGGCTGCCCTTCTGGGCACTGTGCAAATGCAAATAACAATACACAAAACTGCTGCCTTTTCCCTGCACTTGGCTGTGCTGCTGCTCGTGGAACAACAGCTTAATCTGAGCCGGGCTCCAGCTCTGCTCTTTCTCGGAGCACGGTGGGGACACCTGAGTGCCACGTGCTTTCCAGTGCAGTCCAGTACTAAGGGCTCAGAGGATTTTCAGGTCATCAAGTATTGACAAGTTAAAGCTTTTATATTGGAAAAATGTGAAACACAGCAGGTCTTGCGCTTCTTTTAAGAAACATGTAAGCCACAAGCTTTCATTTTGTATCATGAGAGTTTTGCTTCTAAAGATCAGAAATCTGCCAAAAGGCACTTCTTTGCCCAAGCAACAATTTCCAGGGCAACAGACTTTCTTTTAAAGTTGAAGGTTCTTACGTCTTGCAGAATCAATTCTGCAGAGGTCTCAATTTCCCATCCTTGGCAAGTGATAGATGGTCAGGTAACTCATTGTATGTACTCAATACAAATAAGGTGGAATTTCATTTAATAAACAGATATATTTATAATCATGCTGATTGTGGTTATCAATTCAGACTGAAAATAAAACATCAAGAACCAAAAAGCAGGTCTTGCATCTTGAAATGAAGACTAAGACACATGCCTGGGGACTGGTAAAGACACCATTAAGATATACAGCTTCCAATGTACTGGTACCCCAAGAGTAGAGGTAAAAAGAAAAGGAGTTTGAGATAACCTAGAGAAAGGGAAATGCCATTAGAAAAGTGCAAGGAAGTTACAGATATTGAGAAAGAAAATCCTTGGAGTACTTCAATTTTTCTTTCCTAAGAGAACACAAAATGAACCAGAATCCTGGTTCATAAATCTATGTTAAAAACGCTTGACCTAATATACTGAGCTTTGATCTACTCACATCAACTTCCATCTTCAACTAATCATTGTGCTCTGGACTGGGTGGCAGCAGGACAGGTATATCCTTCCAAAACCTATTGGACAGTAACTAATTTTAAAGATTGGTTTGCAGTTTGTAATGACATGGTTCTTGTATATGCTCTGTATAAATCAGTACAGTCTCGCATGCTACACTGAACAAATCAATAAATCACTTACCAGTAACACTTGCAGACCCTTTATTATCAAGTGCCCTTTGAAACACTTCCTGCCCCTTTCACATAATATTTCCTATCTTCAGTTGTTACTAGAAAGGTATTTTATCATTTATCTGTCTGTCACATTGGAGACATTTTATGCTTAACTGCTTAGTTGCTCAAAGATTCGGCAGACTCCTGTGAATGTTTTTTTCCATCTCCTTGATACTCTTGAAAATTCTAGTAAAATCTGGACAAACAATGACATATAGAAGTGTCACCCGATAAATAGATGAAGTCTAAGACCAGCAACAAAATATTATGGGATTTGTCCATTAACTCAAAAGAAACAAATCTTCTAGCTTTCAATGGAATTCACTAATAAAAAACTGCTTATCACCAAAGAACATATGGAGAATTATTTTCTTACTCATCTGGTGAATTATTTGGAAAACAAAGCATTTATTTATGGTGAATTGGTGAAAAAGTGGACTTGATCAAATAAGTTATCGATTACAAACTTTGTTTTAATTGGTAAATCACCTACAGAGGAAGTTATGTATGTTAGAATGATCTTTAATGCAAAAGGATTTGCAGATACTCATGTAATTTTTTGTCTTCATAAACACAAACAAAGCCCTGTTCAAAAAAGAGGGTAAACATGTTTAGATACCTGAATAGGATAGAAATGAGTTATGTTACTTAAATAGCCCAGCCACACTAGAAAGTTTTCTTTTTAGAAAACTTCTTCATACTGCAACAACCAACTCCAGATGTCTGCTGGGGAATGAGCAAAGGGAAAAGGGGAAATTAGTTTTCTTTAGATATCCTCCTTTATCAGTTTTTCCATACACTCAGTTTCACATTGTGCTTCTGCTCAGCCCAAGACTGGGTTCACAAAGGCCAGGTGTAGCTCAGCATAGGTAGGACACAAGAACCAGAGCTGCCAAGGGCACTTATCTTGGCCCGCCTAGTACAAGTAATGTCAGATATTTTTCCTGAAAACATGAGTGTAGTGGTTTAGCACAGCTTGGGTTTTAGTTAAGGAAAAATCCACCAGCTACGGAAGTGATGTTTTTGCAAGGGGCTGCTCTAACTTCCTCCAGACCCGACAAACCAATCAATTGGCTAGTGTGAATATTGACAACTCTGTTAAACCACTTCAGAAAGCTGAACATGCCTCTATTAGTCACATTTAAGTACAAACAAGCCTAGGAAGCTCTCTCTTGCTTCCGGCCTTTGGACAGGTGATTGAGGTACCCACATGGCCTGGCAGGGCTGGGCTGGGCCCTGGCCGCTCGGCCTGGCGGGGCTGGGCCGGGCCATGGCCTGTGGCNGTGCAGGCTGGCCCATGGTGTGGCTTGCCAAGATCTCGGCCACTCCTGCCCCGTGCAGGCTGGCCCATGGTGCGGCTTGCCAAGATCTTGGCCACTCCTGCTCCATGCAGGCCGGCCCGTGGCTCAGCTCAGCTCGGCCAGGCCTGCCCCCCAGAGCGTTTGCTGAAATGAAACTCTACACTGAAACAAGCTCCAGCTGCTGCCCAGCAGAGATGAAGTGACCAACAGCGAGAGATAAGTTCCAGCTGCAAGGCCCGGGTAAGATTAACCCCTTCAGCGCTCTAACAGAACAGATGAAGCCTGCAGGCATCAATCCTCTCCTGAGTCAAAGGAAAGGGAAGACTGAAGCCACGTAGAGAAAAACATCATAGAGACAACAAAGTCAGTGAAGAAGGAAGAGCTGAAGCCCAGAGAGAGGAGAAAGAAGAGATGCTTCAAACCTAGAAGGTGAAATTCTTTTGTAAAGCTATGGTGATGAACCATGATATATCAGAGAACCCCTTGTAATTTCCTGAGAAAAGCTTGGGGGGTGGAGTGTTCAAACCGCAACCATGAGCAAAGGTACCTGTGCTGAAACAAGCAAATGTTGAAGTAGCTGTGATCTAAAGAGAAGCTTGAACAAAGAGATGCATGATGACGTCCCTTGCTCCCAGGGAAGAAGAAGACCTCTGTTTCCAGAGATGAAGATGATCTCAGATAGATGAAGAGAACCTTTGCTTTTGAACAGCTCATCCTTAAAATGGTACCCTATTAGCTAAGATTGAACCCTTGAAAACAGTTGTGGGGAGAGCTGTAAGTCGAGGGAAGGGACTTTCACATTGAGCAGAGAACTGCTCCGGGCAGCTGTTTGTTGTGTCATTGAGGCCACGAGAGAACTGTTTCTTGTGGAGAAATCACTATAGCAGGGCATGAGAGACTCCTCTCCTTAAGTGAACTGGAGAAAGACTATTATAGAGGTGGTAAACTGACCGAAAAATCCCAAGTTTTGTGTCTTGACATTGTCAGTGGGAGAAGAAAGGAGAGGTGTTCTGAAGGTTTGTTCTGACTCTTTTTTTTTTTCTTTTAGTTCTGTTACAAACTTCTTTATATTCTTCCAAGTTTTTTGCTTGCTTTGCTTTCTCCTAATTCTTATCTCACAGAAGGAAAATAAGTAGGTAATGGATTGCAAACAAACCACTACACTTAACTGGTGTTTCTGCCCAGTTTCAAACTGAACCCGCTACAGTGAGAAACAGAGATATCAAAACACAGTAAGTAATATAATAAAAGCATATTCTTCACATCTGCACATAATTCTAGTCCAATACCTAAAATTCTAACCATCTCAAAGGATAATGTGTCTGAAGAGCAACATTAGTGGATCTTTCCAGTCTGCTCTTTCCATGCAGCCTATAAAGAGCATCACATGGAGCTGTGCACTCCAAATTTCACACGTCATTACCAGAGGGAAGGGATTTCCATCACACTCAGCAGCAAGGACTGGATGATGGATTTTGTTACAAACTTTAAACTTTTAGCAGAAGCTAGAGCAACAAATCTGAGCTGAGCCTTCTTCCAAGAGAAAGCATGCTGTGTACATATTGTAGGCATGAGACTGACTTTCCACAGACCTGCCTTGGTCCTCATACTAGTTAGGAATTTGGCACAAAGACATGAAATCTTAAATATTCATATATTTGACCTAATGTTTCAGAAAAAGCAATAGCCATTATCTCCAAGCAAAAATGTATTAACAACCTTAAAATCTATATTGTTTTAATGTAATTTTACTAATATAGCTAGAGGTTTCAGCCTTTCTGGGTGGCAAAACTTAAAACACTTGGATAAATGCTCAAGGCTTTGTTTGGAATCATCTCTTCCCCAACACTTTTGTAAGCTGACACACCAAACTTCTCTTCTGCAAGGTGATCAGTGACCTTTTGTAGTAAGAAAGCTTTACAGAACCTGTAGAAATCTCCTTATGTTATGTGAGAGTGTACATATTTCTAATGTGGCATTGGATGAACTAGAGCATGCTGGGATGTGAAAAAAGCATTCATGAAAAAGATGTAAGAAATAATGTTAACTAGGCCTTGTCATTTCATCTGAAAAGAGCTGTGCATGTGTAAAAGGTAAAAAATGCATAAAGTTTTATAACATGTTGCCTGCTCAGAATCTCTAACATTTATAATACATTTCCATTATTATTTGCAGTAAATTGCCTGTCTTTCACACTTAACATAAGTGCTTCCAGCTAGACAGCTAAAAGGTTTGATTGCACTTGTAGTTGACAGTATCAAAGCAAAAAAGTCTAAAACTTTGAGCTTAAAGCAGATAAGAAAGATGTAACTTTGCAAAGATGATGACTTGTGAATGAACCCTGACCTGTTTTCCATCCCAGTAATGCTTTGCCCTAATTTTGGGGATTATTCCTCCACATTATTTTTGGAAAGCAAGAGAAGTACCACCCTTTGTCCTCCTCACTCACCAAAGAGCTGGAACAGTCTGCAGCAGTCTTTAATTTGACTGAGTTTGTCAACAGCAACAACTGTAACCCTCAAGAATCAGTGCCCACATAGAGCACAAAGAGCTTCACTGGCTTTTGTTTCACTGGTAGGCAGGGGACAGGTACCTGGCCACACTTCCTGCAGCTCTTGGTGCAGCGTGAGCAAAAGCCTAGAAACCAGCCTAGACCTGCTTTGCTGAGGAGCCCTTTTCAAATAGTCAAAAGACAGAAAATGGAGCTACTGGAGACATCAGCCCTTGCTTGGTTCATCTTCTCCATGTCACATGGAGTCTGCCCAGGCTGCACAAGTGGATCAGCCAGGTCTGTGGGAAAGGCCTCTGTGAACAAGGAGAGAAGTGGCCCCATCTTCATTGTTACAACATAAAAGGTATGTGTAAAAGCTGAGCATCCACTGTTCACTCCTGCTCCCCTAGCTAAGCTGGAGACTGCTGGTGCTCACTGTGCCCTCCCCATCCACTCCATGTCAATCACCTGAAAGCAGGAGGAACTGTGGAATGCTGCCAAAGGGAGATAAATAATTGATGTTTACATAACGAACATATAGCAGCTCTCATGTCAACAGGGAACAACTAAAACAGGAGTTCAACAGCAACTATGCTTTTGTAATCTCCTCTTATCTTTTGTTCTCCCTCATGGGTGCAACCCAGTTTATAATGACTCCATGGACTGCAGTGAGTTGGGAGATCTGCCACAGAGCTGCCTGGGGAGTCTGCTGCACAAGTCTGAGGAAGTTTTAGGTAGTTTTATATCTTGTAAGGTAAGAAAAAGTCTTTCATGAGGGGAAATTGGATAAATCTTATCAAAATGCACCAAAGCCAGGTTTATGAGACAGTTATCCCAGCAAAATAGCTTACTAGCCTTACCAGGCTCCCTCTGCCATAGAGCTCACAAGTACTGGAAATAATACAGAGACATGCAAGGAGTGTTATATTCCTAAAGCAGTTTTCAGATCTCTGCAGACTTGGGAAAATGTCTGGCTTTTGGAGACCAAAGGAGAAGATAATATTTTCCCTGTAACTCTTGATGTTTGGTCACTTCCACAACAGGACAGAGAAGTAGATTCCCCCACATATGATCCAAACTACCTGTTCTGTAAGCACTAGTCCTCTTTAAAAGTACAGTTCAGGGGTAATCCCAAACTGTTTCCTTTCCCCTACTGAGCAGGTGAGAAGCTAGTGAAATATATTTTTCTGTTGCAGGACCCAAGAGCCCCTACTCCCAGCCGAAGTTTAGAATCTCTATACTGCAGCATCCCCACCATTCAGTAATGAAATATTGTATGAAATATGTGAAAGAAAAAAAGTCTCATCTTTCCAGGTTACCCAGAAATCATATGGTGTTTGTGGGTTTTTTCATTACTCAGCTGTTAGCTGCTTAAACACTTATCATGTGACCCCAAGGCTGCCAGCTTCCCCCTGTTGAATTCTCCATGGAAATTGAAGTCATCTCATGTCACATCTTGCTTTTTCTCTTCCCTGCCAAATAACGGTAAATGTTCCTGTCTTCACTGTTTGACTGACAATTAAAAGAGGGGTCTGAAATTGACTTATGTTGGATTACACTCTGCAAAGACAAACAAAACCTTGATAACAGGTAAAAAGAAGTAGTTTATACTGCTGTCTACAAGCTTCAAGAATAAAAGCCCTTCACACTTTATGCGGGAGAACAGTGGAACTATGCTGCGTGTCTGCAGCAATTCAGTGCTCAGTGTCTGGAAAATGTCTATGATACATATAAAGGATAAAACGTGAATAATGTAAATTTAGAGGCTAAGAGGTGAGAGCAATTTATTGCCAAATAATCTATTCTTGCTCAGAAGAACTGCTAGGTGGAGCAGTGAGGGGAGCCTTTGATTTATACATCCCACAGCAGCTCAGTCCAAACTAAGCACTAAGGAAGTAGCACAACCACTGGTGCCCATGGACTCCCAGGTATTCCGTGTGCTCAGCTGCAAGGACAGACGCTGTAATGCCAATTCCCACAGCTCCTGGTTCTAATCCCAGTGACCCAAATCACGTGCTGACACCCCTCACTCCCTGCTGAGTGGCACAGGGGTCCATGGGGTCTTGCTGTTAGTCTGAGGGGCAGTCCTGCATCCTGACATTCTTTACCAGTAAATACATTTTTTTAATTAACAAACAACTGCCATTTGTATGCCTTCAGCCACTACAGGCACTGTCTAGCGGGTGTCCTGTCATAAATACATATTATTTTGGCACCAGCAATTCTATTCCTAGCAGTGTCTGAATTGTTCTCCATGCAGCATTCCAAACAGGAAGCATTGAACCTAAGTAAACACTGAGATCACAACAAACTCCCTAAACCTATCACTGTGTGTGCATGTGCTCTTTGACACCAGATTTGAATGTCAGGTGTGTAGTGACAGCAAACACAGTCCTAAAATAGCATTAAAAATATGCAAGATCTTGCAGTGAGGCAGAGAGAGCATGTGCTCGCGTGTACAACTGCCACCTTTGTCAATTTTATTCCTAGATGAGTAATGCAAACAATGCAATCATCAAATATTCTTTCGGTAACTCTTTTAGCATTCACAGTGTGCTCGTGCCGTCTAAAAACAATTTAGACCGAGCCAAAACTAGGGCTGCTTTTCTGATTCTGATATCGAATTCTTTTTCTCTCTGCTATCCCCTCCATGAATACACAGTGAGTCAATCTGGTAGGTCTTGTTGGTTGAATAAGCTCTTTGATTTTTGAATTATTTTGAGATTAACTGAATTTGAAATGTGTGCTGCATGCAATGTCTTGCTGACACAAAAAGATGAGCTTTGTTATTGACAGAGAAATGTTGCAAAGCTACATTTTTCATTACTTATCTCTGTTGCTGAACTTGTGTTCCTGTCAGACTGCTGCCTGCCAAGACAGCAGGGGCCACCAGGTTGAAAAGTTCAATTTCCAATATTCTCTCCTGACCTCCCTGAACTTCAGAGAGTAACAAAGCAGTCTTTTCCAGTATGACAAAAAAACCCAAATCTCTTTTTTAAATGGTAAAAGATAGCGGGCATTACATTAGGCTGCGTGAAAGCTGTATAATGCCAACAGTGCATCACACTCAACCCAGAAAACATGTTTTTGCCAGTATGATCACCATAGCATCACAAAAGTTTAGTACAGTTTCTACAAGTTCCCCCTGTTGGTGCTCTGAGGCACTGTCCATCAGGAGCCCTGAAGAGCTGGCTGGCCACCTGAGAACTTCCAAGATTGTAAAATGATATAAGCATAGGACAGAAGCACTTCTTTCCAATGTTAATTTCCATGCAAATTGCTATTAGTGTTATAATTGCCATTGAAAAAACGACATGCCAAGACTAAGAAGTTCCAAGCTGAATGCAGGAAAAGACAGAAGGAAGAGTCCCATCAGATATTCCCCCAAAATGCAGACAACAGTCTCCAAGAGGCTTTGCCCCTGGGAAGAAGACAGAAAGGAGAGTGCTGGGGCAGATACTTCTCTGCAACACACCCTAAACACACACTGGGAACATTTCTAACAACATTCCTCCTTCCTGTCTTGCAAACACCCCAGTTTTTCTCCACTGTTCTTCCAAGTAGCTGCTAAGGGGGTCTGCTGCCCACAATCACTGCTAGTGAGCCTCAGGTCTGTGACTGCCACCTTTGACTCTGCCACCAAACCAAGTCAGAGGAAGGGACTTCAGTCTGTGTCCCAGCAGAATTCAGGTACAGAACCCAGCGGGCCCCAAAGACACCTGACAGGCACCAGCAAGAGCATTTCCTTCTCAGCCTGAGCCACACGAACTCCAAGATCTGCTGAAAAGGAGAGTATGACTCAGACTATGGGCTGCGGTACCAGGGGGTGAAGTAAGGCTGCAGAAAGCTTGGGAGTGTTACATTTCTTGAGAAGTGTAAATTAGTGGAAATTTCCTGTTAGCCCACAGATGTAGGAATCAGAGGAAAACCAGCTTTTTATTCTCATCTGTTTATTTTTGCCTTCCATTCCTTTTGTCTGGCCAAAAGTATTTTGTGCATAGAAAATGCATTTGTACATTTCCTACTGCTTTTGCAGCATTTTACACCATCTCTCTTTTTTAGCCTTTGTTCTCTTCATGACCTCAGAAACTCCTCTCACATTTCTTCTCTCCTGCCTGCTTTCTTTCAGTTTCTCATTTCTCCCTCCTTCATATCCCACTTCTTCCTTTTAGCTCAAATTCCTGGTACTCAGGTTGAAAGTATCCTAAGCCATCAAGATTAATTTTCCTTTCCTATTTAGACCTGATCAACAGGTATATCAGGTGCTTTTTAAAGGCAGGATAAGAGCTCTTGTCCCATAGAGGATTGCTCCATCCATTTCCAGAAAATCTATGGTGGTACAGTAAAAGCAGCATTACTAATATCACATTTCACTACCTTCTCTGATGGCTGGTTTAATTGAAATAAATTATGAATCCCACATGTGCCACACTAACAGAAAGCAATAAAACACAATATTTATGAATAAAGATAGCAATTATCTTATTAAATCAGATAGTAATGTTATTCTACCAGAGGACTCTTCATTTCACATTATAATCAATACTGATTATGAGTGTAAAGAAAAGGATCTTGCCATCACTGTAACTAGGTGCCATAGATTTGAAAAAGTAATGAAAAATTTTCTGTAGAAAGTAAAATTTGGCAGAGTTATAACTGAGATTTTTAAACAATCTATTTGGCTTTTGAGGTAGAAAGCCTTGGATATCAAGCTAGATTTTGACATCATTGACACAAGTATCAAGCTGCTGTAATTATATTGACATCAGTATTGTTATACAAGATTGATACCAGCATGACTGGGAGTAAGATCTCAATTTTTTAAAAGCTTTTGTTTTTAAAGGCTGAAAGAACTTAATAAGACATGCAGATATTTCTGTAGTTCTGTTTCTGTAGGTGGTAATTTTCTAGAGGTGTAGCACAAAAGCTTGATTAAAAGAGAGTGATCCAAAATTTACATCTATTTCTGGAACAGCTATTTTACTCATTAAAGGTAAAAAATTATCCCCAAGAAACATACACGTTGTACCTCAGTTTCATTTCTGTATTCAGGGACAAGCTTGACCAAGATTTTAAAAAACAAGTGATTCTGACAACTCAGCTTTGTGCCTGTTTCCTCAAGATTTAACCTGTTTTTTCAACAGTTGCACCCATTTAAAGGTGTTTTACACAGCTTACTTAAAACCGCAATAGTGTTATTAATGTAAGAGGTAAATAGATTTATTAAAATTGAGTAGTCTCTATGAGTTACTTTCACCAAGACACAGAATATTAAACTTGTATTTATCACAACTGCTCTTATACAAAATAAACAAAGTTATTCTAGGACAAGATAATTCTTTTTGAAATTATTTTTCTGCTTATTTTTTTATGGAAGAGGAAGGAAAATGCAGTCACTGATCAAAGTAAGCATTTTTCCACATGGTCCCAGTACAGCCATACAGCCTAATCAGTAAGGAAACATGCATTTCAATTTTAAAATACTCCATAACCATAAATGAGCAATTAGTTAATAGAGAAACACTGAGTTCTGTAGCATGGAAGCAGGGACTGACACTGTCCACACTTCCTTGGGCTGATGCTCTCAACACTTCTCAAGAGGAAACTTGGAACAGCAGTTTCCAAAAGAGGACAATTCAGGGCTTGCTGCTGATGTGAAGACTAAGGAAGTCTAGGAGGGAGGGGAAAGAGAAGGGGAGCTTTTTAGAGAGAAATTTATTGAAACCCCAGGAAGGATTTAATTATCCAACAGTTTCATTTTTGCTAGAGGATTGTGCCAAAATTGTCATGGCTGCCATGGAGCATGAGAAAAACTTTCACTTAATCATCATATAAGCTAAACACAAGCATTGCAAGGCACCCTCTTAAAAACATTTGCTGGGGCATTTAAACTGGGAAACAAGCAGCTGCCACTACATGGGCAGTAATAGCAGAAAAGGAGCTCAAAAATGTGTCAAGGTAGTGACACTGCAGCCTCAGCCAGAATCCAAGGATCCTGACTCTTGGAAAACTTCCACTCCACCACCTGGTGTGCAAATACTCGCTCCACTCCCCTTGCCCTCTCCTCCTTTTTTCAGTTTGCAACCAGCCTTATAACAACTCTACATTTAGCATTTTTGCCTTGTTTTTATTCTCCTCTTTGAAATCAAGGGCATTTTAGATAACGAGATTCATGAATGTTCCCTGCTATAAATTCAGCACAAGTGTTTTGACCCCAGACAGGCACCTACGATGCAGCTGGACACAGACTTAATAACAGCAGAGCTCTGAAAAATTTTCCCAGCGACTTTGAAAATCCTGGAAAAGTCCCCTGACCTCCTGCTCCATTACTTTCAAGTAACAAGCTCAGCCAAAGTTCTCTGACATCTTTTGGAGTTTGCAATTCTTTCAAATAACCTTTTACTAAGTTCTGTGTGAACCTACCCAGATTTACAGCTTTAGGATTAAAACGTTCAAACCTCAATAGGCTCAGTGTAAAAATGAGGTGAAACCACAATGGTTTTGAGTTCTACTTGCAATTTCAGGCTTGCTTTGAACTCAATGCACAAAGCAAAATGCACTTTAAGCCCAAGCAAGCAATCTTTTGAAATCCTGCTCTCTTGGAAGCATGGTAGACAAGCCACCTCTGCACATTACTGGGAGCTTTCTTCTGTGATAAAGGGTCAAAAGGAGGGAAAACACATTTCTGCCCTTCTGACTAATAATTTCCATGTCCCAGTTTCAAATGTGTGTCCATCTCCTTTCATTAGTTTTCTCAGCCAAGCTCAAAGTTTTACATTTCAGAAAATTTCACTTTCTGCAGCCTGATGTCAAAAATAACTTATTGTGAAATCTTGAAAGCAGCACTCATTTCCTCCACTCTTGATATCTGTTTCCTCCTCCTTTTTTAACAGCCTACAATATATCATAAATCCAAGGAACAGACTGGTCATGTCATTCGTGTTCCTATTAAACACTCCAGCATTCAAAAATTCAATACACCTCTCAGCAGATACCTACAAGCAGAGTTTAACCGATAGGTTCCAACACGTCTTTCCTTTTGCAGACACAGACAAAATAGAAATCTTTCTGCTGGTTCTTTTCCACTTCCACTAAGACTCTAAATTTAGCATGTATTGATCTAACCTGTCACTGATGACTTATTGACCTTGATATTTTAGCCTAACCAAATCCTTATCTCCCTCCCCCTCTCCCTCAAAAAAAAATAAGGGGAACCCAGACCAAAACTAAGGGGAACAGTGGGATATTTTCTTTTGTCTTTCTAGCCATTATTTTAAGATTTTCATGTACTAAGTCATTCTCCAGATCAGCTCACAGTCCAGAACACACAGACCAAATGTAAAAACAAATTGTTCATATACATAGCTCGCGATTGCAAAGGATCTCAGAAAACCATCCAACTGCTCAAGTAAGCCAGCTAAGACACCTTTGTTCTTTGCACACAAAAAAACCAGCAGGTGCCAATCTTCAGTGATCTCTTTAGAGACTGTGCTGATGTCCATGAAAGAATTAGGCATTTGATGATTCATTTAAGAACAAGTATGACAACAGGATCACCTTCTTGTACCAAATCTGGGTTCTTCAGACTAACCTAAATCCCTTTCTTAAAATACTGGCACATTTCTGTGACTTCTACATAAGAGTTTTCAGTTTGTGAGTCTGTTTGTGTAGCTGTTTTACTTTAGGTTTAACTATTAACTACAAATGCAACCTGGGAACTGAAAATGAAGTGGTACTTCTAAGCTATTTCACAAAAATCACTACCAACAAGTATTTAGTCAATAATAAAGAATTAGTACTTAACTCATGGTTCCATTGTACACGAAGCAGAACAGAACTCACCTCCCTCTCCCAAAGCTATACTGAGTTTGCAGTGTTAAGATTACCCAAGTGCAAAGTAATTTATTGTCAAAGTCTATAGATATGACTTGAAAAGAAACATATAAAACCTGATCTAATTCCCTTAAATCAGTTACATGATTCCCACTGACATCAATAGCTCGAGATGGGGATCATAGAGCAAATATACTTTTAAAGAGTCACACTTCAGACATAAAGAACTAAACAGCTTAAAACAAACTCTATGCAAAATTAAACTCTATCCAATCACTTTTTTTAAACTGTATAGATTGCTTTGAAGCAAATTAACGAAGATGATTCAATAATTCAGCATCACACTAGGTCAAGAACAAGATTCTGGTTATAAATAGAAGTACACAGAACACGAACATGTGTCTGCCAGGAGTATTTCCTTGTTCCAACATATCCATCCTTCTCTAGATACTCTAATTGTTTCATTTTGGCAAAGATAAGATTTTCAAATTAACTTTTACTGATCCTTGCCTCCTCCACCAGCTTTGTAATTCTCATCATCACCTTCCAAATGAATAATGCAAAAAAAAAAAAAAAAAAAAAAAAAAAAAACAAAAAAAAAAAGAAANAAAAAAAAATGGAAAAAGCAGACTCTTTCCATCCACCATCTGTCCCAAGATATGTACTGGCTGGAGGGGATAAACTACGTATTTACTCTGTTTGCAATTTCTCACCACCAGTCTTTTCAACAGGGAGAGTTTCACGCAGCCGTGCAGGCTGTGTACTCTGGGGGATTTCTGCAAACACAATCACATCTTCCAAAACCCCTTTGCTGTTCAAGGCATGTTTTTGTGGCCCCCCCAGGTCAGAGATAAGCCTTGTCAGTCTGAAGGTGTGCAGCTACCAGTCTGAGGTTTGCTCAGCCATCAGTCAATTTCCATCCAAGCAATCATAATTATTTCCTGAAACAGGTACAGAGTTACAGCTCCATGATCACTAACATTTCTGATGTGGAAGGCTTAGATCAGTGAAGCAGCAAGAAGTCAAAGCTTGAGAGGAGAAAAGAGTCTGCAGTTCTGCTGAAGTACATGCTCCCATTAGTACAGTCTCCTCTTCTGATTTTTCAGTGTCAGATAAGAAAAGAGGCGTTTACAGCCAGAAGCAAGCACTTGATATCAGCTTCCAGGACACTTTATAGACCATACTATGGACACTAACACTGGCCACAAGACCGTATCAGAATCCAAGAGCATTCTGCTTACTGAGATGATTACTTAGCCCAGTACAAATGCTTCATCTGGTGACAAAAAAAAAAAGAAATCTTGGTTCTGCTTCTCCTGCATTGGACCTCTGCTGTGTCAGTGGAGACACAAGTCTGACCTGGTCAGCGTGCTAATATACCTGATGCTGGGGCCACCCTGTGGGGAATGCAGATTACATGTACTTTTGACATCTGAAAGTTTTGTGAATTTGAGCAAGCTTTGGGAGCTGTCAGTGAAACATATCCTAGACAAAATACAGGGCTTAGATATGTTTTACCCCAGTCAGAGAAACATAAAGTGTAGAAAGCTTACTAGGAATTAGTGATGATAAGTAGTCCAACATGGTTTTTATAGACTCAAGATTTTAAATTAAAGAAAAGAAAAGTGCTATGCAAAAGGGGCTGGAAAGATCAGGAAAGGGTGCAGGAAGGTGCTCTCATTACAGTCCCACAGGTATAAATCAGCAGCTGCAAGAAGGAACTGTCAGGGTAAAGATACTGTAAGTGAACAGCATCAAAGCTGAGGAGGAAGCAAAAGAACAGAGAATAAGAGAAAGCACAGGTAAATAGTGGTACAAAAGTGCCATCTACACTTATAACCAAGGACAGCACTTAAAAGTTAACAAATGATTTAACATTCTCAGGCAATAAGCTCGTACACGCATAGAATTAGAGCATTTTAATACGTCTTGAGTAGCCTGTTAAAGGAGGGCAGGTAGTGCTCCGTAAATTAAATCGAATACATCACGTGATCACATTTATTTTTATCTGAGCCTCCACCTCTTGAAATTTTTATCACCTAAACAAAAAAAAAAAAAGGAATATAGACATGCCCTGCAAACCCATCGATTCATCAAGTTTAGATTTTGAAATGCATATAAAATTTACACCCACTGAGCATATTTTTATACCCACATAAAAAGTTATTCTGGCAACATTTTGCCAATATGTCATCTATAAAGTTTTGTTTAGACTTTTACATTTTTTTTCATATAGGGGCTAAAGTTCTCTCTGTTGAAGAGCATTGCATCTTAGTCATATGAGGCATGCTCTAAGCATCACTGCTCACATCTGAGATATAACATCTTCCATCTGAAGAGAAACAGTGACCACAAGATCACTAAACTGGATTTCAATTCTTACTGCAAAGTCAACTGCAGTTGTGCTCTGCATGGTCCTCTCTGGGCAGGCAAATCTCAGGGTCTGCGTGGCTCACAGGAACACAGCCACCCGCCCACCTGTCTGCTCCATCTCCCCACACAGGCACACAGAGACTGGGCAAAGATTTCACTGGCCAGGTTATTTGTTCCTACAAAACAGATGACAGCTGAAGTCTCCAGCAGCCTCAGCATTACAGCTATGCCTCCTTCTTGAGGCAGGTTTAAAACTGGGTGATTCCAGACTCCGCGCCTTCACCGCAGAAGTCATCACTAGAGAAAGGTACAATGTGCCCTCCTGGCTGCTCAGCACTGCAGCTGCACCTTTCCCCATCCCACCACCTCCCTACAAACCCCTCGGGAGGATTCTGCAGTGCTGTGAGAAAGCAGAAAACCGCCAGGCATATTGATTGAATGCTGTGTCTGCACCCAGAGAAACTGTCACAAAAGCTACTGACACCTTTTCATGTATCCTTGTGCATTTCTGGTCCAGAGCCACAACACAGCCTCAAACCTCTCACTGGGCATAAAGCAAAGCATCATCCCTACAAAACAAAAATCCACAAACATACCAAAATTTAATAGCCAGTAGATAAAAGATAAAGGAGTCAGCTGCTCCTGATGGTAACTTGGGGGAGGGCAGGGTGTGGAAAGGCTTAATATGATAAAGATTTCCTACTTGAATGTAAGGTACAGAAAAATACCTTTTAAGATTACTCTGATTTCTATTGTCGTAGAAAACAATAACACAGACATCCATTTTCTTCTTAAGCTAAGTACCTCTCACATCCTGCTTGGTTCTTTTCATTCTCTCGTGGGTTCCATTTGATTAGTGAGAGATAACTTATGAAAAACAATTTCAAAGGCTGTACAGTGCCACACTCATTTTTCCAAATGCTGCTTTTAATGGGCTCAGCACACTCTACAGTGTCCTGGGTTTTGTATTAAATAACCATAGAAAGCCACTGTGATACAGCTTCAATGATCAACTAACACAGATCTGATTATATGATCCAGGAAAACAAAGCTTTTATGCTTCCTCTGGGCCACGGCTCCATGCTCTGCTTGCCTTTGCTGTTGTGTGCTTTGTACTCCTGTCTGCTTACTACCACCAAGATAGCAATTTCACAGAATCTACATGGTAGGTAACTTGGCAACCCTACCAGCCGGTGAAAACTATCTTCATGTTACAATTAGCCTCAAGCTGGACAGATGCATAAGAATTTAGGGCTAGAGTTAGAGCTGTGTCCATGCGTCTCCATTGACCGTTCACATGGAGAGTCATTTATCAGCTCCCACAGAGGCCACCTAATTCCCATTGCACTGCAGGAACTTATTGCCATCCTTCAAGCACTTAAACCCCTGTTTTGTCTCCTTCTCTTGTAGTTAGGATGACACTTGACACAAAAGAAAGGAAAACCTGTCTTTGTCCACAGAATAAGCTAATACATGGGAAAAGTCACAAAGAACGAGAATATAAAATCCTTTTCAATTCCCTGTAACTGGTCATGCTGTCATATTCATCTTTGGTAGAAGTAAAAGCAGGATTGTTCAATTTTGGTGTTCAGATTTTGATGTGCATGGTGAGCAGTGCATGGCACCATCTCACCCTTCTCTGTTTTACCGGGTTCATGCGCAGAAACACGGAGAGCTCGGCTCCCCAGGCCCTGCAGAGCCCGGGACACCCTCTCTGTTCTCATCCCTGTTGTCAAGAGTCCAGGCACCGACAAGGCAAGAGCCCACGGCAGGCACTGCGCTGGTGGGCAGCACCCTGCATTCCTGCATTACAGAGACAGGGAGCCAGGAAAGATAGGGCTGGAAACAATGCCTTTCCTTAGCCGGGGAGATCATGTCCTCCTCAGACACTTGGAGCTCAGCAGAGCTGGAGCCAAGCCTGAGCCCAGAGCTGCAGTCAGCCACAAGGCACTCCTTTCAAACTCTGACTCAGTGAGCCGGCTGAAAGTGCCTTTCACTTCCATATCTCATCCCTAAACATTTTCAGATCTGGCTTTCAGAAGTACAGTACAATTTCACCTGGGCAGGTTTTATGCTCCTCCACATTGTGATCTGTCAAAGGGTATGTATGTATTAGGCATTGAAATGTTCAGTTGCAATCAGATTTTTGTGCATAAAGCAACAAAATAGTCTGAAGCCTAATTTTAACTGGCCTCTAAGGATGTACTATGAATCCAAACTTTAATTCTTGAAAAGGGGACTTCTAGCCTAAAGTCAGACAAATTTAATAGCCAGCTGCAAGAAGAGTTCATTCTGCCCCCATTCTGTCCCCTCCCCTGTGCACTCTCTGATCCCACAGAGGCTGTGTTCATTAAGCTGTATTAACAGGAGAGAACTCATTGTTTTTTCCCCTTCCCCTCCAAGAATCTTTCTTTTTCCACAACTTAGTTCAAGGTATCAGACAATGACTCCTGGAAGAGCAAGAAAATACACAGGGAAGACAACTGATCACTACAGTAATTTAGGTCCATTGCCAAAGTGAATGACAAAAAATCAAGGGCAAAACAACTTTAAATTAGAACAAAATCAGGCCCAGCATAGGGTTTTCAAGCATAGATCCACTGTACTAATGGCAGCCTGAGAGACAAGAACACCTGCAGCTCATTTCCACCAACACTGCTTTGACTGCATGTTTCTATGGCCTCTTCCCAGTGTGAAGTTCACCTGCTTTCCTGGTATAACTTTTGAGGCTGTTACAGAGGCTCCAGTGTATAAATAATAATTAACTTCTAAAAGCAGAGGCTTACAAATGGCATTGTTTGATTTGCAATACGTTTCACTCAATTTTTCTTCTGCGCAGAGAATTCTTAAGGAGAATACTGACAAACAAGTAACATAAGCTCTATGTATTATTAAAATTTAAAACACATGCTGCATACACAGAATGTCAAAAGAATATGTTAATCAAGTACAAGTAAGCCAGCTTGATCAGCTCTTCTCTGTGATGGTGCAAAGCTGGGGAAGTTGCCAATAGAAGAGTTGCTTTGGCTCCTTGTAACCACAGAGGATTTATCCAAACACATTAAAGAAAGCATACACACATACTCTTCAAACTCATGCACTTCTCATATTCTACTGGATTCATGCTGATAATGCAGAAAACAGTGTAAACCTTTGAATTTTGTTTCACTGTGGGGCATTTCCAGAACTAGGGCATTCAAACTGTAACCCCAAGCTATGAGAGAACAAGGAGGAAATAAACTGACCATGAGCTACAGGTCCATGCAGAGCTCACCAAAACACCCAGAGCAGTCTTCAAAATACCTGTCATTAATGACAGTTCATATCTTATCCCTCTCCTCTGTTGCTTCAGCAGGAAACAACAGGAATTAAAACACATATTGGTTTCTAAGGACTGGATTCTTACTTGAAATAATTTGAGAGAGTTTATTTCACCTACAGCACTGAAACTATAGTTTTGTTTCCAGTTTGAATTCAGTTTCTCTCATTCAAGCACGAAGCAGGTCCTAGGTTTGCATTTCCTTTGCCACATTTCTAATATTCAGGTCATTCCTTACCTGCAGTTAAAGGTGTTTGTTCACTGAAGAACAGTTTTGCTTTATAAAATGAAAACACAAGAAAGCTTTTCCTAGGTTTAAAATGCTTTACTCTTAGAAAAATCCCAACAGCTGACTATAAATAATATTCATAGCTACCTCTGGTTTCAGTTTACAATCGTTCACTTGTTGGGTTTAGGGTTGGTTTTTCATTTGTTCACTTCTTCCACTAAACAAAGAAATCTCACATTAATAGAGGCTTAGACCCAAATGAGAATTTGTGGATGCCATTACTGTGCAGCTGCAGAGCTGTGCCACAAGGGTGGTTCCCACTGATAGCAGTTTACAGCACAAAGTCCCAGTGGTGGTGCCACATGCAGTGCTCCAGCCACAGACAGACCCGTGTCAGAGGCAATTCCCTCTGCTGCACGTTCACTCTGGGAGTAAATGAAAATGGATGGAATAGCATTTTTATACAAATACCATGGGGAAATCTTGTTCTGCTGAAGCTAGGCATGCTCTGTGCCATCTAACAGCAGAATTCATTTAAATTTATGAATTCACTGCAAAGCTAATATGTTGGGGGGGGGAGGGGGAGTTGTGGGGAGTTTTTTTGTTTGGGTTTGTTTGTAGGTTTTTCCCTCCAGAGGGTGAATAATGAGCAGTAATGTAGCAGGCAGGTCACTGCCCTTTCACATTCATTTACATTTTACTTACAATGTGCCTCTTAGAGTGGCATTTGCTCCTTTTAATCAAGTTCTCCTATTCTAAGTGTTAATTTCTATGGACTTCATGGAATTTTTGCTAAAATTCTTTTTTCTCCCATTGGAATGATTTGCTCTGTAGAAACTGGTTTTGCTGACAGTTACTCTTTTCACAGGAGTTCTGTTAAGTGGACTCCAGTGAGTTACTGCTTATCCCCCTGACCTGTGGCATGGGTTGGGAAAAGATGCACAAAGAAGCACAGAGAATACTAAAAAGTTGTGATCAGCTAGTTTTACTGCATAAATCCTTTTCAGACCTCAAACATCTCACTCTGTTAACATAAACTGTGCACAAAGGGAGGCATAAAAAGTTCTTCAGCAATTCAGACCTTAAATGTTAATAGTACAGGGAATTTCAACCATGTACTGGCAAAATACCAATCAGGAAAGCTAATGTAAAGAGAGGCTCTTATAAGGGACTAGTGTTTCAAGCATTACTATTCCATTTCTTGAAACAGTGTTGCTTTCACTGGGACTGTAATTGCTGCTTCTATTTGAATAACTGCCAGAAAATTCTCTATACCAATAAACTCCATTGTCAATGTGAGATTGATATAACTTTTGATAATAGATTTAAAAAATAAACACAATTTATTCATCAAAAAAATTTAATCAATACATCCAAATTTATATTCAGAAGACATCTCCACTTCGCTTTTAAACAAATAATTTCATCATAATCCACTTCTTAGTAAAACTACAATAAGTTTTCACATTATATTATAGGAGCAATGGCTATTCAGTTCTAAATAATGGCTCCTTTGCTAGACAAGTCAATGGAAATTGATTTGTTTCAGCCTCCTGTGCTCACACACACAAAGCCTGTGTACAGCAACCCTATTGACTTCAGCAAACAGAATTCAACCTTGCATCCTCAAGGACTCGTGGCAGAATTTTTAAATCATTCCCCTCCTGTGTTGTACCCTTTATGGAACAAGACTGCATTTAAATGTCAGTCTCCAGCAATATTGTTATAAAGAGAAAATTGGTCACAGAATTGGAAATCTACTTTATATTGAAACATACAGCACAGGATTGGATATAAGAATGAAGAAAATTAAGATGCATTGAACTTCAAAATGAAACACATTGACCGTACATACGGTAAAAGGAAACAGACTCCAGCACCCTGTCTACACAGGAGAGTTTTGGCACACAAGCCACCCTATGGGCAAGCCAGGCTGTCTGCCATAAAGCTCCCATCTGCACACAAAGTGCTCTGCATGGCACACAGGCCTTTTCCAGTCCTGTGTGTACTGGATATTTTCTCTTGTCTATAAACAAGAACATTTAAAAACAATTAAAATAAAGATTAGAGATATTAGCATGGTAGGAGCACAAAGTGCAGTATCAGAGACAAGAGACCATATGGCCCATCAAAATCTGTGTTTATAAGCCTTGGAAATACAAATCAAGCATATTCCCATCTTTTTAATCCATCTTTTCCTACTTAAACCTGATTATCAACTTTACCCCTACACGTCCAAAAGTAAATTCCACATTTTACATTTCAAGCACATCCATAAACAAAAACAATTGTGAAAAGCCTGTATCTGGATGTCATCAAGGCTGGTGCTTGACCTCAGGTTCTGAGCTAGTCACCATCTCACATAATGCAGTGGTTCCCACTTGTTCTGCTTGTTTCTGACTTTTTAGATAACATTTAAGAGACCACCTTTGGCATCTGAGAGACTGCATGACAGCGGCTTTGTTCACACACATCGTGGCAATATTTTCACTCACATTTCACACACTGCCAAGAATGTAGTGAATGCTCCCCAGCAATTACCCTGAAGTATTAAGCATAAGAGCTGTTTATGTAATAGAAACCTCTGAAGTGGGCACTTGGCTATGTTTTATGTTGGTTAACCTCCACCAAAAGGGATGACCAGGCAATTTTTTTATTCTTGTCCCTATTATACCAGTGTGAATAGCACATTATTTACTAGTTCACTGAGCTAAGTGACCAAACTAAACTCTTAAGAATGGCAGAAATCAGTCCTGTTCTATTTCATATGCTTCTTTGCTGGATTTTATTTTAAGAACAGGAAAGGATTTGCCAGGTGTGGGTAGTACATAGCACACCACGGCATTGGTCAGGTCTTGGTGAGACTGCATCACACATAAGAACGAGTAACAGTAGAAAACAAAAATGAACAGCCAATGACAAAACTTTATTTTACTTGAAAAGAAGAGGTGCAAAGTGTTTAAATGCAATCTCATTAGCACAGTTTATTTGCAGTCCTTATAATGAAAGAGATATTTGAACTTCTATACATAAATTTGAATGCTGGTTTTCAGATTGGGGTTTTTTTTCTGTCCACTAAATGTCACCTGAGGTGTTTCTCCTCTAACAAACAATTCTTATATCATCATGTCAGGTACATTAACATTTTGTCTCTCTCTTTATCCGTATTTACTGCTGTGTTCTAAAATTCATTTCTTCACCTGGGTTACAGAAGCATCTATTTGCTTCTCAAAAAATGGCCTTTCAGCTATTTAAAATTACTCTTTCCCTTTTCTTATCTAACCTTGCCTCTCCTGTCAGTCAATTCTTGATTGCTTCATTAAAACAAGAAATGTCCTCTTTTGAGCGATCACCTGAAGCAATATGCTCATCAACTGAACACACATTAGAAAACAAAAGATCTGACCGTAAACCACCAATACAACAAAAATCTTTCACATATCAGAAATGCTATTTCCAGCTCTGAGTGAGAGGATTTAAAGACACCTGCGTATAGTTTGGAGGGTTATGTTTAACAAGGAAAGAGGGTTAACAGCAAAAGTTGATTATAAAAGAAAAAAATAAAGAATTTGACTTGTTTACCTGATTAAGGATGTAAAAATCCACCATCAGTTTATCACTAGGACACACATCAGAAAAGAAGATCATACACACTAAAGACATGAACTGAGAAGCCAAAGCATTCTTGTTAAAAGTGGCTAAAAGATTCTGCATCACCAGAGAAACATGGGAGCAGTAAGGAAACAAAAATTTTTTTCTTATTATTTCCTTTTAAAACTGAGGCTTGATCATCTTAAAGAAGAAAATAAATCATACAGCCTTGTAATAGCAGGGGATTAGATGTGGACATGGTGATCAAGAAGATCCTTATCCAGTGTTTATATGAAGGAAAGATGTTCAATGTAAACATGGAGCTTGTAGAGCCAGACAAGATTATCCTACTGGTGTGGAGTATTTGCAAGAAAAACAGATCAAGAAAGATAAAAGCCAGATATTTGTAAGGATGAAAGCCTTCTGCTCATGGGGAAATAAATGCTGACTACTTTCAGAACAAAACAAGAGAGAGAGCAATCGAGAGAGAGTTGTTTATCCCAGTGTTCTGGACATGTTTCTGAGCACTCCAGCTCTGACGCAGTTGGTGGCACCCAGTTCTGAGGGGCAGGAGTAGGACATGGTTAGCTCTACCACAGATAAGGCTACCCTTGAGAAGGATCCCCAGCAAGAATGTGCCACTTCTGAAAACACAAACCAACTCCCAAAGGTTCTGACTAAGCTGTGACAGGTTTCTTGCTAGTTCTTCAGCACTGCTGTTTCATTAGTGCAGCTAAGAAAAACTTAGGACAAGTGAAAAAAATGAGAAACATGGCTCAAAAGTCCTTGCTTCAGTACACCTCTCATAAGAAAGCCCTGGATAAAGTGAATTCTGAGCCTATCTGTATCCAAAACAAAAGAAAAAAACCCTACAAACCAAAAAAACCACAAACTCTCAGCTGCACTACTTCACTAAGTACCCTGAAAAATTACCAAAGGCTAAGAGTAAAAAGTCTTGATCTCACTGAACTCAAAGAATCCAACTCCCATTAACTTCCAGGGGACAAGACTCAACCCAGGAATCATGGCAAGAGGCAGTGAAGGAGAAACAGCAAAAGATGGGCATGGCAGAAGCACAAAAGCTGAAACTGAGTCTTCAGCCCACAACATGGTATCACTGTCCTATACAGAACTTCAGGGAGTCTGTAAATACTATAACCATGCATTGCAACTTCCTTCGTCTATCTTTCTGGTGTTTGGGTTGGGGTTTTTTACCATTAGAAGTTCAGAGGAATAAAGGCCTGTCAACAATAGCTGTGAAAGAAGCAGCATTCAGTCTCAAATCTTGTATCTTCAACCCATCTCCTCGTGGACCAACAAAATTGTTTCACAGAGTCATTTGCCATTGCCTGCCATCTTTAAGAGACTTCAGTGCCTGAAAGCTGCAGCAGAGACTTTCCCAAGTGTCTCAACATTTAGTATTTAATGAAAACATCAACTCAAACTTATTAATTAAATATTAAGTCCTTGAGTTGGCAAGAGAAAGATTGAGAGAACTGTAACTAAAAGGACCTCAAAGTAGAAAAGAAGTGTGAATAAACTCACTTTCAAAGAAATAGGAAAATGTGTGTTTGATTATGAAGAGCAGACTCAAATCTTGGCTTGGGTAGCACTGTGCTAGACTAGAGCAGAAAGTGGAAGCACACGTGGCTGTGGGGGTGCAGCAAGAAACAAATCTCTCTCATGTGTATGAAAGTAGGCAGAACAGGTGAACAGAAATTAGTTAATTAATATCATGAATATTAACAAGGTCAATGGTGAAATCTAAAACTGCAGCTGACATCAGTGGGGAAAAGTAATACTCAAGTGCACCTAAGCTTTACTTTTTCCTTCTTTTCTGTGGTGGGAGATAACCATCAGTCTTTAAATAAATTTTAACCACAATGTCACGAAACTGACCAGTGTGTGAGCCTTAAGAAGGAGGAGGACGCTTCTTTGTAGCAGCTGCTCTGTGCCATCATGTTGCTAATTACTTAAACCCAGCGTTAGGATTCAGGGCACAGCACAGTTTATCAGTCCAAAGTAAGCAATAAGAAACACGCCTCGATCCTAGGACACGATGGAAATGTTACTTCTCTCATTCTCTGGGGTATTTTGGCAGTGTGACATGAAAAGGTGCCTTGCCATTTCATCCTGATAACAGACAGGCCTCCAGAGAGGGGTAACTGGATGCTAATGTTCAAATAATCGAGAGAAATACAACATTTATATTGGATGGTCAGGACCAAAACACTGCCATTCACATTTTGTACAGTTCCCAAACACAGAATGCAACCCACTGCTCTAAAAGCATGAACCCTGCACGCCCAGTGAATCCACAGAACATTCCACCAGCCTTTATCACTTCACACCCCACACTTCTGGTGTTGATTAATGAAATACAAATTGCCCAGCATTAGTAATGAAGGAGTTAACAACCCAGCCACTAAGAAAAAAACAAAAAGCTTTTTTTCCCCTCCATTTTGTCACTGTTTTGCAATATAGCATTTACTATGAATTAATTACTGGAAGTCTCCATTAAGACTCTTAACATTTAGAGTGAAAGTTCAGCATAAACTCAGGGTCACTGTTTACAGTGCTCTCTGAGCAAGCAGCCTTATTGCTTGGAAGTAACCATGAATGTTAAAAGGTACAAGGCAAATATAACGAGGAAATGAAATACAGAACTCTAAAAATATCCCCCTGATCTATGCATGTAGTGTGGTGTCTGACAAATTCAATTAAATATGTCATACATCATTCCTACAATGTTATTGATAGAGACATAGCAGTATTGAATTTTAATTATTCAGCTGGTATCGATCCCACAATAATCTGGTGAAAATCATTTCAGGTTGTCAGTACCCCTAGGAGACAACAGCTATTATCTAATTATAAATCACACTGTGTCATTTGACAAAAGGTTAGGGCTTTCTTTTTACACAGTTTTGCAGTCAGATTCTCATGTATAAATCAGAGGGACATGATTGTCTGCAAATGCTAATTATTTTCTTCCCACTGAGCATCTATTCCATTACCATGATGGACTCGTAAAAGTGAGCTCCTGTTGCACGTAGCAAATTCCCAGACACGCAACAGTGATAAAGGAATCGGGATTTCAGATTTTTATTCCGTACTGACCTTGAGCAAGCAATTGTAACGCTCGCAGGGTTTGCATTTTCCCCAAGGAGAAGAGTGGGACAACATTTGCAGAGCCCACTCTTGTTAAACGCTTTCAGATCCTCAGAGGAAAGCTGCTGAGCAGCAGCAAACTTTCCTTTTCAGCTTTCATGGAGACAAAGAGGCTGGCTAGTAATCCCTCAGTGTTCTCTTCCAGAAATCTAGGTTTCCCTCTGCACTGCCATCATTAGGGACCTGTGGGACTGAGGCTGTCCATCTGTTTTCTTTTACCCCTCCAGACGCTGACCTTTAATCAGATCTTGGGCCCAGAGGAGGGAGCACACATTCCCAAATCATGGAGCCAGTGCTAGCAACCAGCTTTTTCCTGGTAAGAGTTGGCTTTTGGCTCAAGCACCCTCCACTGACCAACAGCAGCAGCAGAACCGCGCAGGCAGAGCCCTGCTCCGCTGGGAGAGCCAAGGGCAGCCAGTGCAGCTCCCGGGGGAAGGCGGGCAGAGGGAATCTTTACGGGCAATCCAATAGCCTCTGACAGACGCTATCCCTGCAGGGTACATTTATGTATAAGGAAAGAAGGCGATAAAAATGCCTGATCGTTGCTCCCTAAAACACAATGACTTAAACAACTGCACTGATGGTCTGTAATAAACACACCGTTCAGTGCCATTCTGGGACTCCCTTTTTCCCCACACATGCCTTGAACTTTATGATACAGAAATAGGGATAAAATAAATGATCAGCGACAAATGGCCTAAACCGAGAACGTGAAATCTGAAAGGGGAGGTTAAATATTTGGAAAACTGTAAATGTCCTCCTTTGAATTTGAATTTTATCTGATTTGAAAATGTCACTATTGAGTCAAGGACAATTTAGAGACTAAAGAAATTTTTCAGCTGAAACAAGGGACATTTTGGAAAATCAGGTTCAAATGAGAAACACACACATGAAAGCCATCACTTGGCACTCATTGCAGTCTGCAAGCCCTGGGTGAGCTGTGGGATTCACTTTATTCTGCGAGACATTTTCACACTTGCACCGGAGATCTCCAATATTGTGACATTTTCTGCAGTTCATGGATTTCAGAGACTCCGCAGGGAGAGTGACTACAGTCCTTCATTGCCTAGCACACTCCTGAACTGAAGGATCTCTCAGAAAAAGGAAGACACATTATAAGCAACAGCTAGATTAGCACCTAGCCTATGCACTTTTGCAGGAGTGTGGGACTGCCGGGGTCTCCTGTGCATGTTATTACCAGAGACTTGTAACAATACAATAGGTTTTAAGTACTTGATGCCTTAAGTTCTAGTTTGAATGGAGAATTGCCATGGAATAACCCCAAGACTTCCTTTCATTTCGTTTCACAGAAAGCAAAAATATTAGGTAGCATTTAAAGCTTCTCTAGCTAACCTCTGCAAAGTCTCTCTTAGTACATCTAGGTGAAGTCAGGACTGTGTTCACTCCCAATTACTTATCCACTCTTCATTTTCATTCTTTTAATTACTCCAAAACTCTCCCACAGAAAGAAATTCAACGAGACACTGCCAAAAAGATAAAATCCCCATAATGATTCCCTTAAGCCGCAACACAATTCTTAGTCACTTTTTATACCTGAACTACTTTCACCTCAGCCATCTAAAATAAAAAGCTGTCCTAAGCTACCTTGCTTCTTTTAAAACATTTCATTTATTACTCCTTTCTATCCTGGTATTTCCTTTCTACTTTCAGGCTTTGCTTTATAAAATGTCAATCTATGACCAGTCCTTTTTCATAATTAACCTCACATATCCATAACTACCTGTGGTTTATTTCTTACTCTGAACATAACTTCTCATTTTCCTTCCTCTTTAGAGTATTCTGTGTTGTGCCCAAAACTTCATGAACAAATAAATGCCCTGGGAAGCACAGAGTCTCAGCAGGGTGCACAGTCATGTACTCCATGAGCATGGATAATACAAAGCCAAGGGGAACCTCCAGAATACACCTAAAGGAGAACAATGCCAAGAAATGTCAGGCTCACCACACACCATTTCTTGCTGTTCTGGCTGCAGAAACATTTATCTTGCCCACCGCAGCCAAGTTCTACCAGCCCAAGCCCACCTAGAACTCTAGATTAGACTTACACACCCATCGCCACTGACTCACAGGTCACAGGTGGGGATGCACAAAAGCACCATTTCCTTCCCAGCATGGCAACCCAGAGACCTAAGGAAAAGACACATACTATCACAACTTGCCACCCAAAACTGAGGTGATGCCTAGCCACAAGGGAAAAATTCTGTGAACAAAACACAGAAGAAAACCTACCTGTTAATACTGAGGTAAATACAAAGTTGTAAAGAAATCCATATTTTAAACAATCCAAGGGGGTTTGAGAAACTGAGGACCTGTGTGGTTTAAAAAGGCTACATGCTACAGATCTTGACCTATCCCAGACAAATAACTCCATGTCACAGGCAGTACCAAAACCCACTGACTGGGTAATGGCAGCTCACAGGTGTACAGAAAACCTGCATCCGAACACAGGTTAAAATAAAGACAAAATTAGAGCAGGACTGTGAATCCTTTGGCTTGGAGAACTTTCACATGGATGCAATCCATCAAATCCCCTACTATGCACGAACATGACATCAGACCCAGGCAAAATGTAACATTTTTTCACCATTGAGCCACTTGGCTTTGTTGCACATGTCTGATTGCGTGGTTCATTTTCCCCCCTGAAATTCCAGCTGTTATTCAGTCATATGTCTTTTAAACCTTTTAATTATAGCACCATACTTCAATATTCCATAAATGTTTTAGAGAATAACAGCACAAATAATACACATTTCCACATGGTATATGATAATGTTTGGTAAATAAAAAATGAGATACCGCTGGTGCTTTTGGGTCCTAGCACGTAACAGCAACTTGTGCATTTACTCTAGAAATGTTGCTGCTGCACCTCAGTGCATTTTGATATCCACTTGTCTTCCTAGAATATGTGATATGATCACTTCAAAACTATGAAGGACTCAGGAGAAGTTACTGAGTGAAACACTGGGTGTGACAGACCAGAAAAGACCCGTCCTGGCCTTAAGCTGCAGTACTCAAACTGTTCATAAAAACCTTTACTTCCTTTTTTTTTTAATGTGTATATACTTTTCTCCTAGTGACTTCAGCATTAATGAAAGAAGCTAAACTAAAAAAAATTAATTCATTTCAACAAAACAATCCTAACATTATGGAGATAAAATGGAAACAATCAGAAAGATACTTTCCACTGAAATAAAATACTGATATAAAAGATGCAGCAGAGTTTGCCAACTGTAGCAGTATACTTCTAAACCAACACCAAACACAAATCTGAATTCTGGTCAAGTCTTATATTTACTGGTAGAATGTACAAGCTCTTTCATCTGATATCTGTACTATCAATTGATCTGCTTTAGAGTGGTGCATAATGAACAAGTAATAAGAGCCAAAAAAACCACAGGGCCCCTCTAGCAAACCAAGTGGCTTTCTGATGTCCTTGCTGACAGCGTTTCATAAGAATTATGAGAAGTGATGAAGACTCACCATGAGAGACAAAGACAGAAGATGTGGTTGGATGGTAATAGCTGTTCCTCCTCCCTTCCTGCTGGACATACAGGAAACATTAACTAGCCCAAGCTGTGAACCCATCACATTTCAATCACTGATTTAAAAAATAGTTGTTTTCTGAGAAACATCCCAGTGAATTTTTTCCTCAGTACTGGATGCTGGCCAGCTCTCCTGCACTGCTAGTGCCACACAGTCAAAGCTTCAGGAAGAAGATCCAACAGAATCAGGAATATGTGCAAGGTACAAAAGGGATATCAGGGCATAACCCCAAACCCTTGGTGTATATTCCTGGATACTCTGCTGCTTTGAACAAAAGTAAAAGCATTACTGGATGAACCATTTGTCCCAATTCACTGTAGGGCCATGAGGAGGTGGAGAACATTTGCTATCTGTGCCACTGATGAGCCAGCCTCATCATCCATGATGCATCACTTCTCAGCTGGCTTCAGAAGGAAAAAGGATATTCTCATGTTCAAGTCGTGCCTGGTGTTACTAGCAAAGATGCCTAAAAAGCTTCCAGGTGCAGAAACATACCGTGGGCAGAATGCATTACTGGCTTCAGTGTCTCAGAGAAGGAGCCCACCAAATCAAAGCAAGCTGATTTCACAAAGGTAAACACTTAAGAATGTTCTATGATTACAGAGCAGGTTTTGAGGCACGACCAGTTTTACTCAGGATGGGCCTTAAGCAAGGGCTTTATGAATTTTCATAGAGCAAACCAGGATCCTATCAGTGCAGTAAGCAAACTCTGACAGCAAAATTCACCAAGCATAAAATTGCTTTCAGCTCTATTTATCTGGAGGCAGAGTGGACTAACCTGTGTTGGAATCCAGGTTCTTCCCACACCCCCCAACAGGTTGCTCAGGGCTCACACAACACCACCAGCTCCTCTCTCTGAACTATGCTGTCATTTTCATTCTACATCTAGAGCTGGATTCGGTAGATCCCAAATAAAGTCCTTTAAAAGGGACACTAAAATTAAAAATTCTCCACAGGTGAAATGCAAGGGTTGCTGCCTGAATTACAGAGAACCACCACTCTTAAGCTTCTTGTGCTGGTTCAGCTAAAGGAAAGCCTCGCACTCCAGCTTTATTCACAGGTTGCTGGCTGAAACTTCTGTAAGAGTTCATAATTCCCTTCTATTTTAGCCCACACCACCTGCTGTAAGACTCATACTGATGCATAGCAGATCAGGCAAAAAACGGAAATACAACAAAGGAGCAAAAAAGACAAGATCTTTCCTCTAAATTCTTACAGGGAACTGGTTGTGAGTTTTGACTGATCTTCAGAGCCTCACCTGATATTTCCTAACCCAAATCATTGTATGATCCACAGGGCTGCTTTTCACTCCTCTGATAACTACAGCTGCTGCTGGGAGGTTCTCCAGGACTATCCTGTGTACCACCAGATGTCCTGGTCCTGCTGCACCTGAGCATCCCTTCCCAGTGCCTCAAGTGGATTTTCAGGACCTCAAATCTTTTTTACTATTAAAACCTTGTGAGACCACATACATTGTTCAGTGAGTGAATGTGATCTTGTTCACTGTCTTGTGCTCCAAGAGCCTTCCACCACAGGACAGGACAAAAAACACACAAAAAGCAACAGCCTCGATCAGGCCAGGATGGACAAGGACAGCACAGCCTTGATTGTCCTCGGGTGATGCTTTATGACACAGGACAGGAAACAGAAAAGACTCCATTTCACGCATAATGATAAGCTGCATAAATTGGCTGAGTTGTTTGCTGTAAAATGACTCATTTCTGTCTCTGAGTATTTATCTATAAATAATATCAATGCCATTCATGGGGTTATTTTCCCTCTTGGCTTATGATGCTATTGCATTCACTTGACCCATTCACCTACCCCAGCTGACCTGTGCAGGAACTTCTGCAGTGACCCCAACCTCTCTGCCTTTTCCTCCCAGACCCCCACCAAACTGCAACATGGGAAAATAGCTCTGTCATTCAACTTACAGGTGCAGCCAGGGATCCAGTTACTCTGAAATCCTCCATGATTACTTTGCTCGATCTGTTTCACTCCAGGAGTGAAGAAGAATGCTTTGCATTCACTTTCTTTTTTCCTCTTCTGTATTGAAGGAAATGAAGCCACATTCATTCCAATTATTAGTACTATCTAAAACCTTTCCAATAACGAGGCATATGGACATCTAAACATGCACAAACTAATCAGCTTTTACTCCCTGATAAAGTGTCACACTTATCGTGTTCCCTGATCAGCCAAGCTTATTAGTTCACTGCATATGACAGTCACAAATTTGCATCTATTATCCACTGTCTGAAGATTTAAAAGCTTCCTGTTATGCAGAGATTATCCATCAATGGAAGCAATTCTTGAGGGATAGAAAATAATATGTTAGTTCAGTGCTAGCTTTGCTAGGCAGGCCTTGTTGGATTTATCATCTTAATCTGTTACATTGACTGAAACCATTGCAGCTGTCTCAGAAGTGATTGGCAATGTATTAGTAATAATTTTACTAAACATTCTTCTGAACCCTTAAGAGCATAAGTCAAATGGAGCTTCTTTTTCTTTGCTTTAACAATTTTTCAGTATGTGCTAGTAAAATCAAAAAGGTACCTGGGCAGGTGTGAAGTGCCTGGAAATCAAAGAAATTGCTTCATCCTGCCCATTAGGGAGGGAGGGAGCAGAGGTTCCAGGACAGGGCAGGCTCTGACCCTTCTGCAGATCATGGGGGGACAAGACCTGCTTATTTTTTACCTTATTATTACCCTGCTTATTCACCTGCTGAAGAGAGCAATTAGGTCTTAATTCTTTATTTACACCTTAGAGAAATGGAATAAAGGTGAAAAATTGCTTTAAAGACTTGGCTAGAACTTCTTGTTCTCCATCTCCTCCCCCTGAAACAAGATCTTACATCATCTCTGCTCTTCCACTGCAGTCAGTGGCTCCCACTGCCCACAGTTTTGGTGAAGCAATCTGTGCTCTTCTCAACCGCGTGCTTTTACATCCTAATGCACAGACGTGCAGTCAGTCTCCAAAAATAAATTACAGATAATCTTTATGTAGTTATATATATTCCAAGCAGAGGAAGCAACAATTGGAAATTGGAGCCAAACAGTTTATCTTGCAAGCATCAGGGCTACCCCATGTGGGGTTCTATACTGTTATTTTATTTTCTTGATTGTGCCAGTCTCCTCCTCATTATTTCCTTCAGCCAGGAGAGGGAGGGGGGAAAGAAAAAGGCTGATACTTATTCCAGCCATGAATCAGCAGACAGAAGATGGTACATGAGCATTCAGGCTGGCATCTTCCCTAAAGAGAATAATTGTGGCAAGCTTGCTTGGCCTTCTGCCACTTCGTACTCCTGCAGAAGAGTCTCTGCATGGCATTTCCTGCCATCCTGCCCCTCCAAACAGCATGGATAGTTAGTGTAATTGTGCTCTCTAACAAGCAGAAAAGAGGGAATTATCTGCCCTTTATTTTCTGCTCAGGTCAGCTAATCCTCAAGTCGGTCTGGCAAGTTGCAGAGAGAATGTCACACAGAACTCTCATCAGGCAGAGGGGTGAGTCCAGCAGCTGCCTCCAAACCTGGAGTGTGAGGCAGGAGTAGCGGGAGAGGGACAACTGGATTAACAAGGCTGATGGGTGCATAAGACCTTTCGTAGGCCCATATCAATGAAAAGCAAATCTGAAGAATTAAACTCATTCTCTCCATCTGCTCAGAAAGAACTGGACTACAGACTGAAAGTTTCAAAAAATGAGATGGTAACTGGCAATGCAATTCTCAGCTGTATGTGCAAAGACTATAAAACTGCTGTTCCATTTCTCCATTTCCTTTCCATATTTCCAAGCAGATATGTCTAATCCAAACCATGTTTGAGTAAAATAGCACAGAGATCGCAAAGCTCAACATGCTTAAGGTGATGTCTCTCATAAATACGTTAGAGCATGCAGTGATGTTTATTCATGCCCTTGTAACACTGGTGCTGCTGCTGAATAAACACCTGCTTTAGATAACCACTGCACCTCCCTTGCTTGTTCCAGTTTCACAAATACTGATCATCACTGAACCAAATCAAAAGCTGTAACAAGCACAGAGCACCTCTCTATGGCAGCCAGTAAGAGGCAGGGTTTCTGGCAAAAGCATGGATTGTCCATAATGGATTTTTGGATAGCCAGTAACAAAAAGTAAAACAGCAGAAACATGTACTTAATTCTCAGTGATCATATACTACAAGATTGTGATGAATGAAAGAAATGGAGAAAGCAGCAACAACTTTGTTGTGATAAGCAGTGCTTTCATGCTTTGCAGAACACCCTCTTGCCAGCCATGTCTGTCATTCACAAAGGCAGAGCCATGTACCTGGTGGAGAAAGAGAAATGTTACCTGCATTTGCACAGGTATAGCTGAGTGGTCCGGCAAATAGGGCAACAAAAGATCACTCACTACTGCTTACAATTCTGTTCTGACAACTGGCCTGTGCAGCTCAAGCACTGCCATCCTTGAGCACAAGGGACCTAAGAGTCACAAAAAAATTACTGTAATTTTTCTGGTATATCTCTTCTAAAACCCACAAATCAACCAGGATGAACCAGAGGTGCCATATATTACCATTTTATATGAAAACTATAAAAGATACCATGTGAAGAAATTAATTCTCTCCAATTTAGTGACTGGGAAGCTGAAGCCAAAAAAAAAAAAAAAA